>CM028379.1:98176214-98243714 GCA_013146195.2 Codonopsis lanceolata
TCGCCATCTTTATTTTAAGGAATAAATAAAGCAAAACCAAAGAAAGGGAGATAATAAAACGGTTGGAGGCTAAGTTACGAGTTGGGAAGGTGCTAGGCACCCACTCGCCCTTCGGTCTCAAAACGGTTTTGGCTAAAGTATGTCTAATTCGATACTTAACAAACATTTTGATTGTTATAAAATGTAAAGCATTAACCGCCTACAAATACATCCATTGTGTCTACATTATTTACAGACTTGCAACTGTCCCTTTACAAATAATCACAAATATACTTGAAAATATTTGGCCATAATAACGACTATATTTAGTACTATTTCCTAACTAAATCCGGGCAGCACAACTGCTTATATATCTACATTGGGCCGGATTGAAAATAATACTTTTACAAATAAAAGCTTTAAAATAAAACTTAAAACTTTAGGGTGTGTTCGCTAAGGTGTGTTCGCTTCCTCCCCTTGAGGAGAGGAGTCTTTTGTTGTTGTGTGTTGTGAAGATTCGGGCGGAGTGGCTGCTTCCGAAAGTTACTTTGGCCTCGGATTTGGGCGGAGTAATCGCTTGTGTTTGATTGTTTGTTGGCTTGAGGTAGGCGAAAATCAGGCAATAAGGGCTTATTTCTGGATTTGGCTTTTGGCCTTTTAAATCGGGCAGAGCAACTGCTCTTTCCACGATTTTTGGACCGGGGAAATAGGGTGAATACCTAGCTGGGGGACTAAGGCTCACTTCTACCGGTTGGTTTTGTGTTTGGAAGAGGTTTGACAGGGTTTCGAGGCTTTTTGAGGTGATCGCTCACTATCTCACTTCGCTCTCTATTTCTCCAGCATAACGAGAACGCAGAGAATTTTTATCGATGAAAGGTGTCTTGAATGAAGAGCCCGGGCCTGTATTTATAGGAAGAATTGAGGACATCGATGGAATTAAATTTCCTTCCTTATGCATTGGAGAATTGTACGGCCGCGGGGGAGACATTGCACATTACGCAAGTCTACGAAGGCATAAATCGTTGAAGAAATCGCTGGCGCAATCAAGCCCAAACTAGGCGCCGGACAAGAAAATTGGGCGCCATGCCCAATTTTCATATGGGTGGCGCCTAGTTTTCAATATCTTTCAATTTTTGCACTTTAAACCCTGCAGTTCATCCTTTTGCGCATCCTGCTTTGTCCTTTTGCACTTTTGACCCTGTAATTTGACATTTGTTAATGTTTTAACAGGTCTTGATATTTTATGTCATGTCACATACAAGGGGTACGAAATTGGGGTGTCTACACCCAAACTCCAAGTATCTCGGCCATACGACTTACTAAGTTAAGCGTCAACATATCCTCATACTAATAACTCTTTAAGGTTTAGCGCACATTGGACACATCACAAAGAAATGGACACGGTCTTCACAAAGAAATCATTCGGTCTTCACAAACAAGACCATGCGGGCTCTAACGTCGTAGGATTTCAACAATACCTTATCTAGTATATTATCAATCTCTATTCGACTTGTCTTAACTCTATGTTTCATCTTTTAGGTCATTATTGACTTAAACCACAAAATCCATAATACCATAGCTTAATCGATATTCTTATATCAATCAAATCAAACCCAAGTATCTCAAGCATATAATAATTGCTATTGAATTCATAACCCAACACTATCTCATTAGTCTCTAATCATAGAGTGTCCAAATGTACACTCATAACCAACACCCAGTTGGCCATAATCACATCTTCGAATCACATCTTCGATTCTATAACAAGTCGGTGCACTATTGTGCACTAAAGAGGAACTTCCCAAAATTCAACGCTCTCATTAGTTTGCGCCTAGCTATTGTAGAGGTCTGTATAAGGTCATTAAACTTTCCTAATACATTCATGTGGACTTATAATGAAGTTCTAGATCATCAAATATCACATAAACCCAAATTCTCCCAAATTGTCATAATATCGGGATTTTCTCAAATGAGATTCAACGATCTCCAAACATCGTAGGATTTCATCCTAAGACTCGCATAAACTCATTAAAACCTATTTAACTCCGTTGAGTCGATTTACTAAGTTTCAAAATCTAGGTCACAACTAAACATTTGGGTTCCTAAACCCATTAAGCATATTCTTCAAGGCATAAATACCAAACAAACATAACCAAACTCAACAACAATCAAACTCATATGTTCTCAACATATAAACCAACATAAACTCATCATATCATGCTAGGATATTCAACCAAAGCATAAAATTAAAATCTCTAACATCCTAGCACCATTTTGAGCTTAGAGAGAGAAAGAATAAAGTTTAGCAACTTACCAAATTTGAATTTAACAAACCTATCGAAAATGAAAATGGATTGAGGGGAAACAATCTCCTTGTTGAGAGATTTCCAATGGTGGTCTCAGTTCGCGATTCCGATGGGTGAATCAATGGGAATCACTACATATACAAACACCTATTAATGGTGTTTTCTCTCTCTATCTAGGTGAAAAAGATGAAGATGGAGGAGAAATGAGATGGAGAATGAGTGGAGGAGGGTTTGGGGACTCAAATACCCCAAATGGAGTCCACAAGGAAGCAAATGGCTAGATCTATTAAGGGCAAAATGGGATTTCACTAGGAAGAACAAAAAACGCATAAGTTGTCTCGTCGCTCGCGTGCTCACGTCATGAGCATAGCGCGACCGTGTTGCGTGTTTTCCTAGGCTTCCCATTTGAACTGCTTTCGTCGAAACAACACAAACTCTTCTCCTGGATGACCCTTAGGACCTAAACTAAAAGCCTTAAAAGCCCCAAACCAAACTAAAACCTCCTTGGATGATATCTCGATCAAACAATTCCGCCGCATACCAAAAACTCTGTCATTAACTACTATACGAAGGGCTAAAACGACGAGAACAAACCAACGAACGGACATGTATAGATACAAGTTTTAAAGCATGTTAAAATCCTAATGAAGGGTCTCAAACACATACCCAAAGTTAAACCAAAACCAAGTGCAACAAAAGTACAAAAGGTGATACGTTAACGAAATGTGAATCGTGAAATCAAACTTACGACGACAACTATACTTTGAACGTCATGATCACATGTAAACTTTATAAACATGAATAACATGAACTAAAATGCATCCATGAAAGTACACGAAGACCTATGATCTCCCAAAGATCGCGAGCAAGAACTAAGTAAGTAAGCGCTTTACCGAGTCAACTTTCCAACAACGTCAAGTTACACATTGTAACTCCAACAACTCTAAGGTATTGGTCATAGTCAAAACTACCCAACCACATGAAATCCATCACAAGAAGTCTATCGTGCAAGCGAGTCAAACATGCAAAGTTTCAGGGTCTTACATATAACGTTTCAATCCCATGTTGTAAAACGCTACGTTTCTAAAATGGAGCCACATTTTGAAACGCTAAAATTTGTAGCTTTTTGAGAAAACGCAGTTGTAAAACGTTAGGCTCTCCAAAGTTGACGAAGATAACCCTAAAAAAATGTTCAATTCTAACTTTACGGCACCAATTTGAATGAAATTGAAAGTTTTGCACAACTCATTCATCACCAAGCAACAATTCTCAAATTGGAAAAGTCTTACTTATACTAACAAAAAAAAATCCCCAAATCTAAGTAGTAAGCACCCGTTGTGGGTCATCTATTGTGTGGAAAAGAGAGAAGTGATCGTTGTCTTGTCAAACTTGAAGAGGCGGGGAGATGAGGGCGCTTGGGCGGAAGTGGTTGCGGCTTGACCGGATGCGAGTGAACTTTGCTAGAGCTTGAGGGAAAGCGGGTTGGAGCCACACATGGATTTAACCCATTTCTATTATTTGAGAGAGAGAAAGAGGGGGAGAGAGGTATTGATTGAGGTTGAGAAAAAGGTAAAGTGAGGTTGATTGTGTTGTGCAAGATAGTACAAATGCACTATCATATACTCCCTCCGTCCCTAAATAATCGTCCTGTTTGACCCGGCGCACAGTTTAAGAAAAAGTAATTGACTTGGTTATTTATATTTGTTTAATGTGTAGTTTCCTTTAATGCCCATGTATATGTGGCCCATAATTAAAGTAGAGTGAAAAAGTAAGGGTAAAGTGGTAAAAGTGATGTTCTAAAAAGGTAAGTTTCAAAGTGGACAATTATTTTGGGACGGACGAAAAAGAAAAGGAGGACGATAATTTAGGGACGGAGGGAGTATATAACTAGCTCCTCCATTGATGGTCTATGTGTACTAAACTAGAAATGTTGGGAGTAATTAGGAGCTGAGACAAATCATTTATAAAAGGATAAAATTATCATTTGCACAAAAACTCAGTTTATGAAAATAACGTTTTAAAATAGTATCTCAAACGCGTATAGAAGAAGAAGGAAAAAACGTTTTGAAAATGCTACATTTTTTTTAAAAATAATTACGTTTTAAAAACACTGCACCAAACGAGTCCCAAGTCTCCTCAGTTTACCCATCAGTTACCATCCTTTTTATCTACAACCTCAAAAGTCTTGTTCAATAAACCACAATTTCCCTGTTACCATATTTGCCGTAGATATATTTTAGCACTCAGTATAATAGTTTGAAGTGTTAGAAAAATAAATATGTTTTACATGTACACTACGTTCATTTCTTACCCTAATCAGTTAACGATACTATTAATATTATAGAATAATGTGTTGTCGTATGGCTTGATAAATTTCAGCTTGGCTTGAATACGTTTTTTAAAAAAAAACCTATTACTCCTCCGTTCGGATATGAGTCCATTATTCTATTTTGAAATGTTTTATTTAAAAAATTTACTTTAAAAAATTAAGATATAAAAATATTATTTTATTATTAATGAACTACTAAAAATATGGAGTAGTTTTTGTTTGAAATAATGTTGAAATTCGTGCAATGATTAACCTCAACTCTTTCTTAAAATAAAAAGATATTTTCTTAGTATTATACTCCCTCCGTCCCTAAATAATCGTCATAATTGACCCGACGTACAGTTTAAGAAAAAACAATTGACTTAATTATTTATATTGATTTAATGTGTAGTTTCCTTTAATGTTCATGTGTATGTGGCCCATAATTAAAGTAGAGTGAAAAAGTTAGGATAAAGTGGTAAAAGTTGTGTTCTAAAAAGGTAAGTTTTAAAGTGAACAATTATTTTGAGACGGACGAAAAAGGAAAAGAGGACGATAATTTAGGGACGGAGGGAGTATATTTTTAAAAATTTTGACTTTTAAACAGGAACCTTTTACCTGAAATAGAGGGTATATATCAAATTCATTTTAAATCGAGTAAAATCTGAAGATCATGAGTTCGGCATGATAGGCTTAAGAGTCTTCTACATTTGATTTGACGAAGTAGCTCGAATTGAGTCCGGCTCACAAGGCTCAGCTCATAATTTCTGATGGTTAAAAACTACTTCATACGTCGCAAATTATCGTCGTCGTTTAAACTTTTAAAATAATTGTCAAAACTTTGAAACTTACTTTTTTAAACATCACTTTTACCACTTTACACTTTTTCACTCTACTTTAATTATGGGCCACATATACATGTGTATTAAAGGAAACTACACATTAAACCAATATAAATAATCAAGTCAATTACTTTTTCTTAAACTGTGCGCCGGATCAAACAGAAAGATTATTTAGGGACGGATGGAGTAAAAAGGGTTTATAAATTACACGATCAATCGTTGACTTTTAGGCAATATTGAAATTGACTGCAAAAATCATTCCATCAATTAATTTAGAAAGCTCACATGATGCACCTAATCCTCAAAGAAAAATGAAATCACCTGAATCACCTCTTGATCGAATTGACAACTTATGTTTCTTTATTTTAAGCGTGAAATTCCGTATTTTTTTTAGATAAAACTCTTTCCCGTCATAGATAAGAGCATTTTCGACGGTGAGGAACAAAAATTTGTTATTTGTGACCTCTAGGCCCTCTACCGTCACATCACATACTTCATTCCATTCAATGATAATATTAATTTACATCGACCCATTGTATCCCAATAAAAATAGAAAATAAGTATTCTATATTATTTAATAATGAATAATAATTTGAATTTTTGTAATAAAAAAACTTATCCTATTATTATCAAGTTAGATGTTAGTTTTAGAAATCTTTATATCAAAGATTTTTACTATTATTACAAATACATAATACTCCATCCGTCCCTAATTTATTGTCCTGGTTGACCCGGCGCACCGTTTAAGAAAACCTATTTGACTGGATTATTAATATTGATTTAATGTGTAGTTTCCTTTAAAGCCCATATATATGTGGCCCATAATTAAAGTAGAGTGAAAAAGTAAGGGTAAAGTGGTAAAAATGATGTTCTAAAAAGGTAAGTTTCAAAGTAGACAATTATTTTGGGACGGACGAAAAAGGAAAGGAGGACGATAATTTAGGGACGGAGGGAGTATGTGTCTTACGATAGTTAGAAGTAGGGGTGGCAAAAATTTATCCAACCCATTGGGTTATCTATTATATTCATTATAAAAGACTTATTGGTTATTATCCATTAACACCCAATTAGGTTAATGGATTATCCATTAACACCCATTAACAAAATGGATAATTATGGATAATTAACCGGTTATCCATCGGATTTATCCACTAATGTCACCATCGTCAACCGTCTCCACCCACCGTCGTCATTTCCCACCTCCGGCCACCGCCTCCCACCACTGGCCACCGCTACCAGCTCTTTACTTAAAAATAATAACAATTAAATACATAGCTTACCAAGATTCGAACCTGAACCAAATTGCCTTACAACAAAGCTTATTACCACTAGACTAGACCACTTTTTGATATATATTTGAAAGTTAATATAAATATGAACAAGTAATCATAAAAATTATTGATTATTATTAACGTATTTGTTATTTATTTTGGATTAAGAATATTTGTTTGTTATTTATAATTTATAATTATAATGAATATAAATTTTTAATTTTTTAATAAGGTATTTGACTTTTTTATTTTTTCTTACTTTTACATAATTATTTATTATTGTCAAATCAATAAACACATATATTTTCTATCTCACAACTATGAAGACTATTATAAAATTTTGACAACTTTATATATATTAGGTGATAAAAATAATGTCGCATTGCAAATATCACTTTTTATTTGAGGAGTAAAAAAAAGGAAAAAAAAGATAAATATCAAAATTAAGAAAATATCTTGGTCATTGTTGAACGTGGGGCCCATTAATTTTTTATTAAGTGTGAAAAGTTGGTGAAAATATTATGATTTATGAATATTAAGGTATTAACTTATCATTGTGTGTATGTGTATGCATGTGTGTGTTTTTGCCATGTGTGTGTGTTTTTTTGGCATGTGTGTGTGTGTTTGAGTGAGTTTGTGTGTGTATGTTATGCTTGGTGAATCATAATATAAGTAGGCAAGTAATACTCAAAATAATAAATGATATTCCTTATTGGATATTATCCGGATAATATCCATTTATTAATGGATAATATTGGATATTATCCAATAACAGCCATTAAGGTTAATGAGTGTTATTGGATAATATCCAAAACTACCCATTAACCTTAATGAGTATTATTGGATAATATCCAAATTAACCGGTAACACCCAATTGCCACCCCTAGTTAGAAGTTTATGTTAATTTTAAAAATATTTAGGTAAAAAATATTTAATATTATTAACAATAGATTTTTTATTATAATCATGGATGAGTTTAACAATCCAATTATAATGTCCAAAAGTTATATTATTATTACAAAACAAGATGTATCCCACATTATACTCGCGCAGAGCACGGGCTATATAACTAGTTTCTTATGATATTCAAATTAAACAAACCAAATCTTTATTTATAGGTAAAAATGTGTATTTTAATTAAAAAAATGGTTGAAAATTGGTCAAGAAATACAATGTGGAAAAATAAAATGATGTCCATTAAAATGATGACATATGGAAATGGAGAGGGGGTAGGAGACCCAGTCAGCCGCCTACTTTTTTTTTAAAAAAAAATATTGACAATCAAAACGATGGCGTTTCGATGGTTTTTTCTTCAAAACACGGTCGTTTAAGCAGGGATTGTTTTGTTGATTTGAGGATGATTTGAGTTTATCCGATGATTCTTTAATTCTTCAATCAATTGATTCATGTTTGATTATTTAAGATCAACCATTGAGAGCGAATATACGAGGAAGATTTGTGGAAGAACCCCTGTTGTACTCGCTCAAAAAGAATCACTTTTTTGTATTAAACTTTTTTAGGTTTTGAAAATGTCACTTTGTATTTTTAATAAAAATTTTCACTTCTTTTTTTATTCTTTAAGTGTCATTTTTGACATTAGATGTGTGACTTTTGACCACACGTGTGTCTTTGCATTAAAAATAAAGGTAATCAAAGTTTTAGGTTGATTTTAAGACTAAAATCCAAAGTCTGGGAAGAAAGGGATTCGGCAGCCAAGTTCTGAAAGAGGGAGGACACCAGAGCATGAGATGATAGATGGAGGGCACCTGAGCAATTACTTAAACGTTTCATTAATTGAATCTCCATATCAGGTCTGACAGAGATTTCTCCTCGGTTTCTGTTATTCCTAGTTTTACGCATGGTCTTATTTCTCTAGATGCAAGCCAAACTCGTTATATTCGTATTTCATAATTGTAATTTTCTTTTTCGAAGTAAGGCTCCTCCGTCCTCCCATTTATAAAAACAAGGCTGGTTGTCCCCCTCAAGTTTGTGTTATTTTTTCCTATCAATAAAATTTTGCAGGGTGCCGTCCCTGTTTCCTAAAAAATAAAAATCTCCATATCGGGGACCCACGAGCTGTATTCGGGTGACTTGGGCATCTCTATCCAGATCCAGCTCATTCACCTGGTTTTATATTTGTTTCCCTCGACTCATTTCCTTGCTAGGTAACCCACGTTTTTTTTTTATGGGTTGCTCGCTTCAGCATCCTCTTTTTTGTTATTTTTGGGGCCCCAACTTACAGATTTGAGACACGAAACACAGTCGGTGAAGTTCATTGCATTAACTTTAACACATTTTTCCATTTATTTTGTTCATCCACTCTTGTTCCTACTAGACCTCATTGTACATTTCAACACAACTCATTTATTTTTAATTTGGAATTAACATCAAAATTAAGAAATAACCAACTAACAACAAATTATCACAAGGAAAACAATGCAAATTCTAAAATAAACACAAATAATAAAAGAAATAATAGTTCTCCAACAATCAAGATTTTGTTTGATTTAGTGTGTGTGTGTGTGTCTATATATATATATATATATATATATATAATAACTAAATCAAAAGTCTAGATTATGCATATAAGATGATCTAAATGTTCAAAATAGTTAACAAATGTAATATAATATATATTGTATAATAAATAAATAAAAATATATATTTTGGTTTGGTTCGGTTTGGTTTAAAACCAAAAACCGTGATCCGAATCAAATCGGGTGGTTTTCCAATTTTTTAAATCGAAACCGAACCGTCTTCGACCAAAACCGAATCAAACTGACTGGTTTGGTTCGGTGGTTCAGATTTACACCCCTACGGTGCATTGACTATTGAACCACAATGTATCAATTTTATTAAATTAATTTTTGCACCGTGATTCATCTGTTTAATTGTCTAATCTATTTTTGCATCGCGATACATCAATGTTTGAACCGCGATTCACTAGTTTAATTGTCTAGTCTATTTTTGAATTGCGATACATTATTATTTGAACTGCGATTCACTAGTTTAATTGAGTAGTCTATTTTTACACCGCGATATATCAATGTTTGAACCGAAATACATCAATGTTTGAACCGCGATTTATCAATTTAATTGACTAGTCTATTTTTCCATCGCGATACATTAATGTTTGAACCGCAATATATCAATGTTTGAACCACGATATGTCAATGTTTGAAACACGATACATTAATAAAATATTTTTGCACCACGATACAAAATTATAAAGAACTAAAATGTGTTGCCGGAGCTACTGAAAGAGACGATGACATTTTCAGAACAATATTTCGAAAAATGGTCTTTTACGATTGAAAAAAAAAAGAATGATAGACTTTTGAGGTCAAATTTTTTGAAAAAGGATCGGCCAAAATTTTACTCAAGCTTTTCACGTGCCATATTGGCAACCAGATGTGCATCATAGGCTCCGGTGTGTTACCTGGGCATAATGGGTTCTCGATTTTATTCCAACACTATTGCGATGCATGGTTCCAAACTTCCAATAATATTTTTGTTTATAAAAACTATTTATAATAAGATGATTTTGCTAAACTTTTTATAAGTAACTAAAATTTTAAATTAGAATACTTTGAACAAAACTAAAATAAGACAAATATTGAAATTGATCAATGAATGAGTAACTGAACGATTGTCGTAGAATTTTCCCGTATATAAAGAAATTAAGAAATAAAATAATTAATAATTAAAATATATATAAATTAATTAGTAATTTTCTGGTGAAAGTAATCATTTTAACAGAAAGTCGTTATGTGATTTCCGTTAGTAGTAATTAATAATTAATAGATATAAACAAATAGATTAATTGAAGAAAAAATGAACACAAAATTGTCCCGTAAATAACTGGCATAAATCAAATAGTAGGTAAATGAAAAAAAAAAGACAAATGATATTACGAGCTAGAGCTTGTGATATTAATACGAGCTTTAGTGTTAGAGTCGTTGGATGATTAAGTTGGTAGTGATTTGGAATGTCTACATCATTATTTAGAAAATACCATATTTGATCTAATGGTGTAAAATTTTTAGTAGATTTGATATAACAGTACTAACACTCAAACTTGTAATAATATCACAAGCTCTAACTCGTAATATCATTTGCCAAAAAATATTATTATCATTTCATAGAAAGTTGACCAATTTTATTTACATCTTTTCTTATTTTATAATAAGACGTTACGTAATAACATCGACTTTTATTTTAGTTATAGTTAATAGATGGAAACAATTGACAACAATTTTGGAGGAACCATAACGAAGATTTCCATTGGATCAAATGGAAATCTTCTCCAACAACGGAGAATCAAGACAATATTACGGGAATATATAGACAAGATATGAGATGTTGAGTATCTTAATGAAATACTTAAAACATTTCCCCAAATGAACGAGAAGTTCAGCCAGGTCTCTCTCTCCAAATTAGGAAGTGGACCCGGTTATTTTGTATTCTTTTTCTTTGGTTTTGGGCTTTTTTGCAATTCAAAAATAATATTTTTAAAAGTATATAATTTTATTTATAAATAGAAACTAGATTTGACTCATTTGGATACTAAATGATTTTTTTTTCAAAATTTTGAAGTTATCTATACATATATAAAAGGAGAGGTGCGATTTTTGGAAAGTTCCTGCCAAAATACACTTTCCAAAAATAACAACACTTCTACATTGTATACGTGTCATTAATGCATTAAGAAATGAAACGAATTTATAATCAAAATTAATTAGATAAATAAATCTGAAAACTTTTGACATTCTTTTGACTTGAAACAATTGACAACCATATATACCAATTTCAACTTCATTCACATCCGACAATTGAAAAAATAGTTATAATTTTTTTTAACTATATTGAAATTTTAATGAGCTAATAAATAATTATTTATTTCAATTGTTGAATTTAATAACCGCTTATCAATTGAATGATAAATGAATAAATTATCAAAACAATTACATGAATTATCATTAAATATTAATTTCTTCAGCTGTAATTGGACGCCTAAGGGAGTTAGACAGTTCCTTAGCTTTTCTCTTCTCGAGCAATTTTTAAAGATAAAACCACTATAAATTTGTTACAATTTTGTTTGTTGAACATCATTGCTAAAAACAATTGAGGATAACACACCAATATAGAATAAATTTATATAAAATGCCTCCTACTCTCATTTTGCTTAGAGACATCAGCCAGACCAAGGGTAAGCCTAGATAACTCAACGAGTTTTCGTGCAAAATGTATATTTTACAATATAAAGATATCTTTCCAACCTGTAATACTTACTGTATTCTTTTTATTTCGATTGCTTAGAATCTCATATACTTGGTCCTCTCTTTTTTTCTAGAGATCATGGAGCTACAATAAACTGAAAAAACAGTTATATAAGCCAAATTATTAAATTCTCAAGGTACCTTCGTAATCAATAAATAGCTTAAACATATGCAATGTCTAGGATTAAAGATGTAGGGAATAAATTACGATAATTTAATACACTTCATATTCAAGTGTATGTGCTAAATTTAATACATTTTAATGATCTTCAAACTGATACAGATTTATTGGTAACCTATATATATATATATATATATATATTAATATGCATTGTGACTACAAATTTCTCAATTTTGGTTTTATCAAATCAGAATAATGAATATTTATAAATAAAATCAAATTAAATCAAATGAATTTGAAATGTAGAGACAAAAAACAAATTAATTAGTGACTACAAAGAAGCCAATTTTGAAGTAAACAACTACATTAAATACAAGTGATTTAAAATAGATGTATTTTAATTATAAAAATGTAAATTAAAAAAAAGATCTTCAAACTACAAATCTAAAAATTCGAAATCTATATTTTTTTCTATACTCAAAATATAAAAAATTTGGGTCTAACGTTAAATATTGAAAATATAAAAAAAAACTCGACTTATTTAAACCGTATTTTAAAAAATAATTAGGTAAAGAAACATAAATACTTGGATCTTATTATAAGCCTTTATGTTCCAGTTCATTAAGTAAAATTAAGCTCTAAGATTTAAAAAAATTGAAATACAAAGTTGATTATTATTTTTTAAAATCTAACGCACTTGTTACGAAATGGTTTGATCTGATTTTATTTTGATTGGGGAAAGTCGGCGGATGAATTTTTGAAATGAAGGGTTTGAAGAGATGAAGAGTCATTGTTTCATGTTCATCGGAGGAATTTCCTAGGTTTAATCCTATAAAAATAAGAAAGGTGACATTTTAGACGATTTAATTGAGTAAGAGTGAGAGTGAGAGTGAGAGTGAGGCGATGTATCTATATGTTAGAGTGAGTGGGGGTGAGGTTTTTTAGGTTAGAGAGTGAAAAGCTCTTTATCTATATGACAAGTGTTTGAGATTTTTTTTGGGTTAGATTGATTATAATTGGAGTAATATTTGTTGTTTATTAAAGTAATAATAATTTGGATGAAATCGATTGGGAAATTTGGGTATCGTGAAATTTTGAGTATTTTTAGTCCTTTTTGTTGTTGTTTGTTTTAGGGAGAAATTCGGGTCCGTTCACTATATAAAATTTTCAACAACTATAGTTTTTTATGTTTTTTTTGTGTGACTAAAAAGACACTTTTAGAGCGAAAAGATTACGACTGTTAATGAACCGAAGGCACGCTACGGATCACTTAATCAATTCATCAATTTAAATCACATAATCTAATTTATGCATCGCGCCTTAAATCATAATGTACCAAACCTTCATTTCTCTTCTTTCATGTACACAATCAACATATGATTCAAAATTAATGCATCTTGCCTACATCCCACATCTAAGTCGATGCATCACAATTTACAAATGATACACTGTGATTCAAAATTGATGTATTGAGTTTCAAAAAAGGTATTTAAAAACAAACAAATTTCTATTTAGACATTTCATCAAACAATATATGTACAGTAGCTCAAACACAAAAGTAAATTTATTTTGAATCATACACACAAACACAAAATGAAGAAGAAGAAGAACGAGGTATGAAGAAGGAAGAGAATGTGAGGATATAAAATATATTTTTATATGTTTATAGTTTCAATATCCAACGTTTTTTTATAGCTACTACATTAGTACGAAATATTATAAACTATTATCTTTATCAAATTTTGTCATTTAGAGACACATGTCTATTATCAATTGTTGACTTAACGAATGACGAAGATGATTGAATTCCATCAAATCCTCCCCTTCTGAATAAGGAAATACATCTAAATAAATTTATAATTACTTTTTCAAATTTATGTGATCTATCTTTAATTTTACTTTTTATTAATTTTTTAATTTTTTCATATTAAACTTTTTAATTGTATATTCTTTCAACTTTAATTGAGTATATAATTTTATATCATTGTACAAACCATACAATGCACGGAGCATCACTAGTTGGAGATAAAGATGATGTGGATCAAAGATTATTGAGGTTTGTGCTAACTGTTATACAAGTTTTTTGTTTGGATAGTTTATAAGAATCAAATAAATTTTTATATTTATTTTTAATGAACTGAGTATCAAACTAAATAATCGGTTGTACATGACCTAAGGCTACAAACTTAATTATCAATCCCTTTTGGTGAATTATTTATGTTCAATACTTTAATTAGATTACTTGGAATTTTTCTCTTATCTAAAACTATTTAAAATTAGAGTAAGTTTACTGTAAGACGGTCTTATAGATCTTAATTTGTAAGACGAAACCTCACTCTTTCACAGTTAAACCCATCAATACACGATGTGTCAGATAAGAAAGATTCGTCTTACAAAAAATATCCATAAGACTGTCTTACCTTTTTTTTTTTTTTTTGAATTAAAAGTAATAAGTAGGTCAGAGTTTTCAGATTGTGGCAAGGAATACTTGCTGATTGGTCTCGGCTACTATTTTATAAATTTTCATTGGCTATTTGACTTGGAAGTTTTTTAGTAGTACAATATTTGGGTGATGTTGGCTTGCTAATGGGTCTCCGGCTCCGCTACTATTTTCTTAATCTTCATTGACTTGGTAAATTTAAGTAGTCCATCCATATACAGGTGACTTGCTTTCTCGTTGTATATATTTTGGGTATGCTTGACATGGTAATATTTAGGTTAGTTTTTTGGGTTTTGAGTTCCGTAAAAACTTAATAGAAAAGACTGTCTTATATTTATTTTCAGTAAGTTGAATCTTTTTATTTGAGCTATTATGTATTATTGGATTTAGTTGTAAGAGAGTTAAGTTTTGTCTTACGAATTAAAATATACTCCCTCCGACCCTAAATTATTGTCCTTTTTTCCTTTTTCACCCGTCCCAAAATAATTATTCACTTTGAAACTTACTTTTTTAGAATATTACTTTTACCACTTTATCCTTACTTTTTCACCCTACTTTAATTATAGGCCACATATAATGAGCTTTAAAAGAAACTACACATTAAACTAATATAAATAATCAAGTCAATTGTTTTTTCTTAAACTATGCGCCGGGTTAACTAGGACAATTATTTAGGGATGGAGGGAGTATAAGATAATTCATGAGCCATAAGAGAGTTAAAAATTTATCATACGAATTAAAATCCATAAAATAATTCACACAAAATTTATTCTTAATTTTTTTTGCTTAGTAATGAGGGAAAAAAGAAAAAAAGAGGCTAAAGTGAAGTTGGTAAAGTCAAAGAGAAATATATTTAACAATCCGAAGGCAAAATCCTGAAGCCTTAGGTAATACTTCTGATTCTGTACCTTAAGTATATAGCCTTTTAATTTTTGGCCTTTTGGCTTTTGCCCATCTTGGTTGACTCGGTGATGGGTCACTGACTCTGCTTATTACTTCCTGATTCTCAACCTCAGGTCTAGTCTCCTCTATTGACTTTTCAGCCACCAAAAATGAGTTTCACATGTACCTCGGTTCGAAAGCGAGGCCATTTAAGCTTTATATTTTATTTACTTTTATCTTTTTTTGATAAACACGAAAATTTTCTTATAAAAATAATAATTTAATCGTAACTCAAAGGATATATAATATCTATACCTACTTAGAAGCGTTAAAATGTAAAAAAATATAAAACAAAAAAATTGGACTATTTATACCCTCAACATTCAACAATGTTCTCCTCGATGTCCTTGTGTATAAATTATTATTCTAATTAAAATTACGTGACTACATTTCTACATCAAATATGTCTATAAACTTTAGTGTAAAAACATGAGCCTAGATTCATTTTCATAGATCTCAAGTTCGATCTTTTCTCATACTCCCGGGAGAAAAAAAAAGATTCATCTTTATGGAAGTTTATACTGCTCCTATAATAATGTCTTGTTTGAGTGTTTTTTAAGAAAATATTTTTATTATTTTACATTTATTTTATCTTCTTACTTTAATTATGAGTCAAATGCACATAAATTTTAAAGTAAACTATATTAATAATCAAGTCAATTATTTTTTTAATCCGTATGTTGGGTCAAATATAACAATAATTTTGAAACAAAAAAAATATTTGATAATTTTAACACAAATATTAAGAAAATAAGTGTAAAATCTTTTTAATTCACCAGCGTGTGCTTGTGTAAAAAAATTTGTTACACATGAAAATTAATCCTATTGTTTTTACCCTAGTAAAATATTTTTTTTGTGACTGGGTCGAGGGCTCTAAGCCGGCGGCTGGATGAATACTGGTTGTGGACCTTGTGGTTGTAAATTCCTTGTTCTTCGATCTCTAGAATGCTTCCTTATATTTAAACGCGCCGAGATGGACGGAAGTGTCAAAAAAAAAAAAAAAAACACGCCTGATTTGTGATTTCTTCTCCAAAATTAACTAAACAAACCCCACATACCCAAATTTTAAAAAAAATGGCATCCGACCTCGTCTAATTTGTCTGAACACTATAAATCCTACCAATCAAAACCTTAACCCCTTCAAATCATCATCATCATCTCTCTCTCTCTCTCTCTCGGAAGTCAAGGTGTCATCTGCTCCATTGTCAACTAAACCAATATCATCTTCTTTTTTATCATTTCATCCACACTCGTAATCTGTGCTAGAAGATCTTTGGAACAATATATAAAAGAACATCTTTTAGAGAAGATTATAAAGTTAATTAATTCATGGAGCACTTGTTGGGATTACTGAGAATTCATGTCCACAGAGGGATTAACCTCGCCATCAGAGATGTCTGTAGCAGCGATCCTTATGTTATCATCCGCATGGGCAAACAGGTCTCCACTTTTTTTCCTTCTTCTCATCGCCTCTCTTCTTTTGTTGTTTATTTTTTCATCTTAAAAGACTTTTTTAGTGATTGACTAATTTCTGACATGCTCACCACTCTGACGCACGAAACTACAGTTTAATTTTGATTTTTGAACCAGTTTTTCAGTTATTAAAAACTGATTAGTTTCCCTATACCCATTCATATAATTGTATGGAGTAATAATCTTGCATTGGGTAACTAGATAAATTCCATGATTAGAGCTCAACTGTCCATATTCTTTATCGGGGAAATCAAGGCCTGTTTGTCTTGTAATCTATGCCCTGATTTATGGCTTAATGTTCATGGCTTTAGACTTTCTCTCTCCGATCATTACAAAAACAAAACCTAATTTAAGATGATCTGGAAACTGACGTTATTTGATTAAATGATAAATTGATGCAGAAATTGAAGACCAAAGTGGTGAGGCAGAATGTCAATCCCGTGTGGGATGAAGATCTTACACTTACTATTGCAGACCCAGTTACCCCAATCAAACTGGTGAGTTTTTTTTCCAAGTATTCTGATCCACACCCCTGGCACTGATTATTACTATGTTCATAATTCCTTACCTCAAAAAGAGAAAAGGGATATAACGTTATTAAAGTGAAAGACTTTATACTCAAGTACAGCTCGATTGTGATGTGGGGGTGCTCTTGAAACTTGAAACCCACTCATAAAAGATAATTTAATTGAGCACGACCAACTTATCTAGTCCCAATTACGGTTGGAAAATAGAGCTATCACTCCTTTCATAATTCCTTACCTAATTGGGTTTAGGTCTTTTTATCAAACAAAAAGAAATGGTTTATAGGCTTATAGCCATCTTTTCCTGGAGGAATGTTTTTTTTTTTGGGTAAATAATTAAATTTCAAACTATAATTTGCCATTTTTTTGGTTTATTTGTATTGGGCAGGCAGTGTATGACAAGGATACATTCACCCCAGATGATAAAATGGGAGATGCAGAGTTTGACATTAAACCCTTTCTTGAAGCCATAAAGATGCGTTTGGAGGACCTCCCAAATGACACCATTATTACAACCGTAAAACCAAACAGGTCTAACTTCTTGGCTGAAGAAAGCCATATTGTTTGGGCTGAGGGAAAGGTTGTCCAGAAAATGGTTATTAGACTGCAACATGTGGAAAGTGGTGAAGTTGAAATACAACTGCAGTGGATTGATATTCCTGGGTCCAGAGGTCTGTAAAATCTGTTGGGTTTCAGGTTGTTAAGGGATACCAAGAACTTGATGAGTTCCCATGTTTTGGTTTCTTTTTTGTTTTTCTTTTGTTAATTTGCTAAAATATATAACTATTTTGAGTATCAAATACTAATACTACTCTCTCTCTCTCTCTCTCTCTCTCCCCACACACACAACATATTAGAAAAAATGTCTTACAAATGTCAGGTTGAAGTAAAAATCTTCACAACAGTTAAGACGCAAACAGAAGAAGGCTTAGCCTTACGAATGCATTATAGCAGTTAGACTGAAGCCAAAAGCAGCTACGGCAGTGAGCTATTACCCACCGCATGCAAATACTATCATCACCATTCACCCAAACCCATGACTTACCATTGATACAACTAAAAAAATTTTAATTGTAGACATGCATTATATATTATACACTTTAAAGCTGAATTTTACAGGCCAATTAATAAAAAAAATTCCAAGTTTCGAACCAGGGATCGTCAACAACACATTGAGCAGTGCAAGCATAAGAAATCACCCAATACCCAAAAGAATTGACAGTGCAAGCATAAGAAATAAATACCCCCATGAAACTCTTTAAGAGAAGAGATTTCAGAAGTCAAGCAGTTGTGCACAAGGTTAAAACTCCCTGCAAGAGATGATACTCATGTTTACTCTTAAGCAACCGTTAACTCGAGATAGTTTACAGTCACTTGATATTCTATATATGATCGCTTTCCATTTTCGGAGCCACAACTTCCCCCTATTGAAATCCACTCATCGGCCATCGCCAGTATGACTGTGCCGCTTTTTTTGCATGGAGGGTGTTGGGTTCAGACACAATATTAACATCAAATATATATAGTTTGCTAACCTTCAACAATGGGACTGGGAGGGGAAATCCCATAGCTCAACCTACTTGAAATGTTACGTTTGAGAAAGCCTACAGCCTACTTGAATAGATATAAGCTGCATGTTTAGTAATTACTACTTGTACAGCTTTATGCTGTGTCCTACTCCTTGTTGCCATATCTACCTATCTAGCCAGAAGGGTGAAAATGGATCGCGACTCAAGTATATCAATTTGTTTTACTGGTATTAATCCTTCAAAACATAATATTGTCATTTCACATTGTGAATGTGATTTGTAATATGATCACATGACCAGGGGTCCAGGAGGATATTACCATTGTCAAACACAACTGTGACAAAACATACCATGGTGGGACTGGGAGGCCTCTCTCTAATCTCTTCCACCAACTTAAGTCACAACTACGAATAGGCATTTAAAACAACAATCTGACTTCCCACTAAGATAGGACAAATGAAATAAGAAGAGGTACATATAATGCTTGACACAGGCACACTACTACAACTCAACAGCCGCGCCTTTGTCCAAATTACTATGGTAGGCAAAATGTATTCTTTTAATTCCACCACTCGTTTTAGTCCATGGCACAAGTCACACTTATTTATATATCCTTCTTCGTTAAAGCTGTCCAAGTTAATTTTTCTCTAGCACCGTTGTTGGCATTGATACTATCATACTCACTTAGTTTTTTTTTGTTTTTTGTTTTTTATTTAATACTCACTTAGGTTAATTATGTCTGATGCTACACAATTTAGTCTTGGGCCGTTCCTTGCAGTTTGTAGGATATCTGGACTTATGTAAGGTAGGATCTTGTAGAAACCTGTCAAAAAAAGAAAACCTTAGCAGGAATGCAAGGCAGGGCCTCGCGAAACCCCTCAGGTGTGAGAGTAAGTATTAAGCTTCTTGAAAGCAAAATGACAGAATTTCGGTGTGTAAAAAGTGAGCGTACCTTTGGAATGAAACATTGTTAGGTATATATAGCCTTTATGGGAGTGAAATTCGGGCTGAATTATCGCTATGGCGAAATCATAGACCTTTATGACCATAAATGCGGGTTGACCGCGTAACTGACGGAATCATGACGGAATTATGGCTTGAATCTCGGGCCTGGGAGTTGTCTGCTAGTTAGGCCTGGGATGGAGATCAGGTCTATTCAAGCAGCCCTGCTCCCTGCTCACTGGTTGATAGATAGATTCCTGCTCGGGATAGACGTAAGACGTTTACCCCGCGGTTATCCTACCCGGGTGACCTCTTTCCTGGTCTCTAACATGCATGTGCTTATCACGTGGTGCCACATGTGCTTAGCTTGTGACCAGGATTTGGGTCGAGCTCATCAGTGGCCCCCTGCTCCCTGTCCAGCGAGTATTTATGCTTGGTGCGGGGAGCAAAACACATGTTTATTTTTGTTGTGACCGAAGTGAGGGGAGTTGCTTCATTGGTGACTGTTGGTGTACTCAAAACGCCGGTTGCAAGAAAGTTGAAAGGTTTTTCTGACGTGACAGCGGTTGGGTTCAGTCATGATGAGCTGCGTGTTCTCAAGGCAGGCATTAATGGCGGGCTTGATCGGGTGCTTCGCAGCTGCCTTTGTTTGAATTTGAGGAGGTTGTGGGCGCGTGATTTGGGCGCCTTTTCCCCAAATTGTGCCTATAAAAGGGGAAACCCTAATCCTTTTTCTTTTTTACTGCCTTCTAGCCTTCAAGTGTTCTATACCGCGTTCTTCCTATTGATTTCTCCGGTCGTGATTCTTCAAGTTAACAAGAAATTCGTCTTCTGCCATTCTGGATAATTTCAACATTTCGGCTTCCGGCAAATTGATCCCTGTTCAACGCGCAAGTAAGCTTTCTCTGGCCTTAATCTCCTTCTTCTGTTTCTGTATGAAATCCATTTAAAATTTATGGTTTTTCTGTGTGTTCTTCATATTCATGGTTTTATGGGTAGATTCTTAGGACTTTCCGTCTAGGCTTGGGTAATTTGCAGGGAGATCAAGGAAAGATCTTCAAAGAATCATAAGTTTTCTGGGGATTAATCAAGATATTGCTCGATCTATTATAGGATGTCTTCCCTTCTTCGACTATTTGATGACAACTCTGATCATGAGCAAGAAACTTATGATTATGACCATGGTGCCCAGGAGCATCATGCACCAGTAGATTCTGAGCGAACGGGGTCTGATGTGTCTATTCCTGAGGGAAGGAATACCCAAGAAGCGATCAGTCGAGTTCCCCTTGAAAGGATTATGAATGATGTGATCACCGACCAAGATGAGGCGGATGAGGCGAGCTCGAGTGGGATCCCCAGTGATGAGGAAGTGGCTAGTCGACCTCGAGCTGGAAGGAGACACCGTAACGAGGATTACTATAATCTGAGCTCGCTTGCTCACTGGGAGTCCATTGACTCAATTGTAGAGGTTGGGAACTGGTTTAGCTCGATTGGGATTTCCGATAAGGACTATCGAGGAGTTCCTTATGAATCCGAGATGACTCCTGCCCAGATGAGGAGCAAGACCAAAAGAGTGGTCTTTTTCTACGATTTCTTTTGTGTTGGGATGCGTTTTCCGTTAGATCCTTTTATTGTCGAGTTTTTGAGGGAGACTAACGCCATTCCGTGTGACCTCCAACTTACCACAATGCTGATCCTGATCGCTTTTAGCGTGACCTTTCGGCTGATTGGTTTTGAACCGGAGATGACCATACTCCGAAAACTCTTTCAGCTTACGAAAGATAAAAGATCGGGCAGGATTACTGGTCGCTCAAAGGCTGGAGCTTTGAAGTTGTTCACTGAATTTCCCCACAAAGTTGATAAGTGGGATAAGATGATTATTGTCGTGGAATCCCAGGTTGGGTGGCCATTTGCCCTGACCCCTTATGAGATGAAGCCTCCGACTTATGACCGACATGCCACCTTCACCGGAGAGGACAGGTGTATGGCAATGTTGCGGGGAGCACTGGGAGTGACCGAGCAGGGCCAACAATGGTTAATTGATTGGAAAACAATCGTGCAGGATGTACGAATCTTACGCCTGACCGGGATGTATCCTGTTTCCGTGGAGGGTGTGGAGCCTTTGATCGCCATAACACCCGAACCAGTCCATCCTTTTTGGGGGACTTGTCATGACCACAAGTTCCCCAGTGAGTGCGAGTTATGCGGTCTGGGGGGAGATTGTACTCCTCGATTTGATTTTGATGATGCTGGTATTTGCTCTTTATTATGTTGATTATGAGTTGTGGAAAATATGTCTTGATATTTTCTGACTTGTTTCCTTTTGCTGGCAGTGGTGAAGGACATATTGAGGCAGAGGAAGACCGAGTTCAAGGCGAGGTCCGTTGCTCGCCATGGTGAATTGATAGGCCGCGAACAGCCTGCTTCTGCCTCTCTACACCAAGGCTCCTTTTACCGAAAGGAGCAGTAAATCGTCTCGGGCACTTGGTTCCTCCACCGAGCCAAAATCTCCTTCTATAACGGCGCCAACCACCGAGCAGTCCTCTCGGAAGAGACCAGCTGTGTCTGATTCCCGAACGGGAAGTCGGAGCACCCGACCACGAACAGGGGTGGATGAATCCCAAGAAACAATTCAAGCAGGGTCTGATCCCTTGCCCTCTCCTATTATTCCGACGCTTCCGGTCACGGGGCTGCCCCCTCCTCCTCCCCAGCGCGAAGAGCCATCGCGGAGTGGTACACCTAGTTGGTTGAGAGCCAACTTTGTGGCACCCATATCCCGAGATGGGGTTAGGGCATTAGTGAACAAGCTTGCCGCCGTTCCCCCTCTTAAAAGAATCAACATTCTTGATCAGGGAACCATGAGCGCCGTTTGCAGGCAGGGGGATGAAGATAACTGTTACTGATAATGTATATACATTTCCAAGACTCTTAGCATGATCATGTTCACCATATTTCCGAATAACCGATTCAGATAGATTTAAGATAATCGATGAGTAGGCAGATTCATCATTTTCAATCATGGAATCTTTCGAAGTGTCTTTAGCATATTTTAAAGTTATGGTTTTGAAAACCTTTTCTTTAATTAAAATACTTTTCATCTTCTTTTGCCACATAGAAAAATCAATTTTCCCTTTGAAAGGTTCCAAACTATAATTAGATGAAGAACCCATTTAGAGAAACAACACAAAACCAACCAATCAAACCAAATCAGAATTTATAAGAAATTAAGAATTTTTTTTAATCACAAAAAATTTCAAGCAAGCAAATTCCAACCAAACAATAGTAGTTTAAATAGAGCAACAATCAAGCAAATAAATTACGAGACAATTTTTTTTTAAAGATTAAACACACAAAAAAAAACGTAATTATTTCGAGATGAAAGAAGCTCACCAAATATACTTTTAGAGTTACCAATTTTTGGATCGAAGGAGGCTCTACCGTTTCACGGTACGAAACGCGGGCTCTGATACCACTGTTGTGATTTTATATCACACTGCCCAGAATGAACCCGTACAAAAACGGAGCTTTTGAATAAGACCAAAATTACAACCTCTTAACAACTAGCCTATTAATACAAATAGCTAATTGGTAAATATCACCGATAAAGCTTTTAGACCAATAAGCCTTTATTCCTGCAAAACAAATATTAGTCTAGATAAATTAAGAGTAACTGAACGGAGGGAAGAAAGGACACGAAGAGTTTTGTTATAACGTCGTGACCCAAGCACGACTCGTCTTCATTGACCACGAAGGTCTAGGCTACAAACTCTTCGGCTCAGACACCTTTCACCGACCCAAGTCCACCAGTGAGCCCACTGTAATACCAACAAGTATTAACCAAGGAGAAAAGCCCCTAAAACTCAGTCCGACCAACACACTCCGATAACACCCATGAAAGAGACAATCGGGGAATACCACTCACTCACAGAGAGAGAGAATCAAACGCCTTCACAGAGAAGAAGTAGAGGAAAGGTGGGGGTTGTAGCCTTTTTCTCTCAAGAATTGCTCACTGTTTTGCTCACATTCACAAGGGAGGCTGCCGCATAAAGGGAGTATATATAATAAAGGGAAAAGACAATCAAGGCAATCAGGGAGCCAATCAAGGAAAGCAAAAAAAAAAAAAAGAATGACTTAACCGGTTCCCCAAGTCACCGAAGGAGGAACGGGCTGGGTAGCTAGGGTCACCAGGAGGAGGGCTAGACTTTGGGCTTGGCTGTAGAAGGCTGCCACAAGAAAAGGGCCTCCAATTCTAACATCGGTCATGACCTTAATAGCAGGTTGCCCGACATGATGGTCGCCACCCAAGAACTAGGGAAGGTTGCTAAATGTTCGAACCACAAAAGGATCCCCGCATAAGCAATTATATCGTTATTAATGAAAAGCTCATTTATCTTATAATCGCCAAAACCGCACCTCCATGCCCCAACCAATCAGCAATAATGCTAAAGTGTTTTTTCTGACACGCGCCAGAAAAGCTTATTCGGTTTGATGTGGCACACGGATTAAAGAAAAATAATTGACTTGATTATTAATATTGGTTTAATGTGTAATCTCTTTTAAAGCTCATGTGTATGTGACTCATAATTAAAATTTGATGAAAAAGTTAGAGTAAAGTGGTAAAAATATTTTTTTGAAAAAGAAAATTTTAGAACGGATGAAAAGATGAATCAAGGACAATAATTTAGGAGCGGAGGGAATCAATTTAGTTAGACTTTTCCTGATGTAAAGAGTAAAATAAAATAGTCAACACTCTTATTTGAGGCTGATCCTTTTCATGAGCGTCCACAATGGACGCTTTTATTAACCCCTAAAACATTGTTTGCAGTATTTTAACAAAACTGGATTCCACAGTGAACCCCCAATTCAGCACCCAATCGCAATAACCCGTCAAGTGAATCGCAAACTATTGTGATTCACTAAGCCGAACAGTAGCAACTCTCCCACGTCTTTCTCTCTCCTCGCTTGATGAATTGTCGCTCTTTTCCCCTCTATCAGTTCTTCCCACTATCCTTCCTTCCATCAACCAAAGGCACTACTGAGAATAATTTTTTGTAGCTACACCAGATTCAGGTAGATTGCTCATCATTCCACATTAATTTTGATTTTCAATTATTTCACTTTCTAGGTTTCAACTTTCTGAAAATTTGGTCTTGAAGCACATTTTTCTCTTGCAGCAACAACTTGAGTTGCTCCATTTCTCCGGATGGTCCAAAGGAATTGAAGGTCCTTTGGTAATATTTCAGTCAATCCTAACCCTCATTATAGAAAAGAAAAAAACCATAATTGCGTGCTCTCTGACATCTCTCTCCATCTTTCTACCCTTTTCACTTTATACAAAAATTCTCTCTAACTCTGCCACTTTGGTACACATAGTGTGTGACATTTACTTTTCTTTGAGTGGTTTTTTACTTCAAGGTAATTTGAAGGGTTTAGATCCTCTCGGTTATTGTGTGAATCATGTGCTTGGGTCATTTTTACTATGAAAATAGGCAATTATTCGGAAAGTGTGGCCCTACCCATATATATATATATATTTTTTTTTTGGGAAAACATGGGCGGCACCCTGCGAGAATATATTAAACCAAGGAGAAATACAAAATAGAAGGGGACAACCAACCTTGCCCTTATAGATGGGAGGACAAAGGGGCCTAACCTCGAAAAAGAAAAAGCAGTCTCACTTGCGGAAGTTATACAAACCCAAACTATCATGAATTAAAGCTAATCTAGTTGAATTAGGAAGATCAGAGGGAGAGTTATAACTTTGGAAACCGCGATGCACATGACCAAAGCCAGCCAAACCGTTTGGCGTTTGCAACAAAATTGTGCTCTCTATAAACATGGTGCGAAAGATAATTAGGTAATTTATGATGATTATGACTTTGCTATTTACATTTTTGTTAGTATAGGAAGGTCTTGTACTTATGTGTGTTTTAATTTTGATGTTAGTTACTGATTTCTAATGGTTTCTTAACTTGTTGCTTAAGTTTTAGTGAGTGTTGTTAACATTGGAAATCATGCGAAAAATTGTGAGAGAAAATAAATTGAGATGCAAAGCATCATCATACCGTAATTAGAGGCTTGTTCTTCGGTTTATTTAACAATGCCTGGTGTAATTTTTTTCCTCAATATATTTGTAAACAATTTTTTCTTCCTCTTATTGATTCATATATCCCTCCAAGGTCAAGAAATTTATTTTATTAAAAAAAGGAAAAAAAGTTTCGAAATGTTTTTTTATGATTGTGCATCGCATATGCGTATTACTAGTACAAACAAAAACAAAACTTTGTTTGTAATTCCTTGGGGTTCGTTGTTTGAAGTCTTGTTTATGAGTTTCGATACTGATAATCTTCAAAAAAGCAGTTGATAAAAGCTCGATTTGTGCACTTCCTGGTTCTAGAAAAACCGTACATACTACGCTTTGCGCCAACTATTTGACGGCGTAACTTTAGAAATGTTGTTTAACATAAATGGAGGACATATGATTAGGGAAAGCTCTATCTGCAAACACACGGATACCCCTAATACTATTTTGCACACTAACTACCTAGTAGTGTACAGAAAAGGTTAACATTCAAAGACCATATATTCTATCAAGAGGGTCTAGTAACAGAATGTACAATGTACATGTCATTTCATCGGCACAACATACATACAAGTTATAGATAGTACAAGTGTACAAAACTGACAGCCTGAACTACAACTTTTATGACATGCTTATCAGAAATTGCCGCTCTAGAAAAAGTTATGCTAATGACTTGCATAAACAAACATATAGGTGTGGGTGCCCCGGATGACGACCCGCGCCCCGCGCTCCCTTGGTTAGGGGAATGCGGCGTGCGGATGCGAACACCATGCTTTTCATTCCATCCTCCCTTGTTTAGGGGAAGACGAAATTAAAAATGCGGAAAGGGTGCTGTCAAAAAGCGCATTGAATACGCCTCGGTCACTTCAGCGAATTTTTGGTTCATTATGAGAGCTATGAGTTTTATGTATCAAGTTATCCCTTTTTTAGGGGATAACAGGATGCAGGAAAGCATCACCCTTTCATTCGCATCTTCCCTTATGTAGGGGAAAATAGAAAGTGCAAGAAAGAATGTTGCGGGCCCCACTACAGACTTTATAAAAATAATTACCTTATGGTCTATTTCGGATCACTATGAGTGCTTTGGGTTTTTCTATATCAAGTTATCCCTTTTTTAGGGGATACCAGGATATAGGAATACATCACCCTTTCATTCTCATTCTCCATTTTTTAGGGGAAAGCGGAAAAGTGCAAGAAAGGATGTTACGATGCCTCACTGCGATCCAAAATGTGTTGATAGAGTCGCCATCTTTATTTTAAGGAAAAAAATAAAGAAAAACCAAAAATAAAATAAAAGATTGCAAAAAAGGGTTCGGAGGCTAAGTTACGAGTTGGGAAGGTGCTAGGCACCCAACTCGCCCTTTCGATCTCACAAAACAAGTTTTTTTTGGCTAAAGTATGCTTTTTGTTATATTTATCTAGCAAATAAATAAAGCATTAACTACCTACAAATACATCCATGTTTACATTATTTACGGACTTGCTGCCGCCTCCTTCCAATAATTATAAATACATTTAAAAATATTTGGCCATAATAATGGCTCTTTTTAATGCTATTTTCTAAATAAATCCGGGCAGCACAACGGCTTATATTTTTACATTGGGCCGGATGGAAAATAGCTTTTTATAAATTAACGCTCCTAAAGGCTCACCTTTTAGAGCGTGGTGTGCTCGCTCTGTCCTTTTCGAGAGAGGGAGTCTTTTTTTTGCTTTGTTGCTGCTGCTGCGGTTCGGGCAGAGTAACTACATCCGAAAGTTGCTTCTGGGCACCGTGAAACGGGCGGAGCAACTGCTTGCTTTTTTTGCTGTTGCTTGCTTGCTGCTGGCGGAAATCGGGCAGAACAACTGCTTATTTCTGGCAGATTTGGCCTTTTTACTCGGGCAGAGCAACTGTTCTTTCCGAGGTTTTTGGATCGGGGAAATAGGATGGATGCCTAGCTGAGGGGCTAAGGACTACTTTAACCGGTTGGATTTGCTTTTGGAAGAGTTTTGGCAGGGCTTCGAGGCTTTATAGGAGGGGGCGTTCACTATCGCTCGATCTCTCTCTATCTTAACAGTGAAACAACAACGCTGAAACATTTTGGGGGATTATCGGTGTTTCAAGTGTGTTGAAAGCGAACCCCGGGGCCTTTATTTATAGGCTGACAGAGGGACATCGAGGGAATTACTTTTTCTCTCTTTGTGCTTCTTTAAAAAAAAAAAAAAAGAAACAAGGACGGCACCCTGCAAAAATATATCAATAACAGAAAACAATACAATGAGGGGGACAACCAGCCTTGCCCACAAACGGGAGGACAAAGGAGCCGAACCTCAATGATAGAAATGCAAAAGCTAGCATCAACTACGGAAACTAAAAATACCCGTCCTATCAAATCTATAAGCTTGTCTAACAGTCCCCGGAAGCTGTTGCACATCATCATAGCAAGTATACAGAACAAAAGAATGAGCCACCTCTGCTAATTTATCAGCCACACCATTAGCCTCTCTATACACATGTCTAATATTGTACGTTCCCATTAAGTCTTTGCACTCTCTAAGCTCATATTCAAACTGCCACGGAAAATGTTGTAATCCTAAAAGACCTCTTTCTGCTACTAACGAATCAGTTTCGATAAACACACTCTCCAATTCAAGTCTCCGACACAAAGCCAGCCCATCCCTAAGCACAGAAATCTCCGCAAACATGTTTGTACCCGGACCATAGAAGTTAGAGAAAGCACAGATCAATCGACCTTGGAAGTTTCTGATAATCCCTCCCCCCGTACAATAACCATTCCTAGCCGAACCATCGGTGTTTAGCTTGTAAACATTCATAGGAGGAGGTTCCCATCTAATCCATTTACCACGACAAATCTTAATCTTCTTTATCGGCACCCAAAGAGCCTGAAGATTAACTCGACCCAACTTATTAATCTCCACTTTCGGATTATAATTAACCATGAAATCTTGCAACCCACGTCTAACTTCAGCCATAATAGCCTCTCCCTTCATAGGAATATTCTCAAAAACAGCTTTACATCTTGCTTTCCATATCTCCCAACAGCCTAGCATGACAGCCCCAACCTTTATGCACCAAACTGATTATGCAATGAAGTCTTATGCAGCCAAACCTTAAGCAAATGGAACAAATTCTCATATGTATCGACTGCATGGAAATGACGAGCCAGAAAATGCCAAACCACCCTAGCCGAATTCTGAATGAAGAAAAAGATGAGATAAAGACTCTCGATCATGCTTCCTCACACAACAGACACATTTAGAAACTATAGCAATTTTCTTGACATGAAGACACAGGTCAACTGGTAGAGCACCATTGATCAACTTCCACATGAATCCACTGATCTTGAGGGGAATCCAACGACTCCAAATTTTGGCAGCCCACCATTGATGAGGCCACTGAAGTCGAAGGTGTTGCCAATGAGTAGCGACCTCAAAATCTCCTGACTTGGATCGAGTGTAAACTAGCTTATCCAACTTATTATCATTCAATCGAATTTTGTTAATCTTAGCAAGGTTCTCATCAGAGATCAAATAAGCAAATTGCGCCAAATGAGGAAGGGCTTCTCGAACAGTTAGATGAATGTCCATAGGTTGAGGGCCTTTAAGAATAACCCCACACCAATTGTCTCCCCAAAAAGAAACATCCCCTTTCCCTACAATCCACCTACTGCAATCCTGAATCTCCATCATATGCCTATAAATTGTGCGACTAATCGGCGACATCACAACATTATTAATATCTCCAAACATCCCATATTTTGACACTGCAAAACGAGCCCACAAACTCTTACCTTGCATAACCGACCAAGCTAATTTCGCTTGGAGAGAATCCATAACCTGACTGAAAGATCGAAGACCCAAACCCCCTTCTGCAATCGGTCTACAAACCTTCTCCCAAGCCACCCAATGAGTGCGTTCCTCCCATTGTTACTCCATAAAAAGGCTGCCATGGAAGACTCAATACGAAGTAAAACTTTTTTGGGAACCCGAATAGCGGCAATATAATAAATGGGAATGCTGCTAAGAACCGATCTAAGCAAAGTAAGTTTACCCCCAAAAGACAAGAGGTGAGATTTCCATCCATCAATACGTTGCAGCACCTTCGATACCAAACCTTCAAAATATTGCACTTTGATTCTCCCTTTGAATAGAGGAATGCCTAGATAAATCATGGGGAACGACTTATGAACACATCCAGACCAGGCTGCAATCTGATGAATTCGTCTAGGCTGACAATTCTTAGAGACATAAAATCCACTTTTCTCAAAATTGACTAACTGACCAGAAGCCCTCTCATAATCACATAGCACTTTTCGCAAAGACTGAATAGACCCTTTACTTGCATTGCAAAAAATTAACATATCGTCGGTATACAATAGGTGAGAAATCACCAATCCACCCCTCCTATGACCATACGGCTGAATCAGGCCCTTATTGATACTCTCATTGAGATTAAAAGAAAGAACCTCCTGCGCAATTATAAATAACAATGGAGATAACGGGTCGCCTTGTCGAACTCCTCGAGAAGACTTGAAATATCCAAAACTACCACCATTCAGCCTAATCGTATACCAAACATTACTTAAAAGCCGATAGATTAAGTTGCAAACGCTTTCACTAAAACCACACCTGTCCATGGTTTTCAAAAGAAAATCCCACTCTAAACGATCGTAAGCTTTTGACATATCTAGTTTGAACACCACATTGCCGCCCCTCGCTCGATTATCTATTCGATGAATTCACTCATGGGCCAAAACAACATTTTCTTGAATACTCCTTCCCTTAACAAACCCAGTCTGCTCCAGGGAAATTAACCGCGGCAGAACACTAGCCAAACGAGACGCCAATATTTTGGAAATAATTTTCCCCGCAAATGGACAAAGACTGATTGGACGAAAATCTCCCAAATTTGATGGCTCATATATCTTTGGAATTAAGACTATAGAAGTTTTAGTTAAACCTCTATGAAGATCCACTCCCTTGAAAAAATCCTGAATCGCAGCCACCACATCTACCTTAATAATGTCCCAACATGAACTGAAAAACCAACCCGTGAAGCCATCAATTCCCGGCGCACTGTTAGGATTCAGTCCTTGAATAGCAGCCCAAATCTCAGATTCTTCTGGAATAGCCTCCAACAAAATATTATCTTGAACATCCACCGTTCTAGGAAAATTCTGAAACAAATCCTCAGAAACCATATGGTCCGATCTAGAGAAAATCTGAGAAAAGAAGTCGACAGCCCTTTCACCAATAATCTTAGCATCAGTGCACCACGAACCATCTTCATTTTTCATCTTAATCAAATTTCGACGACGTCTATCTTTTAGACTCGCATGAAAATACCGGGTATTTCTATCACCATCCTGAAGCCACATCTGCCTTGATTTCTGTTGCAACAGCTCAGTGTCCCATCTCACAAGTTGAGCAAGCTCCGCTTTTGCACTTGCCAATTCTCCTAAAGCTTGATCCCCTCCCTGACTCATGCAAACATCCTCCAAGTATGAAACTTTCTCCTGTTTTTAAGCCAACTTGCGATACACGTTACCGAAAATTTCCCAATTCCATCTCTTCAGTTCTCTCCGTAAAAAGTGAAGTTTTCTATGAAGAATTTCCATAGCATTCCCATCTACCAATCTATTCCATTGACCCGCAATAAATTGCTTAAAGTCCGGATGGTCGATCCACATACGCTGAAATTGGAATTGACCTTTTGGTTTAGTAATAAAAGGAAACCCAATAAGCAACGGAGAATGATCTGATTCTACACGACATAAGTGTTCGACATTAACTCCTTCATATGCTGCAGTATATATCCCGTTAATTAAAAGCCTATCAAGTCTTTGCCAAATTCTGGTACCATCCCCATGGTTGTTACACCATGTGAATTTGCTTCCCTGAAACCCCGCATCTCCCAAACCCGCTTGAATCATAAAATCATTAAACTCAGCCATACCAAGAATGTCATATCCAACGCCACCTAATTTCTCATCCCTATTGGCTATAATATTAAAATCCCCTCCAACGACCCAAGGCTCTGTACAATTAGCTGCTATGTTAATGAGATCCCTCCAAAAAGTGTTTCTTTCAGCCCTCAAGCAGGCTGCATAAACAAAAGAAACCATCATAACCCCATCATTGCCCGTCTTCCTACGCACCGTAATCTGCTGGCTAGTTACCTCTATCAAATTAATATCCACTCTATCATCCCACATCAGCCATATATGTTTATTTGTGGGGGTTTGCTGCAAAAAATTATTATATTTCAACCTCCGAGCAATTTTGCCTATACGATCTCCTGCTATCTTTGGCTCCAAAAATACACACAAAGCCGGATTATGTTGCCCAAGTTAAGACCTTAATGTAATCCATTGTTTTTTTGTTACCAATTCCCCTCACATTCCATAATAGAATCGACATATCAAAAATTAGTTAGCATGCAACGTACCCAAGGCATTAGCCTTAGAACTCTTCGCCCTTGTTAGACGTACATTCTCCTTCCCAAACTTATCTTGCCTTGCTTTTTTCCCCAGTTTACGATAGTAATCCCTGAATTCACTGACGTTTTTACTCATCGAATCAATGTCCTTTAGTTTTGTAAGCGAGGTTGTACGCAATAATGAGGCATCCTTTTTGTCTTTCTTACCATCAAGGGACTTTGATCCCTTTGGAAGCACTTCAAAATCATCATCATTGTCACCCAAACTAGCCAACAAATCAAAAGGATTCTTAGTAACAACCCGATCTCCAGAATCATCATCTATATCGACTACATTGTTGTCCGTGGGAAGCTCCTTATTGTTTGGAGTTGGCAATACTTGAGTCGGGCAGACCTCCTCCCCACTAGCATTAACATGGGCATTCACAACCACTTCCTCAACCTTATCATCCAAGGTATTAATTTTCGTCGTAACATTCTCTTTTGGAGAATCTATTATATCAACAACTTCTGTTTCTAAGGCCTGGCCATTATCATCCTTTGCATGTGATGTCGATCCCCGACTATCCCTTTGTAGAATCTTTACTGGTTGCCATTGTTTCATAACCTGTGGCTCGCGAACCTTCGTTGCAATATGCACCTTCTTACCTTCCTTTTCATGACCTTGTTTGAGGAATTGAATGCGATTTCAAATCAACAACCTGCTTGCCCCTTGTTTCCATATCATAGCCCATGCTATTAACACTTCTTTGGCGTTTACGACATTCACTAGCCAAATGTCCCAATAAGCCGCAACCCGAGCAATAAGCAATATTCCCCTCAAATTCAATGCTTTACCAAAAACCATCTTCTTTAGAAGTACCCAACCACATCCGTGAAGGAAGACGTGCCGACACATCCACTTCTACACATATTCGAGCAAACATCGGGTGTGTTAGGGCTAAAGTCCGATCATCTGCCCGAAGAAATTTCCCCAGCCCATTACCGATACGTTGAAAATAAGAGTTATTAAAGAAAGACAAGGCCCTGACCATATCTTCAGCCGAGAAAAGATGTACCATTACATGCCTTGGATCTAATAATCCAAGAACAAAGTTACCTTTAAGACGCCATGATGTCGATATATGCTCCTGAATGACATGCAAAGATGGCCTACCCATTGAAAATTTGAGGATAACCGTGTTGTTAAACTATGCATGTGCAGCCTCCATCTCTACCTGAGAGAATAAAACCCCCGGTTCATTATCCACCATTACCGCATGCCGTGGAGGGATAGGCAGTTCCTTAAGCGTAGTGGTTCTATTAGCACTCAAACATTGCACTTCCCCCTTGCTCTTTACTGCATCAACGAATGATTTGGTGTTGGAAGTAGTAGCCTCCGTGCCTGTAGAATCTAAAGTCCCTTGATCCATCGCCGGAGGTGGATCTCCTGGCTTGCTCAAATCCGGCGGCATAGGTGACCGCAAACCCTAAAGAGAAATAAAATAAATCACACCTTCACTATGTGTGTTTGTGTGTTTTGCCTATTAACCATATACCATGCTCTCTTTGTGCTTCAATTGCTTGTACCAAGTGCCGGATAAATTGCACATTGCGCGAACTATAGCACTCCTGTAGCAAGTTTGGGCTGCACTGTAGCAAAAATGGGCGCCGGTGGAAGGTGTTTTGGGCGTCGTGCCAGGTCTTCTTAATGGCAGCGTGAGCTTCTAATTCTTCAGCCCATTTTTTACGCTTTAGCCCCTGCATTTTACTGTTTTGCGCATCCTGCTTTGCCTTTTGCATTTTTAAACCCTGTAACTTGACATTTGTTAAGCTTTAACAGGTCTTGATATCGCATGCCAAAGTAACGTACCAGGGGTACGAAATTGGGGTGTCTACAATAGGTGTGTGTTGGGAGGATAAAATCTACATGATCAAGAAGCTGAAGAAATATATATCCATGCATAGCCACAATAGGGTTGTAGTTATGACCAAACGACCCGAATACCCCACTCGACCCAAGTACGCTACGCTACTTGAATCGTGTTTGGTGGTGATTTTCAGCTCGATTAGGTAATCGAGTCTACCCGAGTTACTTGTGAGACTTGACTTTAACCCGAATAAGTAGAATATAACCACAAATAAATAGAGAGAGAGATAAACAAACATATCTAGAATACATTGAAAGAAAACAAGTAGCTAGGATTCTCCAAACTGCCTAATGCAGTTTCCAATGTAGCTTGTGAAAAAGCTACAATGGAAGTCACAATAAACAGAAAAATCAAAACAGCGGAAGACTTAATAATAAAGCACGAAATTATACAAAAGTTTACCAAACAATCTACAAGTTAATACTTGTAGACCTAGCCTCAAGGCCACAAAGATTTCACTAAAAGAATAATTGTTTTACACGACAATATTTGTGAAATCGCACACAAAATATTCTCACAAGATAATGAATCTTGGAGAACAAAAACCCCACATAAACAGGTTAAACAAAACGTGGGAAGAAACAAAATCAGCCTCCTTTAAACAAAACAGGAAGACAAAAACTGTTTCAGAACTTCAATGTGACTGCCAATGTAGCTACATTGACATCGAACAGACTGCTGCCGGTTCGTGCGAAAAAAACTGCTGCTGAAACTCCAAACTTCAGACCACGGCTGTCTGGCTTTTATTCTCTCTCTGGAGCTCTTCACAAAACACGAATCCTTGCACCTTTATTTATAGTTATGCGTCTCCTACACACACGCAAAAAACAGTCCATCTACTACAAGGAAAAGGATTAGTTATTAAGGAAAAAATCAACAACTTACCAATTTAATGGGATTTGATTACCAAATATCAAAGAACTCAAGAATCATGGTTAGACTAGGATTTATACAAAGATTTAGTTACCAAAAACAACTCCTAAGATTTAGGTCCAAGAAAACCAAAATCTAATTAAATATTTTGTTACCAAAAATGACTCCTAGACTTTAGGATCAAGAAAACCAAAAATCTTTAGGAAAATTATGTTTCCAAAAATGCAACTAAAGATTTTGTTACCAAAAATCCACTAAAACTTTATGACCAAGAAAGGTGAAAACAAGACCAAAATAGGTCATGCATATTTTGCCCTTACATACATATTTGTGAATCTATGACAAAGCCGACATGCTTTTATGGACCCTGCCTGTCCAAATCAAGGAAAAGAATAAGTTTGACCCAGTAACTTTACCATATGAAACCTTCATAAAGCACAAAAGTGTACAATAAAATTATCTAGAATCAACTTTCTATTATGTCTCAATATATATGGAAAAACATCTTCTATTAAGCATATATAGAATTAACTAGCCATGCATGTCACAACATCAGATATATCTAAAATCAGAATACCCAAATTAGCCTCTGTTACTATCCAGCTACTACCATCATTATTTTGTATATATTACTTAATTAGTACCCTTTTAACTAAAATCATATTATCGAAATTTGAAGACTTCCCTTAGTCCCTAATTGTTGTGCACAGCGGAAGACTAACAAACAAATTAACAAAGTATAATAGGATCAATCACAAAGAAGAGAGAGAGATTGGGGCCAACGGAGTGTCGAAATTTTATTAGAGACTCACCTTGAAAACGTTCTAGGGGTACAACTATTTATATTGATACAATAGAAACCCCTAAAACCCTAAAAAGGAGGCTGGGCGACCGCGCAAAATCCAGTAGCATGCCTCGAAGGATTCTTTACACTTTTGGTTGTTTTGTGCTTGTTAATGATTGTAGGTGTGAAGGGAGCTGACAAAAGAGGGAAACTAAGCAAAAGTGTTGGATTGCAAGAAAAAGGAATTATGTGGTGTCGCGTGGGCACGTGCTATTTAATATCCGAAATCGAAGTTGTTGTTCAACTTGCTGAAGGACTGTCCAGCAGATTTTTTGGGAGTTAGAGAACTATTTTCTATTCCTAACTTATTTCTTGTTAAAAGGAAAACTGTTTGAGTAGTTATTTAGTGGTTATAGGAAGTTAATGGTAGTTTTTATTGATAGAAAAATGCCAAGTAGTGGCCTTAGTGGGGGGAAAAAGAGGTCATATATAGGCTGGGACTTTCTGGAAGGAATCAGTCACACGGAGAGAAAATTAACACATATTTTTGGGAGAGAAAGTGGAGAAAAAAGTTGTATTCTTTCTTTAGTTCATCAACACTTGTTGGAAACATTTTTATTCTTGGTATTTGTAAGTTAATTTAATTATGTTTAGTAGCTAATTACTTTCTTCCAGTCAATGAACAATTAAGTCTCCAACATTTTTACTGCTATGATATCTAATGGAATTAATCTTTGTTTCGTTACAAATATTTGTTCGTTCTCCATTTAGCACATTGTATGATTATTGTGTTTAATTGATGTTTGTGACCAGAATATTAATTAACATAATAGTTTATGGTCAGTTAACACTGTTGATCCGTAATTGTCCTCAGTTTTAACGAAGTGGCGAGTAATACACCTTTTATGCATCACAAGCATAATCAGATCGTGTTATGGGAACATATAATCTTAGTTACATGATATTGTGTCAGCTTTGAATCAGGTCTCTCTCTTCTTAATGCAATCGGGATTATTAAATTTTACGAGCGTCTCGAGGGTTGTAATTCGGTTAGATGATAGTTAACGAGCTTCTCTTGATTATCAACACGGTAAGGAGAGATTTGGTGTTAAGCGTTTGTCGATACTTATAACCGGTTTATTTGTGATTAAATGAGACATTTTTGCATCTATGATCAATAGTAAAATGTGAGATGGAAATTAGTTCATTGACTGGGCTCTTACTTTATTGAATTCAATCAAGTTTTAATATGTTAGTTTAATTAAAACCTTTAATTTTCAGTTAATTAGTCTGTTAGTCAATTCTTAGTTAATTAAAAATCTCAATTCAGTTTTTTTTATTACTTAGTAAAATTCTAAAATGAATAAGTACAACGTTCCCTATGGATACGATCTCATTTTACCTTATACTCGTTATTAGGAAAGTAGGAGAATTAACTTTGACGATTTGACATATGTCAAATTTTGGAGCTATTGCCGGGGAACGATTTTGCTATTTATTTCCTTTTAAGAATTTTATTGTAATGATATGGCTGAAAATGCTCAACAGTTCAGGACAAAGCAGCATGATCTGAGCAAGATTAATGAGGTAAATGTTTTTCTATTGATCGTACAGTAGACAAATTAACTTTTGTTTTGGAGAAGTTAGTCTCAGGGCAAGTTCAACAAATGGAATCTGCGCGAATGTTGGTCGTCCGACTTATATGTGTCCTACTTTACAAGAGGATCCAAATGAGCAGGTAAATGTTGTAGGAGGGTTTCAAGGGAAGTAACAAAGAAAATATGATTCATACTCCAACAATTATAATCCTAGATGGCGTGATCATCCGAATATGAGTTATGGAAATAGAAATTCAAACTTTCCACAGCAACAAATTCAGCCACCATTCCAACCATCTCCACCATCACAGCCCTTTACTAGTTCGGGAACTCCGCTTAAGAGTTTAATCAAGAGTTTGGTTGAAACGGTTCAACAAGACATACAGTAGACCAATGCTAGAATAAAATCTCTTGAAAATCAATTTTGTAGCTAGCCGTGTTCATGAGCAAGATGGAGGTAAACCAAGGAAGATTACCTTTTCAAGTTGAGAAGAATCCTCGAGAAAATGCATGTGCAGTAACTCTCAGGAATGGAAAAGAGTTACAGGAAATTGCAAAGGAGAAAAAGTTAGTTGATAGCAGCCACAATGAAGAAAGTATGCAACAACATGTTTTGTCGAAGAAAGAAGTTGGGGAATTGGGTTCACAAAATCAGAAAATTGTCATCCTTCCACCTTTTCTAGGAAGATTAGCACTACTAAAGAAGGAAAAGGATGAGAAGGTAATTTGGGAGACTTTCCGCACGGTCAAAATTAACAATCCTCTCCTAGATGCCATAAATCAAGTGCCTTGTTATGCTAAGTTTCTCAATGAACTGTGCATAAATAAAATGAAGCTGGAATTAGTGCTCGTAAAGTGGTTGACAAATAAAGATGTACCTTTCCAAGGTAGTGAGAAGGTACAAGAAAATACTATGGCATTCTATTCCACACTGGAGGTAACACCCAGGTTTGATTTTCCTTCTTTTCCATTACCATTTTCAAGTGACAAAATTCTTCCTCCATTGCCGTTATTATTGGTAATAGTTTGATCGAGTTGTAGGAAGAGTAGGCATTGAGTCTAGTTACAGACGGTAAATAGCGGCACTTGTTGGGAGGCAACCCAATTTTCCTAGTTTTGAATGCTTTGCTTTCTGTTTTCTAGGTTAAATTTATTTAATTGTTATTTTCATGTTTTGAGTTTTATTCTATAGCAACAACAGGTGTGTGATCTAAAAAAAATGTTCTGGATGAGTTGCTAGTGGCAGGGTTTGTGGAGCTTAACACATGCCCATGTAATATTTCAAGAAGAATTCCAAAACGACTTGATGCTGGCCTATTTCTAGTCATTCAGTTTGCAGCCACCCTTGCCACATCAACATAACAGAAAATTTTTCTTCTCGCATCCTTTTTTGTTCTACCATTTATTATGTGCTACATTGGGGACAATGTATCATCTAGGTGTGGGGGAGCATTTTTGGGGGCTGTTTTTGGGTTTGTTTGTGTTTGGGGTGCAGGGTGCATTATATGACGTTGCTTTGGCGTTTTATGTTTGTATGTACATTCTTATTTTGAAATGAGGAATTCTTGATAAATGAGGGCATTTTGATTTTGATTTTGATTTTGATTTTGATTTTTTTTGCATGAGATTGAAAAAAATAGGTTTTCAAAATTTTCCCTTCAACTGATGTGTATGCAAGTCTTGACTGTTTAACCTTTTTATGTGAGCTTTTGAGCTAGAAAAAGAAGCATTTCACACACTTTGCTCTTGGTTGTTCTTTGAGTGTTTCTCACACGCGTGTGTAAATTCTAGAACTTGTATTTTGTATATATTTCGAGGTCACATCAATGAGTTCGTGCACCAATATGATTAAGGCACTTAGGAATCACCCAATTTTAGCTATCTTTTTTCTATCCTGCCCTTTAATATTACCCTTTAGTTAACCCTTTTGAGCCTTACCCATTTCTTTCCTTCAACCAAATTTCCATGAACCTTTAGCTGTTTGACTTTCTTTTTGATTAACCCGATGTCAAGAATTGTAAGAGTATCATGTGAATCATAGTCTCAATCTTGTATATATGTTGGAGCTTTAAATTGAGTGAATCCTATTTGATGCAAGCAAAAGAAGAAATTATGTTTGGTTCTGCTAAGTTATGTGTGTAAATACAAGTTTCAATTCATCTGTAGTAGCTTAAAAAAAAAGAGGAAATAAAAGTATATATCAGCAGACCAAATCAGTTCAGAAAAAAGTAGGACTAAAGTCAAGTTCGAATATGCATTTTCAATTGTGCTATGATTAAGGGTTTATGCTTCATGTGGACATAATTCAGTGATGGTTGAGCTATGAGCAATTCATGTGTTATTATTGCATTTTCTTTGACATTTTTAATCACCTTACAATCCGTATATCCTTCCTTTCACCCTAGCCCAGTTACAACCCTTAAAAAAACTTTTGATTAGTGTATTGGACTCATATTCTAGTGATGGAGATTTGATCGATTTGCAAGCTTATGGTAATTTCATTCCGTCGTGTTGGGTTGAGTGCTTTATTATACATATTCCTGTTTAAACACTGGAGTGAATGAGTGCCTCTATGAGAATGGTTAAGACATTCATATGTAGGTGTTGAAGGATACTTTTGGAGGTATATGAGTTAATCTAGATAGAAACATTTTAAGATGCCCATCACTTTGATTGAATTTTGAGTTTCCATATGATAATGCACATTGAAATATATACATTGGAGTAATGTCACATTTTCATGAGTTGTCTAGATTAGGGACAGTCAGATCTGTATTGATTCAAGATGCTTGAGGACAAGCATTGTTCATGTGTGGGGGAATTTAGATAAGAGCACAATTGTGTGATATTGTTAATCGATTTTGTGATTAATTATAGAGTAAATATTACACTTTTAGTTGTTTTGTGCTTGTTAATGATCGTAGGTGTGAAGGGAGCTGACAAAAGAGGGAAACCAAGCAAAAGTGCTGGATTGCAAGAAAAAGGAATTATGTGGTGTCACGTGGGCACGTGCTATTTAATTTCCGAAATCGAAGTTGTTGTTCAACTTGCTGAAGGACTGTCGAGCAGATTTTCTGGGAAGTTAGAGAACTGTTTTCTATTCCTAACTTATTTCTAGTTAAAAGGAAAACTGTTTGAGTAGTTATTTAGTGGTTTTAGGAAGTTAATGGTAGTTTTTATTGATAGAAAACTGCCAAGTAGTGGCCTTAGTGGGGGAAAAGGAGGTCATATATAGGCTGGGACTTGCTGGAAGGAATCAGTCACTTGGAGAGAAAAGTAACACATATTTTTGGGAGAGAAAGTGGAGAAAAAAGTTGTATTCTTTCTTTAGTTCATCAACACTTGCTGGAAACATTTTTATTCTTGGTATTTGTAAGTTAATTTAATTATGTTTAGTAGCTAATTACTTTCTTCTAGTCAATGAACAATTAAGTCTCCAACATTTTTACTACTGTGAGATCTAATGGAATTAATCCTGTTTCGTTACAAATAGTTGTTCGTTCTCCATTTAGCATGTTGTATGTTTATTGTGTTTAATTGATGTTTGTGGCCAGAATATTAATTAACATAATAGTTTATGGCTAGTTAACATTGTTGATCCGTAATTGTCCTCAGTTTTAACAAAGTGGCGAGTAATACACCTTTTAGGCATGTTGATCCGTAATTGTCCTCAGTTTTAATAAAGTAGCGAGTAATACACCTTTTAGACATCATAAGCATAATCAGGCTGTGTTACGGGAACGAATAATCTTATTTACATGATATTGCTTCAATATGCATGACTTTGAATCGGGTCTCTCTCTTCTTAATGCAATCAGGATTATTAAATCTTACGAGTGTCTCGAGGGTTGTAATTCGGTTAGACGATAGTTAACGAGCTTCTCTTGATTATCAACACGGTAAGGAGAGATTTGGTGTTAGGCGTTTGTTGATACTTATAACCGGTTTATTTGTGATTAAATGAGACATTTTTGCATCTATGATCAATAGTAAAATATGAGATGGAAATTGGTTCATTGACTGGACTCTTACTTTATTGAATTCAATCAATTTTTAATCTGTTAGTTTAATTAAAACCTTTAATTTTCAGTTAATTAGTCTGTTAGTCAATTCTTAGTTAATTAAAAATCTCAATTCAGTTTTTTTATTACTCAGTAAAATTTTAAAATGAATAAGTACAGTGTTCCCTGTGGATACGATCCCGACTTACCTTATACTCGTTATTAGGGAAGTATGAGAATTAACTTTGACGATTTGGCAAACGTCAGGATCCTCCACATGACAACCAATTGACTGGTCCTATCCTTTCAACGTTAACTCAGATTCCCAACCTCAAGACTCTATGAGTTGTTTTCTCATCGAATTTGTGTCTTGTTTTTCATAGAATTTATGTCTGGTCGTATTGTAAGTATCCACACTAACATACCTTTCTGCTCTTGTTATGTTTACCTTTGTAGTGATCTTTCTCAAAACCAGCTGACAAACATGCAGCGAATGGGCTTAGAGACGAGGTCTGTTACTGTGTATAACAGTTACTGTGAAGATTCCGTGCTGGCTGTTGATCTATAGCTTGATGAACTATCTGAACTCTCTTCAGATTCACTTTCATCCTGGCAAACCATAACATGATCAGGTCTCCCTAAACTATCAAGATTTTAACTTATTAGAGAAACTCAAGAATTTTTCTGGTTTTTCGATTGAGTAATATACTATATTCAAATATGCTGATTGCCAAAAATGGATCCACTTTCAAATGAACTATTTAAGTATACTCAAACTTATCTAATCGACACTAAGCGAGATTTGGTTCTTTCAAGCAACATAATCGAGAATTTACATGCAAGCATGGAACTTTTTTCTTAAATACGCTGGTTGTAGATTTTGTGGTCAAAGTCCTATGTTTTGATTATTTCCTTAATAGCGAAGTTTGACTCATAATTGTTTCAATGATTCAATGAATTTGTTATAGCAATGAAGTCATTGATGCATACTAAAAAGAAACAAAAGCATCTGTTCTTAAAAATTGTCCTAAAAACTAGACAAAAACTAATACTAGGTACTTACCTGGGAACTTTCTTTCTTAGGGCTGGAATTGTTGCTGGATAAATCCGGTGACGGCCACTTGAATTGGGTAGTTTCCTGCTGAGTTCTTGAGCCTTTGGGCAATTTGATTGATCTCAGCTTCTTTGATTCCTTCTCTTTCTATGTTTCTTTCCATTTCCTATTTAAAAGATGACTTAATTTCCATTGACCCTGTTCTTGGTTTCCGCAGAATTATCAATACTTGGAGTTCTTATAAGTGACCCTTGTTCCATAATTCAATGAAGAACATGAATCATTTAAGTGGGTTGAAGGATTGAGGACATAAAGATTGGGTATTTGGGTGTGTTCTTGCTAAGATCTAGGTGGGGTTGAGGTATAAATGTGCTGGCTGGAGATTGGCAAGTTATTTGTTGACTTGGACTGCATAAGGGTGAAAATTGGTTGGGAGTTACTTGGGGTTTTCTGTTAAAAGTTGGAATAAGATAACATATGAATGTGGTTGAGGACTTTTGACTTGTAGAAAATTAGGTGTTTTTGACTTGGCCTGCTGTAGACACCCCAAATTCGTACCTCTATTTTATATTGTCAATTAAATATTGCAAAATGAACTACTAATTATTTCTTATATGTTTCAGGAGGGAAGGTACAAAAAAAATGAAGAAAATGAATAAAACAAACAAAATCGAAAAAGCAAAAGAAAACAAAACAAAAAAAAGAAAGAAAATCAAAAAAGAAAAGAAAAAGACAAAAGAAATCGAAAAAGCAAAAGAAAAACAAAAGAAACAAAAAAAGAAACAAAATAAAAAAGAAAAGAAACAAAAAAAAAAATAAAGAAACGAAAATCAAAGAAAAAAACAAAAATAAAAAGAAAAGAAAAAAGAAAAATCAGCCGGTTTCCCACCCCATTCCTTACTCCCTAATTAATCTCAACTATAAATACTCCCTTTCTCTCACAAAAACTCTCTCACAAAAACTCTCTCACGATCCCTCACCCAGCGAGCTCTCTCTCCCTTAATACCCGACAGCCGCCCCACTCACAAACCCAAACTCCCTCATTTTTATCTCACAAACTCTCCCTCACAAAAACCCAATCCCACTTTCTCCCACAATCACATATATACTCCGCACTACCCCACTCCCAGCTCCCTCTCCTCTCTCTCACTCACGCACACACTCACGTATATACTCCCACTCTCCATCCGCCCACCCTCTCTCATATATAATCACCCACTCACACACACACCACCCGCATACACACACAAATACATAAACACGCACACACAAAAATACACATAAACACACACCCTGTTGTTACGCTGCCCGATTTCAGACAACAAAATCAACAAATACAAGCAGTTACGCTGCCCAAATTCACACAACACACAACACACAAACACACAAACACAACACACAACACAACAACAACAACAACAACAACAACAAAAAAGACTCCCTCTCCCGAGAAGGACAGAGCGAGCACACCGCCGCTCTAAAAGGTAACAGCCTTTAAGGGCGTTTTTATTTATTTATTTACTTTCCAGTTCATTTATTTTTAAAAGTTGTATTTTTAAATCCGGCGCAATGTAGCCAATATAAGCCGTTGTGCTGCCCGGATTAGATTAGGAAAAATTATGTAAAAGAGCCATTATAATGGCCAAATATTCTTAAATGTGTTTGTAATTATTGGAAGGAGGCGGCGAGTCCAGTAAATAATGTAGCCACGAATGTATCTGTTTAATTTTCCCTTGTCAAAATAAGACCTTATTTATTTGCTAGATTAATATAACAATGAGCATACTTCAGCCAAAAACGCTTTGAGACCGAAAGGGCGAGTTGGGTGCCTAGCACCTTCCCAACTCGTAACTTAGCCCCCGAACCCGTTTTTAAAAATCTCTGGTTTTCTTTTCTGGTTTTCCTTTATTTTTGCCTTAAAATAAAGGTGGCGACTCTAAAACTTTCAGATCCAGTGGGGCCTCTAGCTCCCATAGTGATCTGATTGGGCCATAAGGCCATTTTATTAAATCCATAAGTGGGGGCGTCGCAATATCTTTTCTTGCACTTCTCTATTATCCCCTGACAGAAAAAGGGGAGAATGAGAATGGAAAGGTAATGCATTCCCATATCCTGTTATCCACGAAATAAGGGATAACGACATGAGAAACCTTTAGTTCCCATTTTGGATACAAAATCCACTCGGGCAACCAGAGGCACATTCCAACGTGCTAATATAGACGACACTCCTCTCGCACTTTGGATTTCGTCTTCCCTAAACAAGGGAGGGTGGAGCGAGGCGGTGGTGTCCGCATCCGCGTCGGCGCCCACCTAAACAAGGCGCGGCGGGCGGCACATCCGGAACCTCACGGTGGCGACTTCTGGCTGGGGAGTTGTTTTATTTTAAATAAAATGGAGGGCTAGACTCATAAAATAAAACCTTTTTTTGGCTTTTCTTTGTTTCTGGCTGCAGTATGCTCGTTATATTAATTTACGCATTTCAATAAAGTGTTCCCATTACGGCCGTGGCTATATTTGTGGATATGATCCTCCATCTGGCAGCAGTCTCGTTCCGATACCTGTTACGGATATGTTCGAGAGTATAAAAAAAAAAAATTTCAAAAAAAATATATATACAAAAAAAAAAATTCGAAAAATAAAAAAAAAATACATATTACATATATTACAATAAATTCCGGGCAGCACAACAAAAGAGCTGGGGCTTTACCTCCGGCTCTATTTTCTTTCATTTATTTCTTTCAGTACATTTTTCTTTTTCACTTTATTCTGTAACTCTGTATATTTGTACATATTTACATTCATTTTGTCATTTTACTTTGGGGACATAGGACCAAAATTTGTAATTAATAGGGATAGATAGTTTCCCCACTTTTCTTTCTATTTCTTAATGTGATGTGCTTGCTTGCTCGCGCTCAAACTAAAAAAGCCGAGAAAATCCACACAAACAGCAAGACAGACCAAATTTATTTTATTTTCTATATCTGTAAATAAATAAAGATTTTACTGCTTTCTAGATACCACACACGCACATGCATATAGCTATATTCCGAACTGTTACCCTACACCATGGCCAGCCTACCCCCTGCATGAGCCAACGTTAGAATACATATAGTTTTTCAGGACACTTCACAGACCGACCGGTTTTTGCATTTTTGAATTGTGGGTCAGCCCCTGTAAAAAAAAAAATTAAAATTATAAATAAAAAAAAAACAAGTCAAAAAAAAAAGAATATACAAAAAAAAAAATGCGCAAAAAAAAATGATGAAAAAGAAAAATAAATTGCGCAACAAAAAAAATAATAATAACAACAAAAATATAAATATACAGGGGCTGATTTATTATTCTTTGATGCTCGACTTAGACCATTTCGAATGGTGGATCTGGAAAGAGTATAGGACCGGGACGATCCGATCTGGGAGTCGAAAGCGTGTGGAATACGTTGGTCCTATACTCTGGAGAAAGAATCCACTGTTCCAGGAAAGTCCTGAGACTGTCAAAATAAAGCAGGTGCTTATCCGGTCAACTGTAGGGAACAAACAATTAAAATAAAATACACTAATAAAGGCACGTACTCCAAACCAAAAAGCCTTGACCCGACCTCGATACCTCCATAACTCATTTTCCTCAAATCGGCCCGAACTTGGAAAGCGAGAGATAATCTTGGCCGATTGATACGGAAAAAGTAGTCGTCGAACGAAGGTATCGATGTCGATCGATCAAGGACATAATCGGTTCGAAAAACAGATCCAAGCGGTATGGCAACAGATGAAGCGATCCGACATAGATGCAGTTCGGGGGCTCCGGTATGCTCAGACTCCGGTAATGCGGCGGTGGCTAGACCGGAATTTGGGCGCGACGAGATGAGCGCTTGCTAAGCCAAATAGCAAGTCTTATACAAGGTCAAAAACCCGGTGGTGAGGTGAACTCTTCCCTACTCCCCCAGAAACATCAACATCCCATGTGCCTCCAAACCCAACTCCTCAGCCAAACACTAACCCACCAAATGTCACCACTCCCCCAATTCCCAATCATCCACCAAATCCCTACTACCCAAACATCGGCCTTTACCCGTCATATCCTTCATATCTGCTCCAAACACCAAAATTCCCCAAAGCCCACATGACCTCCTTCCTATGACCAACCCACTCGGAATAGCCCAAATTTGGACCCACAAACTTATAACCCGCCCGAGGCCAAGTTACCACATATTTACCTTATAATGATCTGGCCGCTCGGCCGAAACCATCCAAAATCCACCTACCCAAGTTCCACCAGCCCAGAATCCACCAACCCAAAATCCGTATCCTACCCAAAATCTACCAACCCAAAATCCTTACCAGACACCGCAACCAGAAATTAACCCAGCCTTCCCTAATCCAGCCACTATATACCAAAAGCCAACTCCCCCAGCCACCCAAGTAGAGGCAGAATTGGAAAATATAAAGGCTATGATGCTCAAACTTCTCAACAAAGGGGAATTTTCTACGGGCACTAACATTACAACCTGCGGCAGTGTTGCCTTTCAAATTCAAAATGCCCGAGCATAGAAAAATTTGATGGGAATTTGGATGCCTATATCCCACTTAAAATCTTATTCCACCGGCATGCGATCAGGGGGCTAGCTTTGAGGCTATGGCTTCCAATTTTCACCTCACCCTAATAGGGCGCCAAGCAATGGCTAATGTTGTCGATAGCGGCACCATGAATACGTGGGACCAAATAGGCTGAGCGTTCTGGAAAGGTATAAAGACAACACCGATCCGAGAAAATAGAAGGGACCTTGAGTCGTGCACCAGAGGGAGAAAAAACCTTGAGTTCGCGGTCGGTGGAAAAGAAAGTTAGGCCCAGGACCTTTGACTGATCAGGTGAGTCATCTTAGAATGTTTATCAAAAACCTCCAGCCAATTTACCTGGAACACATGCGGTACCTTCCCTACACCAATTTTAAAGAAATAGTAGAGATAGGCTCTCGTATCGATGATGATATACGGACTGGCCAATTACAAGCCAATACGCATCCTACCTCTTTCCGTTACTCTAAAGGGAAGGCACCGCGCCAATTGTTAATGCGGTAGAAAATTCATCTGCCCCTTTTTCTACCCAAAATTATAGCAGTATTCCATGGTCTTATGGAGCAGATAGGTCTGTCAACACAGTCGGAGGAAATAAGGGTCCGAACAGAAATTTCAGAAATCAGAACCGCCATTATGATGAACTGCAAGCTTCTCAATCAGTGATCCTGAAGGGGCTAATGGCTCAGGGAGTGTTGAAGCCTTTGGAAAACTATAAGCCACCAAACCCCCTACCTGACACATGGAATCATGCGCAGTATTGTGAATACCATCGCTGCAGTGGTCACCTCACCGACAGATGCTACACGCTCAAAAATGCTATCCAGGATTTGATAGATGATAAGGTGATTGAAAAACCTCCTCCCAGACCAAATATAGTCAATAACCCTCTACCTCAAATCAACATGATTGAGGTTGATGACAGCTTCCTGGGCATGATAGGCAGAGGTGCTGATTACAAGAAATTCCCTGCTGAGTTTGGGTCTACTTCTAATAAGCCACTGCAGAACTAGTATGCTACGACCGGCCCACTTTTGACGCCCGCAGATCTGGTGGACTACTTTGGATATATTACCCCTATTCCTTTCCCTAGCCTTACGGATTTGGTCATCTACCAATCCACTCCCTAAAATTGAGTACCCCTATTCCTTTCCCTAGCCTTACGGATTTGGTCATCTACCAATCCGCTCCCTAAAATTGAGGATCTCAAACCCCAGGTCCTCAATAATGTAATAAACCTTGTACGTTGTGCTTTTAATAATAATCTAAACGTCTTTGCTTATTTCTTAGTTGCACCTACATTAAAAGACGCATTAAATAATTATAATAATGAGTCATTTAATAGGACCCAAAAGAAAAAAAAATCTTGAGCTTGTAAAGTCAGTAGAGCCAGAGACATCATCAACGACAAGCGAAGGCGATCCACCATCAATCGGGTGGACAAGGAAATCAAAAGAAGTCAAAATCGGCAACTACTGCAAGGCTCCAAAAGAACACCACCCATGGATCTTTCAAAAGTTCGTGGACATGCTTACCGGTCCTATGAAGATGTGTCAAGGGTAGACCCACCATAGTCAAACAGGACCCTCATATGTCCGGATGCTCAGCCAATCAGACAAAAGCTCCACCGCATCAAGTCAGAATGGTCACTACAAGTTGAAAAAAAAAAAAGCATGAAACGACCACCGTCAACTTCATTCGGGTAAAAAAAAAAAAAAAAAAAAAAAATAAAAAAAAAAAAAAAAAAATTAAAAAAAAAAAAAAAAAAAAGAAAAAAAAAATACCCGATCAGTCCAATATAGTGATCATTCCCAACAACAACGACATCTTTGAGCTATAGTCAAATCAAAAGCGGCGGGAGACCAAGAAAAGACCTCATCCCTTGGGGACCTCGCTATCATGTCATGCCGTCTGGGCTAAAAAAATCTTTGGGGGCTACTTATCAAAGGCTCGCTACCCCTCTCTTCCACGATGTGCCGTATATTGCCAAAGAGATCACGTCGGAGATGTCGTACTCCCCACAAGCCAAGAAAGAAGACCTTGTTCAGCCCCAATTTCAACGAGTTCAAAAGGTGCGATGCTCGATCCATTCTATCCAACAAGTGCTTCCTCTCCGGCCAGCTAGGTTGAAAACCGAAAGGGTGGCCTAGGCAAAAGTTAGGGCATTCAAAAAAATAAAAAAAAAATGATGAAAAAATGAAAAAGAAGAAATAAGGGCTCGCTAGGCTGAAAACCCGAAAGGGCGGCCTAGGCAAAAATTAGAGCACAAAAAAAAAAAAAAAAAAACACATTTATTCATAAGGGCTCGCTAGGTTGAAAACCCGAAAGGGCGGCCTAGGCAAAAGTTAGAGTCAAATAAAATAATATATAAGGAGAATAAGGAGAGGGAAGACACTCTTTGAAACCTCGACATCTTACCTCCAGTCTTCAGCATGCAAGGGGGCTCGACTGACAGAAAAGAAGAAGAAAAACCACGACAGGAAAGCTCACAATAATACACTAAAATATAATATTACGGGTCCTAAGGTGCAACTTAGGAATAATTGCTAAAGAAGTTTAGATTATGCATTAATGGCATGTACATATCTATTATTGCCTCTACCCCCTTTGTTTCCCCCAAAACTATCCTTCATTTGCAGCTTAAGCCCCGGAGCAGTCCATCAATGTCTGTGGCGTCCACCCGGCCGGTCCCATATACTTCTTCTACGAAGGCACAGAAAAAGCTCAGTCTCATCAGGATGAGAAACACCAGAAGTATCCTCGCCCTATTCATCATCTGCGTTGCCATTGTCTGAAGCTTCGATGACTTGGATTCCGATCATCCACCGCTGCCCTGTCTGATTATGAAGAAAAATGCAGGAGTTGTGAGAATAGGCTTATGCCAAATATAGCCCTGCAACAATTATATGGCCAAGGAGGTATCTGCCTTTTCCTTTCCCCGCATCTCATAAAAAAAAAAAAAACCTGCTCGAACCCGAAGGTATTTTCCTTTAAAATCCATTTTGGAAATACATCGTGCCATTACCCGTTAGGTCGGTATAGCTTTACTTTGTGCGTGCGTCTTGAGTCTGCATGTGTTTATAAATTTTGCATCATATAAAATTAGACTGCATTGTAAATATTTGTACAGGTTTTCAAAAAAAAAAAACAAAAAAAAAAAAAAAAAAAAAAAAAAAAAAAATGTATCATTCTTTACGTAAATACACACTTGCCATTTTTTTAAATATATATATATATACATGAACAAAATTTACATGTAAATAAACATTTGATTTTATTAAAAAAATGTATATATTGTACATATATACCATATTCTTTTACATTCCTCCAATAACAAAAAAAAAAAACAAAAACAAAAACAAAAACAAAAGAAAAAAAAAAGAGAGAAAAGAAAAAAGAGTGAGCAAGAATAAAATCCCCAGCAGAAATGAACTACGCTTGGTCTGATTTCCTTTAATAGGGAATACGTAGGCAGCCTATCTTTATAGGTCCGACCGTCACAAAAAAAAAAAAAAGAAAAAAAAGAGAAAAGAATAAATTCCCAACAAGAGTGGCAAAATGCCAAGATCGGTCGAATCCGCGGCGACCACCCTAAAGTCGTCATATTCCTACCCTGACTTTAGAATAATTTCCCTTTTTAGGAAAATTTAAAAAAAAAGAAGTTTGCTTTTGTTCTCAAATAAAAGAAAAACTCTTTTTCAGATTGAGTTTTGATTTCAAAAAAAAAAACAAAAAAAAAAAAAAAAGAGGGAAAGGAAGAAGAAAAGAAGAATCTTTGTCGTGTCCAACAGATTTCGGTCAGTTGGATGCAGTTTTCGAAAAATTTGAAGAAAATTCCCTTTGTCGTATTCGACGACAGTTTATCGGTCGTCTTTTCGAAAATTTGAAAGTTTTCTTATTATGTTTGGAAACAAGGTACGAGGCCGCCGGACATGATTTTGAAAATGCCTCTTAACGTATTTCAACGACGGGTCTTTATCGGTTGAAATATGGTTTTCGAAATACACAAAAATCTTCATACCGTATTTGACAACGGTTTCGGACCGGAAGAATACGGCTTTTCGGAAAACATAAAAATCTTTTCTTCATTGGTTGTTTGTTTCAGCCACAGGGTGAACTACGTTTGGTCTGATTCCTTGAATAAGGATACGTAGGCAGCCTATTTCGGAAGGCACGACCATCACAAAAAAAAAAAAAAGAGAAGGAAGAAAGAAAAGAAAAATCTTTGTCGTGTCCAACAGATTTCGGTCAGTTGGATGCAGTTTTCGAAAAATTTGAAGAAAATTCCCTTTGTCGTATTCGACGACAGTTTATCGGTCGAGTACAGTTTTCGAAAATTTGAAAGTTTTCTTATTATGTTTGGAAACAAGGTACGAGGCCAGCCAGACATGATTTTGAAAATGCCTCTTAACGTATTTCAACGACGGGTCTTTATCGGTTGAAATATGGTTTTCGAAATACACAAAAATCTTCATACCGTATTTGACAACGGTTTCGGACCGGAAGAATACGGCTTTTCGAAAAACATAAAAATCTTTTCTTTCGTTTGTGTTCTCAAATGGGTTTTGAGCCCAAATCGGCTGAACCAGCAGCAACAGTCAAAAGCATGAAAGGTAAGAGAGGTAAGAAAGGTAAGATTTTCTTATTCTACTTTCAGAAATAAAAGAAAAATCTTTTCTTTCAAAAAGGTTTTGTTCAACAAAAAAAAAAAACAAAAAAAAAAGAGAGAGAAGGAAGAAAGAAAAGAAAAATCTTTGTCGTGTCCAACAGATTTTGGTCAGTTGGATGCAGTTTTCGAAAAATTTGAAGAAAATTCCCTTTGTCGTATTCGACGACAGTTTATCGGTCGAGTACAGTTTTCGAAAATTTGAAAGTTTTCTTATTATGTTTGGAAACAAGGTACGAGGCCAGCCAGACATGATTTTGAAAATGCCTCTTAACGTATTTCAACGACGGGTCTTTATCGGTTGAAATATGGTTTTCGAAATACACAAAAATCTTCATACCGTATTTGACAACGGTTTCGGACCGGAAGAATACGGCTTTTCGGAAAACATAAAAATCTTTTCTTCACTAGTTGTTTGTTTCGGCTTGAGCCGAACTACGTTTGGTCTGATTTCCTTTGTTAAGGAATACGTAGGCAGCCTATCCCGGTAGGTCCGACCATTGCAACATAAAAATATTTTCTCATCTCGAATTTGGGAGTCTATCTTTTCAACGATGTTCGTCTACTCGGTAAGCTTCTGGTTACCCGTAAACTCCATCGTTGAGGGGCTCTGTAGACACCCCAAATTCGTACCCCTATTTTATATTGTCAATTAAATATTGCAAAATGAACTACTAATTATTTCTTATATGTTTCAGGAGCGAAGGTACAAAAAAAATGAAGAAAATGAATAAAACAAACAAAATCGAAAAAGCAAAAGAAAACAAAACAAAAAAAAGAAATAAAATCAAAAGAAAAGAAAAAGACAAAAGAAATCGAAAAAGCAAAAGAAAAACAAAAGAAACAAAAAAAGAAAGAAAATAAAAAAGAAAAGAAACAAAAAAAAAATAAAGAAACGAAAATCAAAGAAAAAGGAAACAAAAAATAAAAGAAAAGAAAAAGAAAAATCAGCCGCCGGTTTCCCACCCCATTCCTTACTCCCTAATTAATCTCAACTATAAATACTCCCTTTCTCTCACAAAAACTCTCTCACGATCCCTCACCCAGCGAGCTCTCTCTCCCTTAATACCCGACAGCCGCCCCACTCACAAACCCAAACTCCCTCATTTTTATCTCACAAACTCTCCCTCACAAAAACCCAATCCCACTTTCTCCCACAATCACATATATACTCCCACTACCCCCACTCCCAGACTACCCCACTCCCAGCCCCCTCTCCTCTCTCTCACTCACGCACACACTCACGTATATACTCCCACTCTCCATCCGCCCACCTCTCTCATATATAATCACCCACTCACACACACACCACTACACACACAAATACATAAACACGCACACACAAAATACACATAAACACACACCTATTTATTTGTCCCGATTTCAGACAACAAAATCAACAAATACAAGCAGTTACGCTGCCCAAATTCACACAACACACAACACACAAACACACAAACACAACACACAACACACAACACAACAACAACAACAACAACAACAATACAACAAAAAAGACTCCCTCTCCCGAGAAGGACAGAGCGAGCACACCGCCGCTCTAAAAGGTAATGACCTTTAAGGGCGTTTTATTTATTTATTTACTTTCAGTTCATTTATTTTTAAAAGTTGTATTTTTAAATCCGCGCAATGTAGCCAATATAAGCCGTTGTCTTTGCCGGATTAGATTAGGAAAAATTATGTAAAAGAGCCATTATAATGGCCAAATATTCTTAAATGTGTTTGTAATTATTGGAAGGAGGCGGTGCGAGTCAGTAAATAATGTAGCCACGAATGTATCTGTTTAATTTTCCTTGTCAAAATAAGACCTTATTTATTTGCTAGATTAATATAACAATGAGCATACTTCACCAAAAACGCTTTGAGACGAGAAAGGCGAGTTGGGTGCCTAGCACCTTCCCAACTCGTAACTTAGCCCCGAACCCGTTTTAAAATCTCGGTTTTCTTTTACGGTTTTCCTTTATTTTTGCCTTAAAATAAAGGTGGCGACTCTAAAACTTTCGATCTGGGGGGCCTCTAGCTCCCATAGTGATCCGATTGGGCCATAAGGCCATTTTATTAAATCCATAAGTGGGGGCGCCGCAATATCTTTTCTTGCACTTCTCTATTATCCCCCGACGGAAAAAGGGAGAATGAGAATGGAAAGGTAATGCATTCCCATATCTGTTATCCACGAAATAAGGGATAACGACATGTGGAAACCTTTAGTTCCCATTTTGGATATAAAATCCACTCGAGGCAACCGAGACACATTCCAACGTGCTAATATAGACAAAGACTCCTCTCGCACTTTGGATTTCGCCTTCCCTAAACAAGGGAGGGTGGAACGAGAGCAGTGGTGTCCCGCATCCGCACGTACGCGCACCCCTAAACAAGGGCGCGCGGGGCGCGGGGGCACATCCCGGGAACCTCACACCTGCTGACTTAGGTTCATCGGTTTTTAAAAGAGTCGGCAACAATACATTTCGAGCTAATACAGTTGGAAGTCAATCTGTTAGTTACTGTACATGCGTGCTTCTTTGAAGTTTAACTGGTATCAGTCAATTCATGTAATTCATGTATCAACGTTATGTATATAAACTCATGGAAGAAACTTTCTCAGTGGTAAGAGTGATCATTATTCCAATTGAAGTCTTGTGAATTAATTATAGGATGCGATCTGAGATGCAACCATATCTCTGATCACATCCATATTCTGTGATTTTAAAACTTCAATGTTTCTAACTACAAAAATTTCATAAATGACTCGAGAATATGCTTCTGTCTACATAACATTTCAATCTAGTTTTAAGATCCGACATTAATTTGCTTGTAGTCTAGGATGATCAAATTTGACCACGCTTCAAACTACGTAGTGGTCTTCTTTATCTGATTTTGCCATCAACTATGCAAGTCGAACTGTTTCTTATACCTTTGGGATATCATCACGATATCGTACAACAATGCACTCAACGCACCACTTGGTCATTGCTACGTTATTGTGATTCTTTTCCTAATGTATAGGAGGCAGTTGCTCAACCCTATCCTCATGTAATTTGATATAAACTAACATCAAAGCATATACTCTGTATTCGTTGTTTCATAAGAATAAGGTGATCAATTGTCTATCATTAATTTGTGAGGCTGCTATGGTTTTGTAGCTGGTCAAGCTGTATTGTTGGGACACATGTTGTATCATTTCACTTTGTTACTTATGAAAAAAAATATAAGTTTAAAATTAATCATACCACCTTTTTTTTTCTTTTTAATTAATGTTCCTATAGTTGCAAGCAATTGATATATATATTTCTTGTTGTTACATCATTATCATGTAAACTGTATTTATCAATCAAATAGAAGATACCCATTTTATTATATGAAATTTATTAACATCAAATTATTTATAACCAACAAAAATATTTGATTAATATACGAGAGGACAAAAAGTAATTAATGAAATTTGTTTATACATAAATTGCCTTTAAATTTGACATACATAATTAGATACATATAATTGAAATTGCTAAACTACACAACATTTTTCCATAGAATATAAATTAATAATATAAATATTTCATTCCAAGTGTGGTGGAATAATTAAATAAAAAAATAAAATATATGTTTGTAGTTAGATTTATAAGTTGAGATGACAGAGATTTGATGTTTTTTAAAAGATTGTAGGAGTGAATTTTTTTTAGAGTGTTGAAAATGTATAAAAAGAACAAAAAAAACAAGATAGCTTGAGGGTGTTATTGGGGGATATCACTAGAGATGCTTACGGATTGAGCTGGCTGCCTGGCTCTACCCTTTTTCGAGGGCAAATTACACGTATGGCTGCAGCCTTCGGCTATACCCTAAAGGAATCAAATCTCATAGCAACAAATTGTGTACCATTTTCATCTCAACCATTGCATCTTAATTATTGTATCTCAACTAATGGCTAAGATGAAAGTGACACACAAGTGGTACACAATTTGTGGCATAGGAGATTTGATTTCATATGCCAGTATCTATATATTACTCCTACTACACATGTATGAAAGATCAATTAAAGCTACATGTACTTGGGACTTAAAAAGAGAAGGCATATTAAACAAAAAGTTCCACATAATTCTCAACATCAAAATTACCCAACTCCTACAAAACCAGAAAATATATAGTTGCTTAAGAAGTACAGCCACACCCAAACCGCTGGGCACCCCAATCTATAAGTTGACAACAAACTAAATCAACTCGCTTCAGAAAACTTAATCTGATCCTAATTGAGATCTAGTGCCTTTTGAAGCAATCTGTGCATGAACTATCTCATATCTCACCCCTTCAATTCTTCAAATCAACAACAATAATGCTGATGTTATCGGAACTCTTCCGGCCTATTGCAAGGCGAGTAAGCAATGCAGCTGCAGATGCACTTCGAGATGGGAACATTTCATCTCTGAAACCAGCACCACCAAGGTTTTCTTGTAGGCATTTGTGAGCTATGTTGCAAGCTAACTCACTCGATATAACATCCCATAATCCGTCACTCCCTAGAATTAAACACTCATCTTCTGCTTCTCTTTTTATGATGGATATCTCGGGCTCTGAGGTCACACTTGGTTTCAGAAAACTATCTCCTATTTGAAAGAAGCACAAGAAATAAAAGCTTGTTAAACATTGACAAATTAAAACTCCCCCGTCAAAGCATGTCCACCAGTATACGCTACATACTAAGTGATCATTCACTAATGCAATTTTTGCTACTCAAAACCTCAAAATTTACTCTAATTAAAATTAATTAATATACTTAATAAAATTTATTACAAGGTACTCAACATAAAGGGATAAAAACTGTATTAAAAAAGATATAAACGTATGGACAAGGAAAGTACTACTATCATGATGATTTTGGATAACAAAATATATGTTATTTCAGCACCAAGCTCACTATGATTCAAGTAAAATTCAAGGATTGGCATGAACGGTCAATGATACTTGAAAGATATAGAAGAAAGTCAAGTTTAACGCTCTTTTCACTAAGGAAACTATCGCTACAACCAGTGCCCGGTGGTGCGTACATTTGTTGGTATTTCTTACTTTAAATTGTGATCAACCGCTAACTACTCAAGCTATCGATGGATAATAACTTTACTCTCCTATATATTTTCAGGTCAGACAACACCAAAGTACAAGTTGAGCTCCTATCTATTGGCATACATATACTACATACACTGGCTTCTTTAACTTGGATTGTTGCCTCCAAGCGTAAAGCATTGGTCTAACATTCTCTCTCAATCAAGCATTCTAACTTATGGGACCAATGACCTACTTCATATCAACTGTTAAGATTGTATATATACTAGTGCACTAAAGGATTTAGCCTATTAAGAAATGGTCAACTTTATTTTCTTATACGTACGCTTTCCTGACACATTCAGTGCCATGGTTCAACTTAAAATATAATAATCATGCTTTCGTCAACTCTGTCCGATTTGACCCCCATCGTCTCAACCCTGTTTGGTGTATATATACTAACTCTACTGCCTGACTTACACTCCAAGAAAAATTCTATTCAAGCAGATCCAACACCCTTCATAAGATTTAATTCTCATGATAAATGCAGCGTACCTGAACAAGAAGTTTATTACTCAATAATATATATTCTTTAGCTCTCTACTAGATAAGAAACCTCACCATTCTAGTTCACAATGATCTGTTTGACCTTAATCTTATATCAGAAAAAATTTCGATGGCCCCAAATATTGATGGTCACCCGCTATAGAGACCTCAACATATATCACTTAATTAGCTTTCTGCCTACTATTAGTATTTTCTTCTGCCAGGAATCACTATACTATCTTAACAATTTACCGTAAAGCTTTTTCTAGTAAATTATGATTGATTACCCATGGAAAGATCATTACCCTTAACCAGTGACAAGGTCATGACTCATAGCAAACATTAATCACTAGCAATTTTATGCTTCAAATATTCTTACCAGTTTATAACTTTCAACAATATCACACGAAGAAATATTGAATATAATTTTTTTTGTTTTTAATTAGCAACTGAAAAACCATATACATACTACATTTCCTTTCTCCTCTCCAGCCATTAAGTATTTTTAGTAAAAGGGCCTATAGATTCACTCTGTTCTAAAAGAAATCACCTACCAAAAGGAAGCCTTCAAATATGTCTTTCCTTATATAATCATCACTTCTTGTAGTGCATAGCTGGTATAGAGTATATATGATATATTGCTAGAGTATTTTGATACATTAACAAAGCAAAATAAGATAATCATTAATTTTAATTAATTAGTAAGATAATTATTAAGATTTGATAGCTTACAACGTATCACTTAAGCATAACCATGCCATCAGCTAAGTTAATTCACAACTTCTTAAATCAACACTCTCACTTAATTCATTTTTTAGCACTCCAGATCTCAAGTCCAAAGGAAGAACGAAAGACGACAAAATTATGTCATCCTCTGACATAAACTTAGTGAAACCTTGTATTACTGCACCGACTCCAAATGGAAATTTGTTCCTAACTTGAAACCCAATAAAGAAAATGTTAATCACACCAACATATGACACAATCCGACAAACTATTTCATGATTTGCAAACATTCATGTTCTCTCTGTTTAGACTAAATCGTTACTTTTTATTCCTTGATAACTGTTTTGTCGGATGAGTAAAGACACATGCATGCACGACAAGAAAATCCCTCCATTGTCGCCTTTTCAAGATCATAGTCGTTAACCTTGAATGCAGAAAGGATTTCCATGAAACGTCATAGACATCCCAAAATGACTAAATACAAACGTGTGTTTAGAAGACATCTGAACTTTTGTATGAATTAACCTGTTTATTTTCTTAATTATTACGTAATTGTTAGAAAAGACTACAAAAATTAATCATGATACCATGTATGCTTACAAAATCTTATATCAGATAGAAGCAAGAAAACTACCGCTAATATTAGTTGAACATATGACACATCGCATTTCACTATCTGTACTAATTAGATCGGTGTCATCGTTCATTCTTATAAAAATGTCTGGTGTAAATTAAACATGACAGGAAAAGTCTTCTATTGTCACATCCTAGAGTTGTTCATAACTTAGAAAAGAAGATGAACTGTGTGCATGTGTACAATCCTTCGCAGCATCTAGGATATCTGATAGTTAGACCCTTGGTCATAGCTATCGGTCAATGCAAGCCTACTTACCACCAAGAGGCTATATTTCTCCAATCAATTAGAAATCATGCATGCTTTCAAAATAGCAAGAATGGTATTTTTCCACATCCGGAAATATGCGGCTGCATCGGTGGAAAAGTGTGAACCTTGTACTAGCTAGTATTAGTCCTTTTTTCTTTTCCAAGAAAAAAAAATCCCTAAACACAAAGGATAATTAGCATATACAAATCAAACCAATACAAATTAACAGTAGATATTCTTTTCTACTTAGATTATTAATTTAAAATCCGATACATCTTACTCATGTTAATATTACACAAATTCAGGTAAAACCAAGGCATGCAGCATAATTAGACATACGGTAGTTTAATCAATGAAAGATGAGTTGATCATTGAACTCCTAAAGTTAATTAAATGTCGATTTCAATTAAAGGGGATACCTATTGCTCGGGACATAGCAAGGATCCCTTCAACTCGTGGTGCTCCGTTTGAATAGAATACGTGTCCTCCGCAAGCAGTAATCCTTGCTAGTTCATCTTCTCGATCAGGCTAGAAAAAAAGAAGAAAAAAAGCATTAATTCCTTATCTCTTTGCTCAAATCTACATAAAACTTATTGAACTACACCGACGAGTCCGTAATTAAGCACTTCTCTAGCAACGAATTGAAATTGCGAAATAGTAAAAATTAACTTAAGTTGGCCTTTTCTTCTAAGACAAATCAATACATAAGAAAAACAATTGTCCTCCAGTTCTGCATGCCAAATATATAGAATAAAATAAGAGTAACAATTGACGCTTTACCTTCTGGTCAATCGAAAGTGGTACGGCTCCACCAGCACGACAAAGGACGGCGCGTGAATCACCGCAGTTAGCAACGTAGATATACTCAGTAGTTAGAAGAGCCACTACCGCAGTTGATCCGACCAGAGCTATATCTATCCGGCCAGGTCCAGTGATTCCGCGGAGACATGTGTTCAGCACCACCTCGTCCATCCTCTCGAAACACCGCCTCATCGCCGCCCTCCATCTTTCCTCGGCATCCACCCGTCCTTGACCTTCTCCGTTCTGCTCTGTATAACGGACATTGATTAACTCCTGTTCCATTAAAACGTGCATCCTTTCCCTGCATAAGGCTGCCACCTGTGCATTCAAGTTAAAAACAAAAAGGACACTGTAAATTGACATTTTTGACCCTAATAAGTAATTAAGTAGGTTTTGTCTTCTTGTGTTAATTTATTTCTGTTACAAAAAACAACAAATCAAAGATGCAAGGTTTACGTGATGCCCTCCGTGTCCATCGAACACACCGAAGAAATGCACCACTTGCCGTCCGTTAATCTCTGGGCGGCATAAGTTTGTGTGTACCGATATGGCATCTTCCATTTCACGAGACATTCCAACAACCGACATTGTACCGTACACCGGCATGAATTCAGCAATAGAAAACGAACTAGTAGTAGTTGGCGGCACATCTTGATTATCACTCGAGGCCATCGTATCCCCAACGCACACTAGCTTTTCTTCGCGATTATTTGTATATTTTTTAGGATGATTCAAAGTTTCTGAAGAAATTGAACCCAAAGCCAATCTCCTCATCTCAATTCTATGACGACGGCGCTCACGACACTTTTCTGGAGAATCATACTCTTTCCGACTTAGCATTCTACTCCTCCAGCTACTATACTGGCATCTTTCACAATAAATCACTGATTCCTCTCTTTTCCGTTGTCTTTCAAAATATGTTGAAAGAAAAGACAAAAGCCACTAGACCAAGCAAACACGTACCATTGTTGGTATATATATACACGAGGACACCTGGTTTAAAACGTAACACGATGTATCATGCCTTACTGCAACGTGGTGGATTTTTCTATTTTAACTTTATAAGTGTAAACAGTAACTAAAGACAACTCAACAAACAATATTTTTTAGCAAGGTTCTAAAAATCGTTAAGTTCACTAGCATCTAAGGGGACTAAGGCGGGACCTAAAATTAAGACATAATTACCATTTTTTTTAATAATTTACATCAAAGATAAAAAACATTGACTACAAATTTAATTTTTTTTATGTTTCTCATTTTATCAAACACTTGTCTATATTTGTAAAATGAACAAAAATATATAAACCTACCATTAATCTCAATTCTCAACAACCACAAATCAATAAACCAGTCAAGTTTAGAACTAAAAACAAAAAAGATATTACTCAGTTCGCCCCCCATTACCTCCCCATTACCACTCCCCTTAACTGCATGCCAAAAATCAAAGCTACAAAAATAAATTAAGGTCGACGAGGTTTAATTTGGCGTAGGCGCCGACTTGGTCGATTAGGCGGCGACTAAGAAAGTCGCGACGGTAGACCTAGCAAGCAGTTTTTAGTGTAGTTCATAGACGTGGTGGTATTTACTTTTTTAACTTTAATGTAAACAGTAACTAGAGACAATTCAGCAAACAATATTTATGAGTGAGCAAAAACTTGGATAAAACAATCTTACAGATATTTTTTGTAAGACGGATCATCTTTACCCGACTCACTGTGAATTGGTGAGTTGAGCTGTGAGAGAGTGGGGCTCCGTCTTACGAATAAGGATCCGTAACACGGTCTTACAAGAGACTTACTCTTACGAGTGTTGTGAGTGTTGTTGAGTCAAGGGTAATTATAAGTGTGGTGTGTGTGTTTCTTTTTGTCTGACATATCATGACGTGGTGGGTTTTTCTTTTATATTTGTAATATAAATAAAGCATTCATATTACTGGTCCCACAGTGTTTATGAGTGTGGTGAGTTTTGTTTTATTGGAGATAGTTAGTAATAATCTTTTGTCCCACATTAAAAAGTTAAACATTATAAAGATTTAAAAGAAGATGCATACCAAATCAATTCAAATTGGTTGGTGAAAAAAGTTAGACGGAAAAATCAAAATTTGGTGGAATTTATATATATATATATATATATATATATATATATATATATATATATATATATATATATATATATATGGTGTGTTTATGAGTGTGAGTGTTTTATTGGAGATAGTTAGTAATAATCTTTTGTCCCACATTAAAAGTTAAACATTATAAAGATTTAAAAGAAGATGCATACCAAATCAATTCAAATTGGTTGGTGAAAAAAGTTAGACGGAAAAATCAAAATTTGGTGGAATTTATATATATATATACTGGTCCCACAGTGTTTATGAGTGTGGTGAGTTTTGTTTTATTGGAGATAGTTAGTAATAATCTTTTGTCCCACATTAAAAAGTTAAACATTATAAAGATTTAAAAGAAGATGCATACCAAATCAATTCAAATTGGTTGGTGAAAAAAGTTAGACGGAAAAATCAAAATTTGGTGGAATATATATATATATATATATATATATATATATATATGTTAATTCTCGGAATTAACATTAATTACTGTTACTTAATTTTTTTTAAAATTAAATGATGCTTTCTCAAATAAACTCTTTTACAAAGGGTGCCTATTCCACATAAACCACAACTCTTCCAAAGGTGTTTTTCAGGGTATAAATAATCAGTCTTCTCTATGTTTTATAGATATATTATCTCATGATTCTCTTCTTATATAATCTCTTGCAATCAAAATATTCTCTAGTGGGGGCAATAATTTCCTTAAGGACAGTGTAATCACAATCAAAGCAAAGCCTCAGCAATTCGAAAATTCTTTAACAATCTTAAGGAAATTATTTTTGATAATAATGGAGGCTACTGGTTCGAAGTCTGTAGCAAGTGCAATGCTTAGTTCTGATGCGATGATGAAGTTGGAACGTTTTGATGGAACAAACTTTACTTGTTGGAAAACAAATTGTTTTTCTTCCTTTTTGAATTGGGTGTTGCCTACGTTCTGGGTGGAAATCTGCCATCGATTCGAAAACCATCTGATAAAGACACCGATGCAATAAGGGCACAACGAAAGAAACGCAAAGAAGATGAAGTTCGCTGCAAAGGACACATTCTGAATTCACTTTCAGATAGGCTCTATGATTTGTTTCGCTCCATGCAGAAACCGCAAGAAATTTGGAGTGCCTTGGAAAACAAATATACATCTAAAAAACAAGGTACAGATAAATTTATGAGCAAGAAATTTTTTGACTTTCAAATGTTTGACAATAAGTCTATCATGGATCAAGTTGATGAATTGCTTCGCTTAGTATCTAGACTCAATGACTTAAAACTTGATGTGTCTGAATCATTGCAAGTGGCTACTGTGATTCCAAAATTGCCAGCCACTTGGAATAATTACAGAAAGAATTTATTGCATATTTCTGAAGATTTCACTATAGACCAACTCATTAAGCAAATTCGAATTGAAGAAGAAACACGTTTACGTGAGAAAAGGTTTTCTAATAAGTATGGTTCTGAAATTAATAATATCGAGTCTAGTGCTAAGAAAGGTTTTCACTCCGGCAACAAAAGAAAGTTTTCTGAAAATACAAGTGAAGGTTCTGCCAACTATAAGAAAAACAAAGCTTGTCACTTTTGTGGAAAGAAAGGCCATTTCAGGAGGAATGCAGATTCTATAAGAAATGTAGAGAGTGGCTGATGGTGAACGCAACAAGGTAAATGTTGTTGAAAAACAGTCAAGCTCTTCTGATATTGTTGTTATGATTGCTGATCCCAAAGTAAGTATGATAACAAAATGCAACATGGCAACAGTAAAAAATTCTACTGATCGGTGGTATGATTCCGGTGCTACTGTTCATGTTTGCAATGACAAAAATATGTTCAAAAACTATGAAATTTCTGCAAACGATGACAAAGTCTTAATGGGAAATCATGATTCTTCCAAAGTACTTGGAAAGGGGACCGTTGAATTTCCATTCACTTCTGGAAAGAAATTGATCTTGATGAATGTAGTACTCCATGTTCCAACTGTAAGGAAAAATCTGGTCTCTGGAAGTGTGTTGAGCAAGAATGGGTTGAAGGTTGTTTTAGAGGTTGAAAAACTTGTATTGTCTAAAAATGGTGTATTTGTTGGTCAGGGATATTGTTGTGATGACATGTTCAAATTGAGTATCAATAAAATTGACGTTTCTACTTATATTCTTTAGTCTTAATTTTTTGCTTATCTTCTTGAGTCTCCTTCTAATTTATGACATGCTCGTTTATCACATGTTAATTTCAAATCTATTAAATGTATGTCTACTCATAGCCTTATTTCATGTGCTAATGATAATCATGGAAAATGTGAGATTTTCATACAAGCAAAAATGACAAAGAAATTGTTTCCAAATAATGAAAGGAAAACTAAATTACTCGAATTAGTACATTATGATATTTGTGAATTAAATGGACATTTAACTAGAGGAGGAAATAGATATTTTATTATATTTATAGAAGACCACTCTAGGTTTACATATGTTTATCTATTAAAAACAAAAGATCAAGCGCTTGATGCGTTCAAAAGTTAAAAAGCCTTGGTTGAAAATCAGTTGGAAAAGAAAATTAAAATTCTATGAAGTGATCGTGGGGGTGAATATTTTCCAACTGAATTTTCGGTCTTTTGTGAAGAAAATTGTTTGATTCATGAGAATAGTGCTCCCTGCACCGCACAACAAAATGGTCTTCCCGAAAGAAAAAAAATAGAACGTTGGTAGATATGGTTAATGCTATGATTTTACATGTTAAGTTGCCAACTAATCTATTTATTAACAGCTTGTCATGTGCATTATCGAATACCTTCAAAGAAATAAAAACTTCTCTATATGAAATATGGAAAGGAAGGAAACCAAATTTTAGCTACTTAAGGATATGGGGTTGTTTACCCTATTATAGATTTCTTGACCCTAAAAGAACAAAATTAGGACCTAGAGCTCTTAAAAGTATTTTTGTAGGATGTGATGAAAATTCAAAAGCATATAGACTATTGGACTTAGATTCAAATATCATTATAGAATCAAGAGATGTGGAATTTTTGGAAACAAGTTTTCTAAAAGATTCAAAAAGTCCACAGACTAATAAAGCAATTCCCGAAAATATATCACATGGTACTATGGATTTTAATTCCTCTAATAAAGCAACTCCCGAAAATATATCACATGGTACTATGTATTCTAATTCCTCTAATAAAAGGAAATCAACAGGTCCTCCCATTAGACTTGGGCAAAGTAAAAGGCAAAGAAAAGAAAAGACTTTGGGGTCTGATTTTATTTCTTCACAAGCATTAGTCTTTCTTGTTGAATGAAATAGAGATAAAGTATTAAATAAAATACCCTTAATACTACATATGGAAGAAGATCCAAAAACATACAATGAAGCAATAGCTTCAAGGGATTCAAGTTTTTGGAAAGAAGCCATAAATGATGAAATAGATTCTCTTCTTGCAAATGGAACATGGATATTGACCGACTTACCTCCTGGTTCCAAAGCAATTGGATGTAAGTGGGTATTTAAAAGAAAATGCAACGCTGATGGATCTCTACAAACCTTTAAGGCAAGACTTGTAGCAAATGGTTTTAGACAGGAAGGAATTGATTATTTTGATACATATGCACCTATCGCTAGATTATCCTCTATAAGGTTACTTTTTGCATTAGCATCAATCTATGATTTATATGTTCATCAAATGGATATCAAAACCACATTTTTAATTGGTGATCTTGACGAAGAGGTATATATGGAGCAACCTGAAGGTTTTGTGCTTCCTAGTAATGAAAGAAAAGTTTGTAAATTAGTAAAATCCTTATACAGCTAAAGCAAGACCCCAAGCAATGACATGAAAATTTTGATTGTGTGATCTTGTAACATAGATTTAGTCACAATGGGGCATATAGATGTATTTACTCTAAGTTTACTAAAAGCTACAGTGTCACAGTGTGTCTCTATGTTGATGACATGCTAATTATTGGCACTGACATGAATGGAGTAAATGACACCAAGTCGTATTTGGCTTTTTAATTCAAAATGAAGGACTTGGGAGAGGTTGATACTATCTTGGGGATCAAGGTAAAGAAACATAGTGGGAGTTTCGCTCTATGTCAAACATATTACATAGATAAAATTTTGTCCAAGTTTCAACACTTGGGATTTAAGGAAGCAAATACCCTACTAGATGCTTCAATTAAACTAATCAAAAATTCTGGTAGATCGGTTAGTGAATTAGACTATGCTAGCATCATAGGTAGTCTAATGTACGCAATGCATTGTACTAGACCTAGACCTGACATTGCATTCACTGTTTGTAAACTTGCAATGTATACCCATATAATCTTGTCACCAAACATTGGAGAGCAATTGGTAGAATTCTTGGGTATTTGAAAAGGACCAAGTCCTTAACATTGTTTTATAACAAGTTTCCTCCAGTGCTCGAAGGCTATACAGATGCTAGTTAGATAACTAACGTTAGTGATAATAAATCAACGTCTAGTTGGGTTTTCATTTTAGGTGGTGGAGCTATATCATGGGCTTCTAAGAAACAGACGTGCATAACTCATTCCACAATGGAATCAGAATTTATCGCATTAGCAGCCACAGGTAAAGAGGCGGAATGGTTGAGAAATTTATTGCTAGATATTAAGTTGTGGCCACAACCGATGCCAGTCGTTACTTTACACTGCGATAGTCAAGCAACTATGTCTAGAGAATTTAGTAAAATTTATAATGGTAAATCTAGACATATTGCTTTGAGACATGAATATATTAGACAACTAATTTATGATGGTATCATCATAGTTGTCTATGTTAGATCTAATAAGAATTTGGTAGACCCACTAACAAAGAGACTCTCAAGAGATATGATAAAAAACACTACAAGTGCGATGGGTCTAATGCCACTCTAAATTTGTCATAAGTAATTAAAAACCACACCTTTCATATTGATTGTCAATCTCAAAGGTTCAAGTGGTAACAGCAAGTTATGAATGACAGTAAAGGAAATACTATGAATTATAAAGTACTTACGAAAAAGGAGGTTGAATATTAAAAAAATATTCTTAATGAAGATTTTGTTCTGAACATAGAAGCTGAATTATGCTTCAAGGTTCTTCACTTATGTGAATACAAGAAGTGGTGCCGCTTCTAGCAAAAGTTTAGAAAAAATAAAACTTTTGTAAATATTCATGAAATCCAGGAGGTAGCACATGACCATATAATGGTCCTAAATTGCACGGTGAACATGTTGGAGAAACAAGTTGGTTTTATGTGTATACGATTTCCGGTCTTGTCTTATAGAAATATTGGTTTAAGTTTATTAAACACCAAAATTTCGACAAGGTCTTGAAATGTTATAATAACAATAAGTTTAAGTCGAAAGATTGAATGCATAAAAACTTTAAAATTTGATTGCAGTATTACTAAAAGCATGTTTGATTTGACTTATCTGGAAGTGTTTATGACTTATGACTTACCATAAGTTGTTTTTGA
>CM028379.1:98246214-98274240 GCA_013146195.2 Codonopsis lanceolata
TGCACAATGTGACAATTATCAAATAGTGGTATTAAAAGAAAATTACACTCCTATCAAATTAATTACTTTTTGAAACTTAGAGAAGCTCCGATAGGAGTAGTCACAAAGGTTTATAATTGGTATAAACCGGTCGGAGAAAAAAAATCACCATTGTGATTTGTGAAGGATGATGTGGCATGTATCGGTTGTAAATTTACAATCGGTTGACAACAGCCTATGTGGCATGTAATCTATTTTAATGTTTTTGCTTGAATTACAAAAGAGCCGTTGCATTTTGACTATTTTTTTCTTCTGTTTTTTGTTTTTTTTTTCAAATTTATTCTATAAATTCTCCAATAATTAGGTTTACAAAAAAATAAATCATTACGTTCTTTCAAACTTACATTATTTCTATACTATCTTATTCTCATTAAACTAAACAAATTCTTCTTCTCACTTCTTTTGTTATGGATAACAATTTTTTTACAAATTTATTGAACTCCTCTAATGTCGAAGATTCTGCGAATGCCGAAACTACTCTAAATTTTCAAGGTTCTCAATTTTTTCCAACTCTGTCGAATTTTCAAGCTTCGTCAACTCCACCGAATATTCAAGCTCCACCAAATGCTCAATCTTCGGCAAATTTTCAAGCTCCATCAAATCTTCAAGTTCTGGTAAATTTTCAAACTCCACCAAATTTTCAAGTTCAACCAAATTTTCGTTACCCAAATTTTTATCATCCAAAATTTCATGGTGTATTTCAAGTGTTCCAAAATTTTCATATCCTTTGTATTATCAATTTCTCATATATTCGCAACATGAATATTTTAACCCAACTATGAAAAATCAATATACATTCGGTTCTTATAAACCGACTATGAGTATTGGAAATCCAACAGCACCAGTTGATACAAGAAGAGATAATGTCGGTGAGTTTGTAATTCTACCATTTTCTACCCAAAAAGGGTTGGAAAACATTATTTTTGATGATGAAGTGGACAACAAAACAAAAGACATGCAGAAAACAAAGTGAAACATTGAAGATGATAAAATGTTTGTAAGTGATTGACTCGTTATTTCAACATGATAAGAAGTTTTGGAAACGAATCACTGAAAATTAAGTTGGGAACACTTTGGAGACAACAATAATGAAAATTAAGTTGTAACGATCAGATATTTCTTATTAGTATTTAATTACTTTGTTTTCCGTTGTATTATGCAACTTTAATTATAATTCGTATGATTTTATATTGATTTAGTTCAATAAAGTATATATTGTTGCATCGGTATTTTGAATTACTAATAAATATTTATGAATAATTTTTTTTCAAATATAAAACTAAAATATATATAAATTATTTGTTTGGACGTATTATATTTGTCTATAAATATTTATGTTTTAAAACATTATATTTATTTTTGAAAATAAATGTATATTTAGAAAGAATAAAATATTTAGTTGTAGGTCAAGATATAGAGCTTTTATAGGTTTATGTATAGTGAAAAATATGTTTATAGAGAAAATGTTTATAAACTGATGACGTGGCAGGAAGAATAAACCTTTTAAAGGTTTATTACTGTCGATGCCTTTATGAGCAAAAACAAGTTGTTTATAATTTCTGAAAATATATATATTTTTTCCATAAAACATGGAAGTATAGAACTAGTTAAAAGTAGTCAAACTTCCCGCCATAACCTATAAACCCCAGGCCAGTTGAACAAAGGAAGAAACTATAGAAACAAATAAATTTTTAGGAATAATGGCATGAAATTTCCATTGATATGGTAAACATATTTATAGGGTTACAATACTTTGCTACACAAGTTTAACGTTCTAAATAATCTAAATACAAGAGAGATTAGAAAACCTAAATACAAGAGAGATTAGAAAACCTAAATATAAGTAAATTAGGAAAGTATTAACTAATGATAATTATAATATATTACAAATATATTATATTCTCTTATATGCTCCCGCACGATGGATCACCGTTAGGAAAGACAAATCTTGTGAAGAATATGCTGAAAGCGCGCGAGTTGAAAATGAGAGGGTGATCGGCGGCGAGCTGGTAAGGGATGGGTCGGCGAGCTGGGTCTTACGAGGAAGGCAAGTTGTTGAGGGAGGGGTCTTCGGCGAGCTGGTGATGGCTTGGTTTTCCGAAGACATGGTTTCATCGAGGAGCGCGCCGGTTGAAGGAGCGTCTTCGGCGAGTGGGTGAGAGCTGGGTTGGTCGAGGATTCTGAGTTGCTCAAGGAGCGAGCTGGTTGAGAGAGTGTCTCAGTGAGCTGAGACTCGGGTTTACCGAAGATGTTGGAGTTGCTCGAGGAGCGAGCAGTTGAGGGAAAACATGAGGTGAGAAAGGCCTCGAGGAGCTAGTTAGAACTGGGTTTGCCGAGGAATCCGTGAGTTGCTCGAGGAGCGAGCTAGTTGAGGGGTCTTTAGCGAGCTGGTGAGAGCCTAGTTTGCCGAGGAGACATGGTTTGCTTGATGAGCGAGCTGGTGAGGGAGGGACTTCGGCGAGTTGGTGAGATCCAGGTTTGTCGAGGAGTCCGGAGTTGCTCGAGGTACGAGATGGTGAAGGAGGGGTTGTCAGCAAGCTGGTGAGAGCACTTGGTTTGCCGAGGAGCGAGTTGGTGGAGGGAGGATGTCGGCGAGCTGGTGAGAGCCGGGTTTGCTGAGGAGTCCATGTGTTGCTCGAAAAGCGAGCTATTAAGGGAAGACGTCGAGCTTGTCTTCTGAGCATGATTTGCCGAGGAAAACATGATTGCTTGAGGAGCGAGCTGGTGAAGGAGGGGGCTTCAACGAGCTAGTTAACGATGGGTTTGCCGAGCCAGGGTTGCCGAGGATGCCATTGTTACTCGAGGAGTGAGCGGGTTGAGGGAGGGCGTGTGGTAGAGAGGTTGTGACGAGCTATGAAGGGAGGGTGATGGAGAGCTTTCCTTCTGAAGAGGACGAGCTAGGTTTACCAACGGAGTCTGGATTTCCTCAAGGAGCAAGCTGGGTTAGGGTGGGCGTCGGCGAGTTGAACACAGTTGGGTTTGTCGTGGAGTCCTTGGATTGTTCGATGAGTGTGGAGAGGGTTTTGATAGGTGGTATGAGAAGTGCCGAGGTGCCGAGGTGTGGGAGAGGCGGTAATTGTGGTGGGATGAAGGTTTTAATTCGGCGGAAGCAAGCTGGGTTATGGAAAGGCTTATGGTGGTTGTGGTTCAAGGAGGTTTAGGGTAGCGGAGGTTTGGTTGAGTGGGGTTGAGTAAGGGCCAAGGCGAAGCTCGTCAGAGCTTGGCTGGCCAAGGTGTCCTTTAGTTGCTCAAGGGGGGAAACTGGCTTGGCTGTGGAGAGTCACCGATCTGAATATGGGGTTAGTGTTCAGATCTGGGTTGGTAACGACTTTGGTGGGAGGAAGGTATATGAAGGCGGAAGGTTGGTGGTTTGGGGTTATAAAGTTGCCAAGGTAAGAGAGGGGTGGCGTTGGCAGTGGCTTTGGTGGGAAGGTTTTAGGGTAACGCAAGGTTGGTAGACAACGGCTGAAGAAGGGCCAAGGCGAGCTTGTTAGAGCTTGGTTGGCCAACGTGTCCTTTAGTTGCTTAAGGGGGGAACCAGCTTGGCTGCGGAGAGTCGCCATATCTGAACGTGGGGTTGGTGGTCAGATCTGGGTTGGCGACGGCTATGATGGGAGGAAGTTTTAGGGTTGCGGAATATGGTGATGGTTTTAGGTTTTAGGCAAAACCCTTCATTTGGCCACCCAACTTTTCAAAAACTTGCAAGGCGGCCACCGAAAGTTTAAAACTTGCAATGAAGCCATTGTACATTAGTTATGCTACAAGCGAACCCATTTTTTAGATGGACGTTAAATTTGGCCATTAAATTATGTCATTACCTATTTTACCCCTATAAATACTAAAACTTTATATGAAATTAGAAACAAAAGGGGTCGAAATGAAAATATTGTTATATATTAATTACATATCGAATATATATATATATATATATATATATATATATATATATATATATATATATATATATATATAAACATATTAATTACAAATCAAAATTTGAGTTCAAAACCCAGCTTCCATGACGGTTTATGAATGTCTCGATTTTAAGAATGTCTCACTCCCGAAAGAGTAGTTTATAACTGATTTGGAAGGAAACCTACCACCCATTTCATCCGAGAAGCTGTATTTTGTTCGATTGAAATCGCTGGTGTAGGTTGGGGTTGGTGATGATGAAGATGAGGAGGAGGATGGTGGCATGTCGGTGGCGGCTTCATTTACAAAACCACCGACCTAACTGTCGTCGGTGGATCTTCAACTACTATTGGTGTTGTCGGGGGTGATGAGTGAGAGAATGAGATTTATGGAGAGAAAGTGAAATAGAAGGATATGGCTAGCGAGCCTCCTTCTCCGATTTCTCCCTTACCATGCCTGACCAAAGCCGAATACACCTCCTTCTCTGATTTCTCCCTCGGCATGTCTGACCAAAACCTAATACACCTCCTTCTCCGATTTCTCCCTCGCCATGTCTCACCAAAGCCGAATACCGGCCAAAACATCCTACATCTCCTATCGCCTTAAGCCTAGTCCTCCATCTCTCTTCCCGTCATCGTCATGTCCAGATCCAGCCATTGTTAACCTCAACTGTGGTTGACATTAACACCCATGCCCGACAATTCATCGATCCAGATCCGACCATGATTATCCTCAACTATGTGGTGTCTTCTCCGATCTCCCTTCTCCATCTCCAATTTCTGTTACGGCCACCTTCATCTCTGACTTAAGCCGGAACAAATTCCAATTCCAATTACATCTTCCGACCGTCATCTCTATCTTTCACAAATTTGAGCCTTGGATGTTGGAATTCCCTCTCACATGGAAATGGGATTTGATGGTTTATGGACAGGGATTTGGTGTGGTTGACTTTGGTAAAGGTAATGTTTTAGTCTTGGTAATTTTTAATTTTAAGGGACAAAATAGGGATTTGACTTAAATTTAATGGCTAAACTAACGTCCCTCCAAAAAATGAGCTCGCTTGCAACCTAACTAATGTATATTTGTCTCATTGCAAGTTTTAAACTTTCAGTGGCCATCTTTTAAGTTTTAAAAAGTTGGGTGGCCAAATGATGAGTTTTGCCTAGGTTTTAAGAGCGAAACTCAATAACATATAGAAACTAATAAAATTTTAGAAATAATAACATAACCTTCTATTGATATGATAAACATATTTATAGGATTACAATACATGCTACACAATTTTAATCTAGATAGTCTAAATATTAAAAAAATTTAAAAACATAAACACAAATAAATTACAAAAATATAAACTAAAGATAATTATAATATATTACAAATATATTATATTCGAGTATGGAAAGATGATCGTAGAAACGCAAAGGTTGATATTGGCACACAATCATACGCTTATTACAAGACTGCAAGAACATGAAACACCTTAAACAAAGAAATCCATTTCCAAATCATAACGTCCCCATATTTATCCTCAACCGATCATTACTTCCTCATTTCCCGTCTCCTCCTTTACTGCGCAATTTCCAATTCAGATTCTCTCGTCTACGCCTCCAATGTTTCAAATTAATTCAAAACCCTAATTTATTCATCTATAACGTCATGTTTAGAGCTTGTGCTTGTAACATGGATGATGACATCAAACCCTATTCGTATCGGTCCTTGGTTTTTTATAAGCAGATGTTGGTTAATTCCATTTGTCCTGATAGTATTGCAGTCCCGTTCTTGTTTAAAGATTGTGTAAATAGGGTTGATATTGGCACCGGTCGAAACGTTCATGCTCATGCTGTTAAATTTGGGCTTGAGAATGATGTATATGTGCGAAATACGATGATAAGTTGGTATTCGAGTTGTGGGGTTTTGGACAGTGCATGTGCGGAGGGCGTTTGATGAAATGCCTGTCAGGGATGTTGTGTCTTGGTGTAACGCCCCAAAATTTCTAACCAATTTAAATCCCAAAATCTTGGGCGCGTCACTATTACAATTGCTAAATCACAAAAATTCCGAAATCATCTCTTAAGGACTAATAATAAAAGAAAGTCATAGAATCTATATTACAAAGAAGCTAGTACTATTACATTTCGAAAGTATAATTAATAATTCTGAAGTCCCAAAACTGTTAAACTAAAATCTTGTCCAAAATACAAAACGAACTAATTCGAATTAAAATCTCCAGATTATCCTCGATGGTATCCAATTTACTTAAGACCTGGAAGGAAAAAGATTTGGAAGGAATGAGCGAACAATGCCCAGTAAAATCATATACAGCCCCTCCAAAATCTAGGGAAGGGTTCATTAACAATAAAACATTCAAAAAGATTAATATTCAAATAGTTTATAATCGGGAATAGCACAATGAGATGATAAATTTCAACAAGAATTAGATGTAAAAGATAGAGATACAAAGGCATTTGCGAGAGGTCTAATCGTCGCCAACTGTCCCATATCAGTTGAAGTCGATGACCAACCCGCGGATACCATGATCACCTAAGCGGTCGCAAGACCTCTTATTAAACAAAGATTTACAATGTACAAATAGTAACATTTCATAATGGTATATCCGGATAACCAAGCCACGGGCCAGGTGGCAAAATTCATAATCAAATATCAAATTCAAAATGCTACTTTACCCCAGTAGTCGGGTTGTTCAACTTAGTGATCATAGTATGATTTCAAAAAAATTAATATTCCAACGGAAACTTGTTTTCAAAAAAAATATCTCAATGAAATTCAAATTTAAATGAGATATATATATATATAATGAGATGTACAATTTAGAATGACAAAGAACGGTTACGACGGAGTTCAAATTCAAATTCCAACTTAAGGTTGGTACACGTTTCAAAGAAAGGTAATTGTCAAATAATTTGCGGAAGCCTAACGATTTAAAAATAGAGATTGCAAATATCTAAAAGATGTATAATCTCTTACTTGAAAAATAAGCCCACAAATTCTAGGTCCACCGAAACGCAACTAAAGGCTACTCTTCTTGTCCAAATCTAAAATTCAAGGCATAAATCAAATTACTAAAATATTTATACTGCAACACTTTAACCAATCTAAATTAATTTAAAAGTTACTGATTACTAAAATCATTCTTAAAAAAAGTTTCTATAGTTTTATTTTAGAATACACTATTTTAATATACACATTAATTTATTGTTGAGTTAGAAAAGTAATCCTAAATGCCAAAGTAGCTGCTACAGTACATGCCCTTCTTTTCTAATCCATTTCGGAAGTCAACACGTGCCTACCTTTATAAATTGACCCAACCAACAAGAAACAATAAATTAATAAAAGTTCTATAATTAACTCAACTAAAAACTTCTCTTTGTTTTTCCAGCACAACCACTCAATCATGTTTCTATCTTCTTTTTTTTTTTTTTGTTCTTCCTTGGTTCACAGCAGTAGCTCGAGAACACTTAATTGTCTTCTTCCCTGCCGAGTTCCTTCCTTTCTATCTTCTTTTATTTACTTATTTTTTTTTTTTACACATACAGTACACAAACCCAAGATTCTACATCAATTTTCCTCTTCCATATTCATAACTTACAGCACATACTCATACATAATTACATTATGCTCTTTCTCTTTATGGGTATTTTCTTTGAAACACTTCCTTCTTTCTTTCAATACACCAACCCGTATCCTATATTTACACACCTAGATCTTCTTTCATTCAGTCTCTGTTCTACAGATATTCATACCCACCAAAAGAAATCCTATTGCTAAAATGAGGAACTAAAGAAGTTGAAGGAAGAAAGAAGGGAAGAGCAAAGTTTACCTCCACCGTCTTCGATCTCGGGCAGTAACGAAAAAATCACCGTCTTCTATTTTGCTTCTTCCCACTCTAGATCTCTCTCTTCCACTCAAGGTTTTTTATTTATGATGGAGATTCTAGAATTCCGTCCCCTTCTTATACCCTTCACAAAATCGGTTGATCTTCCCCTCCATTGAATCTGCCGAAGATCGTTTAGCTCTTTCTCTCCCTAGATTAGTCGAACCCACCCGACATTTCTTCTCCCTATGAACCGTGAAAGTGAAACGATCCTGATTTCTTCTCTTTTCTTCTTTCTTTTTCTTTTCTTTATTTATTAATTTTTATTACTATATTTTATTATTATTATTATTAATATAAAACATTCTAATGGGTTGGGCCAACATTCTAAATAGGTTAATAGGGTATACTAAGCCCACAAAAAAAATGAACACCAAGCCCACTCAAATGTTTAGAAAATAAAATTTAACTAAATAATAACCAAATTTTATTTTTATTATTATTATTTTTTGGTATATTACACTCTAACCCCCTTAAAAGAAGTTTAGTCCTCTAAACTTGACATACTGATCAAAAAGTTCGGGATGCTTTTCCCTCATTTCTCTTCGAGCTCCCAGTGGCTTCTCGCTCGGTATGGTTGCTCCATTTGAATTTTGACATACGGAATGGTTCGTTTTAAGTAATACTTGATCCTTTCGGTCCACGATCCGCCTGGGTTGTTCGTCATAACTCAAATCTTCTCGAAGTCGTAATGGTGCACTCTCGATCACATGGCTTGGGTCGGAATGCGTACTTCCTTAGCATAGATATATAGAATACATTATGAACTCCAGAAAGTGTAGGCGGTAAAGCAAGCCGGTATGCAACCTCTCCTACTCGCGCATCTCATAACCCCCTTTGTAGGTGATATCTTGAGAAACACATGATCCCCTACTCCAAATTCGAGTTCACGGCGTCGGCGGTCGGCGTCACGACTTTTGTCTACTTTGTGCCGTCGAAGTCTTTGCTTGATAAGTTGTACCTTCTACGAGGTGACACACGCGTTACGGTCCTAATAGTTGTCTCTCACCTACTTCGTTCCAACACGTGGCGACCTGCATTTCCGCCGTACAACGCCTCGTAGGGTGCCATCCCAATACTTGCATGAAAGCGTTGTTGTATGTAAACTCTACCCAGGCGGTGATCATCGGTTGCCTTGCGGATCCAAGACACAAGTTCGAAGCATATCTTCCAACGTCGTATAGTCGTTACGACCATCGGTTTGAGGGTGAAATGTCGTACTCATGCTTAGGTTGGTCCACTAAAGCCTTTTGTAAACTGCCCCAAAACTTTGAAGTGAATCTAGCGTCGCGATCTGATACTATCGAGACCGGTACTCCATGTAGTCGAACAATTTCATCAACGTACAATTTCGCTAACTTCTCCAATGAATCGTTAATTTTGAATGCTAAAAAGTGCTTGATTTGGTCAATCTATCCTGATAACCCAAATTGCATTATGACCCTTCAACGTCTGGGTAATCCTACCACGAAATCCATGGTTATATGTTCCCACTTCCATTACGGTATGGGTAAGGATTGTACTAGACCTCCGGGCTTCGATGCTCTGTCTTCACTGGCGACACGAGGCATCTAGAGGCGAATTACGCTATCTCCCTTTTCATGTTTCCCCACTTGAGAAAGTATCACGTGCGTCTCGGTACATTTTTGTGCTTTGCCGGGGTGAACCGCAAATCTCGAGTTATGTGCTTCTTCCAAAATTTGCCTTTTCAATTCGGATCGAGATGGAACACATTCGAGATCCAGCGTAAGATACCATCACTCTTGACGAAAATTGGTGCAGTCTTCCTTTCCCGAGGTCTCGAGAAATTTTCACTAAATCGGGATCTACGGCTTGGGCTACCTTAATCTTCTCCAACAATGGCGGTTGCACACTCAATGATGCTAATAGTCATTGCTACCGGAGTTCGATTTCAATACCTAAGGACTCGAGGTCATTTAAAATTCTCCTTTCCTTGGTGATCGGCATTGCTAAGTTTCCCTTACGACTCAGCGTCGGCAACCACATTAGCCTTACCGAGGATGGTACAAAATGGTGCAATCGTAATCCTTTAGTAATTCAAGCCACCTTCTGCCTCATGTTTAGCTCCTTTTGGGTGAAAATATATTTGAGACTCTTATGATGCGTGTAGATTTCGCATGTTTCCCAGTACAAATAATGCCTCCAAATCTTGAGGGCAAAAACCACTTTGCTAGCTCCAAATCGTGGGTGGGGTAATTCTTTTCATAATTCTTCAATTGTCGAGATGCATGCGATCACTCTATCATTTTGCATCAACACACATCCCAATCCTTTTAGCGATGCGTCGCTATAGATCACAAATTTCCCAACTCGGGATGGTAAGGTAAGGATTGGGGGCGACACGAGGCTTCTTTAATTCACGAAAACTTCGTCTCGCAATCATCGCCCATATAAACTTTCTATTCTTACGAGTTAGCCTAGTTAAAGGCAGGAAATTTTTGAGAATCCTTCTACGGCGATAATATCCGCTAACCCGAAACTTGAACCGTGACGGTTGTCGGTCTTTCCCAATTTACAATGGCCTCGATCTTGGCGAGGGTCCTTGAGATTCCATCCTTGGATACCACATGCCCTAAGAAAGTCACCTTGTCTAGCCAAAACTTCGCACTTCTTGAATTTGGCATAAAGCTTCTCTTCCCTCAAGATTTGCAATACCGCTCTTAAGTGTTGTTCATGTTCTTCTGTGTCTTAGAGTAGACCAAGATATCATCGATGAAAACAATCACACATCGATCGAGAAATTTCTTAAATACCCTATTCATCAAGTCCATGAGCATGGGGGCGTTCGTCAACAAATGGCATCACCAAAAACTTCGTAATGTCCATATACGGTTCTAAAGGCGGTTTTGAAACATCTTCCTTCTAACCTTTAGCGGTGATATCGAAGAAGTCGATCTTTGAAAATAGCATGCACCTTGCGGTTGATCGAACAAATCATCAATCTAGGTAATGGATACCTATTTTTAATAGTGGCCCGATTCAATTCTCGATAGTCTATACACAACCTCATAGACCCATCCTTCTTCTTTACAAACAATCTTTGGAGCACCCCAGGCGAGACACTTGGTCTAATCAATTCCTTTTCAATAACTCTGCAATTGTTCCTTAAGTTCTTTGAGTTCAGTAGGTGCCATTCTATATGGTGCTTTAGAAATGGGAGTCAGGGTATTAGATCGATTCGAACTCTACTTCACGCTCGGTGGTAGTCGGGGAAGATCTTCGAGGAAACACGTCTTCAAATTCTTTTTACTCTTGGGAGGCGATTCTATGTTAGCGTCGGATTCACGGGTGTCGATGATAGAGGCTAAGTATCCTTGGCAACCTTTCCTTAGTAATGTCGCCTAGCCCTTAAGGAAGAAATTAAACGACAATATAGTCGGCCTTGACCCCTTAAAAGCGAAACTCGATTCACAGTACACGAGAATACCACTTCGCTTCTCAAAACAATCAACCTTCGCATGGAGCAGCGACTAACCAATCCATACCCAAGATTACATCAAAATCTTGAATGTCTAAAGGAATGAAATCGATGGGCATTTCTCTATCTCCTATCTTGGAGCGACTTCTAAACACGAACTTTCTTGGAATAGACTCCTTAGTTGGGGTATCAATTACTAATCCAATGTCTAATTTACGGGGTGTGAGTTTCATACGACGTGCAAGTGATGTGCATATAAGCGAATGCGTGGCACCGGGGTCGATCAATGCATACATCATTTCGTGGCGAGTTGGGCGGTACACGCCACCACGTCGTTTGTTGCCTTGGCATCCCTTCTTGTCATTGCAAAAATCCTTCCTTGCCCGGCGGTTTCATTTTATCTTACGTCATTTGGGTTTCTAGTAAAACCCTTCTTTAGTGGCTCAGGCACTCCTTGACTCTATGTCCGACCTTTCCACAATTAAAGCAAGCTCCCTTCCCACGATAGCATGCTTACATTGGGTGATTCCTTCGCACTTGTGGCATGTCAAATTGGTGTTTTGATTACGCCATTTATTTTGATTGTGCCACGGTTATGATTACGAGTTCGATTTGGTGAACAACCTCTCTATTACGACCGCCATCTACATTCCTCCTTTTATTTCCACCCCCGGCTACTTCTTGACTACTTGATTGCCCATGATACTTTCCCATGTTATTTTCAAAACCTCTCTTCTTCTCGGTCCGCTACGCGTAGCCCACACAACTATTTGCCCACAGCACTTGACACACCTTGGGTCATCGGGCCCACCACAAGCCGAGGCCAAGTCTATGGATGATGTTGGTGCCCAATAATAGCGCATGGCTACCTTATAAATCAAACACAAGTCTCACATCTACCCGATGTGGGATTGGGGTATTACAATCTCCCCGGCGTCCTCGTCGAGGCCGAATAAACAACTTGGGGAGGCGTGTTGGAGGCTCAAATGAAAGAGGTGGCCCCAGCCCGATTATTGGCTCGCAGCCAACACTTTGTTCCCACATTTCCGGCGGGACCACCGTGCACGTAACACCTTGGGTCATCAGGCCCACCACAAGCCGACCCAAAAGTTCATGGATGATGTTGGTGCCCAATATATAGTAGCGCATGGCTACCTTAGAAATCAAACACAAGTCCCACATCTACCTGATGTGGGATTGGGGTATTACACTTGGTCCTCGTTGATTGGTGGGTGATGCAGGCAGTCTCGCACTTGATTATCTCGACCGTTTGGACCGGGTGCGCGGAAAAGGACATAACTTTTGATTCGGGTGGAGTTACGGGGCCCGCCACATATCAAATCGAAGCTCTCGGAAAGACGAACAAAAGTAACCGAGCAAAGCTCAGTTATGAGCTGTTTTTAAGGCCAAAAAACGTCATTAAAATAGGTACGGGCCTTTGAAGTTTTTTTATTAGTTTCGGGGTTTTTTGTAATTTCGACAATTTATTGCTTTTAGGGTTTTGAGCATATTTAAACACTTTTAGGGTTGTTTGAGAGGCAGTTTTTGCCGTTTATGAATAATACATTTTTCTCCCAATTCCGGTATTCATTGAATCAACGCGAATTGATGCCTAGATCGTACGTGGTAGGTTTGCGAACCTCATCAGGATTTAAAAGATCATTGCTGGTAGTCGTGCGCGATCTCAACAGTTTTGATTTCTATCGGTTACTTTTAATTATCTTCCGCTACATCAGTGGCTATTTGAGGAACGGAGAGATTGATGTTGCATTGGATTTATTTTGGAGGACGAAGAAGAGGAGTATTTATTGTTGGAATGCGGTTATAACGGGGTTGGTTCAAGGAGGTAGACCAAAGAAAGCTATTGAGTTTTTTCATGAAATGCAGGTTTTAAGGGAGTATATGGTTTTGCCTGACAAGATTACTGTTGCTAGTGTTCTTTCAGCCTGATTACTGTTACTGGTGCACTTGATTGTGGTAAGTGGGTGCATAGTTACTTGGTGAGAATTGGGGTAGAGTGCGATATGGTAATTGGGACAGCATTGGTTGACATGTATGGAAAATTTGGGGATGTGGGAACGGCATTTGGGATTTTCAGGGAGATGCCTGAGAAGGATGTTTTGGCATGGACCTCAATGATTTCAGTGTTTGCTCTTCATGAGTATGGAGAAGAGGCTTTTGATCTTTTCGCAAGGATGGTTGCACATAGAGTGAAGCCTAATCAAGTTACATTTGTTGGGTTATTGAAGGCTTGTGCTCATTCTGGGTTGGTAGATAGAGGTCAGAGGTGTTTCAATGTTATGAAAACTGTTTATTCAATTGAGCCCATTCTTCAACATTATGCTTGCATGGTCGATATTCTCAGTCGAGCTGGGCTGTTTGATGAGGCTGAAAAGCTTATTACTGACATGCCAATGAAGCCAGATGAGTTTGTTTTGGTGCATTACTTGGAGGTTGTCAAGTGTATGGGCATATTGAACTAGGAGAAAAGGTTGCTCTACATTTGATTGACATGGAACCTCTAAATCATGCCTTTATATATGCTACTTTAGCGATATATATGCTAAAGCTGGTAGATTTGATGACGACTTAAAGAACACTAGTGCTTTTATGAAAAGCAAAGGGATTAAGAAGGCAGTGCCTGGCATCAGCATGATTGAAGTTGATGGAATTGTTTATGAGTTCTCAGTGCGAAGGTCACCTGAAGCTATGATGGAGGAAATAAGGCCGATCTTGTTTAGGTTGAGTAAAGAGATGAAAATAGAAGGGAATATGTTTGCTTTTGTTGAATGACCTAGAGATGTGATGATGACACGGTGACACTAGTCAGCAACTAAACAGAATATTTCCTGTTCAACATTTTTTTGATCTGAGAAATAAACCTGAACAAATAGACAGAATATATTTTCTTTTGTTGAATAACCGGACTATGGATGTGAAGAAAAGGCGGTGACAATTTCAGCAACTAAACAAAGTATTACGTGTTCATTGTTTAACAGTTTTCGATCTGAGAAATATACCTGAACAAATTTCACAAACAAATTAAGGAGGAACGCTGATCAGAAGTTTACCTCGTGAGTAACTTGCAGGCACTTTGGTTCTTAAAGGAAATTCAGTGCATGGAAAAGAACTCTAAAGAGTATACACTATACACTATACAGCGGTGAAGGTAGACTAGAAATAATCCTCTTTTGCATTTCATGTTTATAGTCAGTAAACTGTAAAAGTGGGAAGGCATTATCTCTTATGATTGGATGACCTGTCCGTGTTAAAATGTGAGTGGAATCGCATACTGTTAACCCATGCATCTTAAGCTATTTAATTGTGAACTATTAATTTTCTTAAAACGAATCACCCTCTATCTTACCTTTGCCTGAGTTGGGGTGTTATTTGGTCTTTAAGTAAACTATGTTAGGTTTCCATCCCAAATTCCCAATGGGGTAGCTTACTGGCTTGAGCTTCAGGGTCTCAAATTAAACAAAACCTTAGGTTCCCCATGTTTGCCCGGCACCGTGGTATAGGGATAGGGATAGGATAGGGGCATTTCACGAGCCTAAGGTAGTGTTTGTGGTGCATCAATTGTTAATTCAAGACTTGTCCACCAGATAGTGTAAATAACTGGTAAAAAAAGGGGGCTAGGTGTCAAAGTGAATAATATATCTTTTTATAAAAGTCCCAATCTTATGTCATAGTCATGAGTCTGAGTCGTGACTCATGGGGTGGTCTGAACTCTGGTTTTTTGTGAATTTGATATTGTGACTTTGAAGTGACGCAACCCCAAATTTATTTGTCTCTTTCAAATTGACGACAGGTGGGGTCCAATTCGTTGCAACTTGCATCTACACCCCCGATTGTAAGAAACTCCAAAAGGATCTAAAATAGTAGTAATCCAAATCCCTATGAGCCATGAGGCTATGACGACGAAGAAGAAGCTGTAGCTGTTGATTAGTATACTACTATAATGAGTACATCATTGAAATAATATTAATGTTCCGATTCCTTAAATCAGAAACCACTCTGATTCTCCCTCCCTCCACAATATTTTCCATGGCCAGTCTCTTCCTAGTTTTCACTATCTTCTTCCTTCTCATCGGAATCGGATTCCAAATTTCAACACCTTTGGTGTTAGCATTAATCGCACTGATGATTCTTTTTGTGGTCGGATTAATAGCTGTATTCTTGGTAACTTACATCCGAGAATTAGTCTCAAAGGATCATCGGCCACCGGTGATGGGACCCATTTTTATTCAGCTAATGCACTTTAACAGACTCTTTGATTATCAAACATCAGTTGCTCGGAAATACACTACTTACCGTCTCATCACCCCCTCACACAGTGAAGTCTATACTGCTGATCCAATTATTGTAGAATACATTCTTAAAATTAATTTCCCCAATTATGGCAAGGTAGTATCATTGTTTTATATATTTTCTTGGTTCACTATTATCAATGGTCAAAACCTAATGCTTGCAACTCTGGTGGTTGTCCTGCAGGGTGCATATAATTGTGAGATAATGGGGGATCTTTTTGGAGATGGGATTTTCGCTGTGGACGGAGAAAAATGGCGCCACCAGCGGAAGCTCGCAAGCTATGAGTTCTCGACAAAAGTTCTTAGAGATTTTAGTACTGCTGTCTTTCGTGCTAATGCTGCTAAACTTGCAACAAAGGTTTCAGAAGCCGCTGCAGCGACTATGCAAATGATAGATTTGCAGGTTTATATGATCGATTTAATAGTTTGATCAAATCTTGTTTACATTTCTTAACATCATTGCATCAGCAGAGCTCCCTATTTTAACTTCCTTCTTGTTTCCATGTTCTGCCCTGCAGGATTTATTGATGAAATCTACATTAGACTCGGTCTTTAAGGTGGGATTTGGGGTTGAGCTTAATACCCTATCAGGTTCAGATGAATTTAGTAATCGGTTTATGAAAGCTTTTGACGACTCAAATGCGATTGTCTACTGGCGCTATGTTGATGTATTATGGAGGATAAAAAGGTTTCTTAATATTGGGTCGGAAGCTGCTCTTAAGCACAACATTGAAGTCATTAACAACTTTGTTTATGAATTAATCCAACGAAAGAGAGAGCAGATGAAAAATGGAAAGCTTGAAGTGAGTTGAAGTTGCTTTAATTTTGTTAGGAAACAAGAGTATTTATTAATCACAAAATAGCAGTTAAATCTTTTGTTGCAACTTGCAAGCAGGGAGGGAAAGAAGATATCTTATCAAGGTTTGTGATGGAGAGTGAAAAGGATCCTGACAACGTGACTGATCAGTACTTGAGAGACATAACACTGAGCTTTATAATTGCCGGGAAGGACACATCAGCAAACACGCTGACCTGGTTCTTTTACATGCTATGCCAGCATCCTTTGGCTCAAGAAAAGATCGCACAAGAACTGAGAGAAGCAACTGGAGCTGAGAATAATTTAGATACTGCCGATGAATTTGCTGATAAGTTAACTGAAGCTGCACTCAACAAAATGCAATATCTTCATGCAGCTTTGACAGAGACTCTCAGACTCTTTCCTGCAGTTCCCGTGGTAATGTTTGCCTATGCCTCTAGCTTTGACTGTCATTACTTGAGACTGAGATGTACATTAAGCGGAAGTCCATTTCATGGATGGTTTTCCACCTTAGTTTTTATGATACTGTATTCTCTGGTTTCCGGGAATCATATTTCACAAGTTATTTTTCTTGAAACAATCGGAGCCTAAAATGAGGGAGGGAGGGAGGGAAGAAAGAAGAAACATGTGTTATTATGATGGGTTGCTAACGCATTCTGCTGCATTAACTAATATTCAGGATGGCAAGAGTTCAGAAGCAGATGATATTCTACCAGACGGCTTCAAAATCAAGAAAGGGGATGGTGTAAACTATATGCCATACGCCATGGGAAGGATGACATACATTTGGGGAGAGGATGCTGAGGAATTCAGACCTGAAAGATGGCTTGATAATGGTGTTTTCCAAGCTGAGAGTCCATTCAAGTTTACTGCCTTTCAGGTCGATAATTTTTTTAAAAAATCTTTGTTAATACTAATGTTATTACAAATTTTAAAAGTCACTTAGTCCCATGTATACGTATATGAAATCAGGGTGGGCCAAGAATATGCTTGGGCAAGGAATTTGCTTACAGGCAAATGAAGATTTTGGCAGCTGTTCTAATATTCTTCTTCAAGTTTAAACTGGCGGACGAGAATAAGGAAGCTACTTATAGAACCATGTTCACCCTTCACATGGATAAAGGACTCCATTTATACGCGCTTTGTCGTTAGCAAAGCAATTGAGAAAAAATTAGGTCTCCTATAAGACCGTCTTACGGATCTTAATTGGTAAGACGAAGTCCCACTCTCTCACAACTTGACCCACCAATTCCGTCTTACAAAATATATCAGTAAGATTGTCATCGAGGAAATTGCACTTTGAATAATACTGTATGTTTTTTTTTAAATTGAGGGCTAGCCTATGCAATATTGCAATGTAACCACACAAATCTATGTGAATGAAGCATATTTCAAGAAACATTCGTCCTACGATTCCAATTCAAATCATTCCCACAGCTATTAATAGTATTTTTTTTCAGGAGTTAAATTTCAACCTAATATCATTTTATAGAACCAATTAAGTATGTAACTCTTGTTTTGGAACGAAACACCCTCATTAAAAAATAAAGTAAGAGTTGGGACTCCTTTTTTTTATGGGGATATCCGTTATATGATAAATATTGAGTGCAATATTTATGCGGGTATTAATTATAGATGGTGTTTTTATTAAGGATATGATAAATATTGAGTGTAATGGTGACACCCCTGCTTGATGTAGTTCCTTAGCACGTGAAGAGGTAACTTAGTAATTTTTTGACCTTTATTCTCTCAAAAGGGTAACGAAATAGCAATAATGTAATGCTTATTTAAAAATAAAGTAAGTGTGATGTAGAGTTGACACCAGTGGCTGTTAAGAAAATATCCAAAATGAAATAAAATGTAAAATGTAACAATTATTTAAATATAAAAATCATACAAATTTTGTTATGAGCAAATAATGCTTATATTTATATGTTTGCTTGAAAAGCTTTGTTTAAAAACTAAAATAATAAAATTTTAAATTTTCTCCTAATGCATTAAGCTTACAAAAGAATACTTTAATTCCCTAGAGATTAAATCCAATTAATTAATTTTAAAATTATTTGACACTCAAACCTAAACTTGTTGAGAGGGTAATATTGAGTTTTAACATAGAAAATGTGACGAAAGTTGAAAAGAAAAACAAAATAAAATTAATTTTAGATGATAATAGAAATATTGGGGCCTCAGCCTCACATCATTGAAGCCAATTATTTACTGGTTTAATTAATATGCTTTACAACCTTTTTGTATGATTGATGGCTTTGTTGTACTGCATAAAATAAAGACAAGGAAAAGGTTAAACAACAGAACAGAGCATGGGGTTCGAAGAAAAAGTTTTTCCAAAAGATACTTTTCTCTCTGTATCATAGCCCATTGGGTTTCCAATAGGGATCAAAGTGCAGGCCCACAGACGATATTAAAGGTATTCCCCTTGACCCGATTATTCGGATCCTCACACAATACCCTTTAACAACCCCCTTTTCAAGCCTGTGAAGCTTCTTGTACCCGACCGTAGTCCCGTTCGCAACTCGGTTCCCATCTACGTAAATTTCGTGCCTTTTGATCCTTTGACCTAACCCTATCGCCTCTTGAATCCGAACCACATTGAAAATCAACCTTCCTTTCGTCGACCTCATTTCTATCCAATAGTTCTTGTCATGCTCCCCTGGAGCCCAATAGGTCCATAAATGGTCGTTATCTAGCACGTTTTGGGGCCCAAAACCATGGTCTATACGTCCTCTTTGGCTACTTGCTTTGATGGAACAATTAGCGGCCAAATTTGTAGAAAAAATGGTGTTGAGTGCGCCCTTGAATTCTTTTAATCGCTGTATGTCATTCTTTGATATCAATCCGGTGGTGTTAGGGGGTACGTTAAGTAACAATACACAATTTCGTCCAACTGAGTTAAAATATATTTGGAGTAGGTCACTTAGCTTCTTTGGGGATTCGGATTTATGCCAAAACCATCCGGGTCGAATTGAGACGTCGCATTCGGCTGGTATCCAATCCGTCCCACTTGGATCACCCGTGTTGAGATATCTGCACCATAATTCCATTATGTGTTAAATCTAAAACTAATCATTCCATAACCTGCTCCACTAAAAAAAGATGGCTTGGAATCATCAAGTTCCCCTTGTTAAAGAAAGTGATTAATTATCAATTGATTATTAACTATTAAGAGCCAAATGAAAAGTATACTCTTGTAATTGTTAACTTACTCTTCAGTACTAGCATTTCCAATTGAGAGAGAAGTCCGATTAATGGTAGACCAACACGTACTTCCTGCAAATCCATTTTCATCTCCGACCCATCTAACATCCGGACCAGCATCCGAAAATATGTTCATTGTGCTCTGCAGTTCCCTCCCCAATGCAAACCAATCACTAAAGTAGTATGACATTTTTGTGGCATTTGGACCTTTTGCTCCATCGAACCATATCTCATTCAAACTCCCGTACCTACAACAAGTCAACAATCATCACTAATACGCTTGCTAATTCCTCAATTACTAATATTCGTGGAAAACTTACTGTTTAAGAAGTTCTTGTAATTGAGCCATGTAGTATTCGTTGTAAGCTTGAACATGACCGTATCTCTTATCGTGGAGGTCCCACGGAGATAAATACAAGCCTACGTCCAGTCCCCGAGCCTTTGCTGCATTCACAAACTCAATAACAACATCGCCTTTCCCGTTTTTCCATGGACTCCCAATCACAGAATGATCGGTGTACTTGGAAGGCCATAGACAAAACCCATCGTGATGTTTGGCAGTGAGGATTACAAGAGAGACACCGGCTTCGGCTGCAGTGTCAGCCCATTGGGTCGTGTTGAGTCCTGTTGGATTGAAGATGGCCGGACTTTCATTCCCGGTACCCCATTCGGAGTTGGTAAATGTATTGACTCCAAAATGATGGAACATTATGATTTCTCGCTGTTGCCATTTGAGTTGGTTGAATGATGGTAGTGGAAGAACTGGCAATGGTGGTGTGGTTTCAAATATCCCTTGCTTGGAAATGGCTAATTGGGAACTTAACAACAAGATAGAGAAAATGCAATAGAGAGAATTAGGCATAGTGCAAAACTGCAAATGAATGGGTGGTGATGGCGTGCGAGAGAGAGAATAATATATAAGGACTAAGGAGGAACAAATATATAAATAAAGGGGTAAGATTCCTATGTTGGTACCAACCCAAAAAGGAGGAGAGATAATGAAGAGATATCTTGTGAATGGAATTTTGTTTGATACTTAATTTGATGGTGTTTTATACTTCTTGTTGTTGTTATATGATCATGAATGATGGGAAGTGGGAACCGGGAACTATTAACTATTAACGGTGCTACCTTTTTTACTCTCCAAAAGACTTGGTTAAAAAATAGATTCTCAGAATTTTTTGTTTCTACATCGTAGTAAGATTTAGTTACTTTTTGTGTTTGAGGGAGAACGAGAGTCAACCTTTGCAAGTGTTTTCGCTTTACCCAAAATTTTCAATCAATTATTACCACCTTTGAGACATAAATTGAATGAGAAATTTAAGCAGAATGACAGTAATAAAAATAAAAATAAAGTAATCAAATGGTATCCAAACCCAAAGGATAATATAGTATTTTTATAACAAAAAGTATTGTATTAAGTATTTTATAGGTATTGTATTAAGCATCCCCTTAGATATTGGTTGGTGAACGATAAAATAATTAGTATTTAATTAAGTAGCGAAAAATTCTTAATGTTACAACTTCTCTTGAAAAAGACATAATTGATTTTTCAACTTTGCTTTTTATAAGGCAAGTTGTAACACTAGTGGTAAATTTAACATTTTTGATTGAATAGGTCTCATGTATCACCGTCTTAGTTATTTTAATTCGTAAGACGGAACATCACTCTCTTACAACTTAACTCACTAATACACGGTGAGTCAAGTAAAGAAGATTTGTCTTACAAAAAATAATCGTAAGATCATCTTATCCAAGTATTTGTCTTTTTTATTAGTTAATTACTAGTATATATATTTCAAACTTGTTTCTTATTCATATACACATATGACATTAAGTAAAACTATATGGTTTCGATTCCAACTTATTTTTCTTATTTTAACCTAACATCTAATCTTATTTGACAATTGCTTGAAAAAAATTTGTACTCCCTCCGTTTTAAATTAGTTAATGTCCTTCTATATGCAGAATTGAAGGTATTATCTTATTATGAATTGTATTAAGTATTGAGAGAGAATAATTATCTCTTAGTAGTTGAAAGAGTTACGGGGAGATCCTATATAAAGGATCCAGAAAAGCCAAAACAGAAAAGAATAAGGAAACACAAATCCTTGTAGGAGAAGGATAGTTAACTAACTTAACAACCTATATACTTTTATCGGGTAACCCTTAGTTTACATATTTGACTAACTAGTCCCTATAGTTTGATCACAAGAGACTACATTGAATTTCTTCTTGAGTAATCTTTGTTCATCAACAGCCCCCGCAATATGAGAGTGGAGAAGAGATTCTTAACTCTCAATTTGGATAGTAAGTAGAAAAACTATGAAGAAGATAGTGCTTTGGTGAAGATGTTTGCAGGCTGCTCTGTAGAAGAAATATAAGGAGTAGAGATAAGTCCTTGTGTCAACATGCCCCTAACCACATGCCAATCTATATCAATATGTTTTGTCCTTTCATGGAAGACATGATTAGCATCAATGTGTTGAGTTGATTTATTGTCACATTGAAGAGGGATTGGATGAGATACAGAGATGTGGAAATCATGAAAAAGAGATTCCAACCATTTGAGTTGTATTTGCCATGCTTCTATATATACTCAGCTTCTGCAAAGGATCTACCGATTGTTGTCTGTTTCTTACATTTCCAAGAGATCATAAAGTCACCTAAGAAGATGCAAAAACCACATATTGATCTCATAGTAACTGGGCAGGAGGCCCAATCTGAATCACAGAATGCTTTGAGAGTCGTAGGACTGGAAGAGGGAAAGTGGAGACCTTGACCATGACTTCCTTTGAGATATTTGACCAGTTTTAAGGCTGCCTACCAGTGATATGTAGTAAGGATCAGCCATAAATTTACTGAGCACTTGAACTCCATAGGCTATATTAGGTCTTGTAATAGTGAGGTAAATAAGTCTTCCAACAAGTGTTCTGTATGGAGCTGCATCTGGAAGAGAAGGACTGGTGCTAGATGTCAGTTTGTGATGAACTTCAATAGGAGTCAATGAGGGTTTGGTATTGAAGATTTTTGTATCAGTGAGTATGTCAATGGTGTATTTTCTTTGGTGAAGGTAGATTCCAGTGGAGTCCCTAGCAATTTCCAGACCAAGAAAATATTTGAGTTGCCCAAGGTCTTTTATTAGAAACTGAGTCTGTAGGTACTCCTTGACTTCTGAGAGAAAGGCTGGATTGGAGCCTGTAAGGAGGAGATCATCCACATAGACTAGAATAGCCATAAACCCCTTTGAAATCTGTAATGTGAAAAGAGAATGATCATTCTGAAAAATTCAAAGTTGAGCAGAGATGAGGAGAACTTTGCAAACCATCGTCTAGGGGCTTGTTTTTGTTAGAGATTAATTTAGTGACATTATTTAATGATTTATATTATTCAAATTAATCTATTATTAATTAGTTTTGCCTTTCTTGATTGTTACAAATTATTTATTATGGTTTATATATCTTTATGGTTTATAATTTCTAAGTATATTTATATTGTTAGTATTTTAATACTTTGTTTTAATCGTTTATATAGTTAGAATATATTATTTAATTATTTTACCTTTCTTAATATTTAACTTGATTTATTATTAATTGTTATGTCTTTTATAATAAGGTTATTTTGGAGACTTTGATTATATTTTGGTTTAGGGTTTGTATATATTATTTTGTGTTCATAAGGTTGAGTCGTGTTGTTAGTTTTCCCTACACAGATGTCCTATGGCTGGCCTAGTTTAATTTAGATTTGGAATTCTACACATATGGTAAGTCAATATTACTTTGTGTTAGAGTCCTTATTTAATACACTAACCTACTAATTGTTTATGGTATGCATGTTTTCTTGTTGTACAAGGTGTCTAGGTACTCTTGGTGCATATAAATACAAGAGGAAATTCATCGTCATTGAAGTGACGGATGTAACAATTTAGAAGAGAGAACACAAATAGAGAGAGAAAGAGATTTCGAAGAACTGCTGCTGCATTCTGAATGAATTGTTGAATGATGCTACATCGGAGCTTTCATTCATTCAGTTATCAGCACAGTTTTCTGTTAACACCTCCTACCATTTTGTTAAAAGCTTTTGAGTGTATATCAGTATAGGTAGTCTGAGGTATTTATGTTATTCAAATCCATATCTGCTACGTATAGAGCTTTTCATAAATTCCACTTTGTTATTCTTTCGAGTTGTATCAAGCTTAAACATATATTTTACTAGTGAAATACTTTTTAGCCATGAGACTCGATCAATAAGTTGATTTACTTATTGATCAAAAGTATATCTCTTGTGTTCAGTATCTCTATCCTTCCGTCATACTGTTTTTTTATTTATTTTCGTTGCATTCACTTTCAATAATCTCTTCAATGAACAGTTCATTGACAGTTTTCTTTTAAACATTTTTATTAAACTTTTTGTTCTGTTTTATTTGTTTTGTTTTTCTGTTTTTATTTACTATTTATTAGTTAATTTATATAATTCTAGCTACAATCAATTTTTCAATTGGTATCAAAGTCAACTCTTGACGCACAAAGAGAAGGTCCTTTCTGATTGTAGCCATGATGAATTATGGGTATGTCAAGGTTCCTATTATTGATGGTACCAATTACCAAAGTTGGAAAAATCTTATGAGTATATATATCAAATAAATTGATAGACGTCCTTGGGATGTTGTTCTTAATGGTTGGTCAACCCCTTTAGACAATAAAGGATTGTTGTCCTTACCTGAAAAGGATTGATCTAAAGAAGATCATGTTCTTACCAACTTTAATGACAAAGTTAGAAGACCTATTTGTAAATTTCTTGAAGTTTCTATGTTCAGATTAATTACCAATTTCAGTTCTACCAAGAATATATGAGATGCTCTTCAAAGTCGTTGTGAAGGCCCTAAAAGTGTGAGGTAAGCTAAGCGTTTAGACTTCAAACCAATTTTGAAAATTTTAGAATGGAAGAAAACGAGAATATTGCTTCTTATAGTATTAGAATTCTTGATCTTTCCAAAGCTTTACAATCCCTAGGAGATGAAGTCTCCAATGAAAGGATGGTAAACAAAACTTTGAGGTTCTTTCCTGAAAAATTCAATCTTAAAATATCTGAGTTGGAATTTTTTTTTAAAGCATCTACTATTGCTTTTGATTTTCTCATTCATAGTCTTAATGATTTTGAATCATATTTTTCCCAACAACTCAATATTTTAAAAGAAAAAAGATGTCCTAGAAGCTCAGACTAACAAGGGTGAAAATCCTGTTGATACTTGTAATGATATGAGCAAATATGGAATTGAATAAATATATTGATGCATTAATTATTCAAAATTTTGAAAAGCATCTTAACAGGAAAAAGAATAAGTGTCGACCATAAGGGGTGACCCAATAGTAGAGTTGTGGTTTTACAAAATATAAGGTCTCAGGTTCGATTCCTTCTCATGTCCCCTTATGGGAAAAGTCTACAAAAAAAAAAAAAAAAAATCAAGACTCTCAATCCAAAAGTAAGTGTTCTTCATCTGTGGTGGAAGATATTCAAGATCTTAGTAGTCCTTCTACTAATGAAAGCAAGGTAAACCACTGCGATTTCATGCAAAAAGAATCTTACAATGTTTTTGTTCAAAATGATAAATCTATTGATAAAGAAAATGAAGCTACATTAAGAAATACTCATAATTTCCTTTTTATAAGTAAAAATTATGTACTTCAAAACTCTCATTTTGACTTACAAGAAACTGTTTTACAAAATGCTTTGGATTGTCCTTTTAAAAAGAAGTTTTCTAAACAAACTGTTTTTAATAATGAAAAATCCAAACAACAAAGTTCTAAAATAATTCTAAAAAATAATGATACTTACTGTGACGCCCCGCTCCTTCGTTATCTCGGTTTGCGTGCTATTCTTGCACTTCTTCTTTTGTCGACGGTATGTTTGGGTTGCGAGAGGGTCTAGATATGTTTGAGAGACCATATTAAGACCAAAACATTATTAAGAGACTCCATATAGTTGTTGACTTGCTAAAGTCACAAGTCGTGACTCGACGATAGTCGGAATGCGACGCGATTGAGGGTTTACTTCCGTTTTGTGTTCGTGACCTCGGTTTGGGTCCTAGACCTCTTTAAGATAGTTTATTAACATGTTTAGATGTGTTAGACTTCAATTTGGAGGTGTTCCTTGAGTCTATCGATGATTTGGAAGTTTTGGGATAGCGTTAGTCTCTATCAAGAGTTGGGGAGTCGAATCGAGTCGCGTAATCGCTCTCCTTTGGGATTCTTATCTCCCTAGTTGTTATTCAACTTCCTAGAAGTATTTAAGCTTCTTCATTAGCCCTTAGACTTGCCTTAGAAGTTCCCTCTCATGGCTCGCTTGATTTCGAGTTCCTGTCGTCCTGCCAAGACGTTGTCGCACCCCTTCCCAGCTGGCCCGAGTTGTTTCTGAGTTGTTTGGGTGTGTTTTAGACTTGTTTTGAGTTGGGTTAGACTTAGGATGGTTGCCCATAAGTTTGGGATCATTTAGATCAAGTTTAGACCAAGTTTTGGAGGTTCGGGAGAGCCGGGGCGCCCGCCTCGCATGGAGTGAGGCGCCCGCCTCAAGCACCGAGAGCAATCTTTGTGCAGTGAGCAAGTGAGGCGGTGGGCCGCATGGAGGGAGTGAGGCGCCCGCCTCACTTCCGTAATGCTGTTACGGATTTTCTTCCCCTGCTTTTGAGTTGGACGTGTTTTACCTATTCTACCCTCATTAAACCCCTCTAAACCCCCTTCCTAACCTCTCATACTTAACCCTAAACATGTCCTAAAATTATTTAGAAGTTAGTTAAGGTTATATTTGTGTTTGATTATCCCTAATCTCCACTAATTGCACTTGAGAAATGTCCCTTGTGCCCCTTCTTTATTTGGGGGTATAAATACCCAAACCCTTCACCATTTATCGAAAACTCTTCATTTCTTCCTCTCCCACATACGTATTATAGAGAGAGAGACTCCATGGGAGACTCTTGAGCCTAGCTTCTTCTCTTCGATCCAAGACGATTCGACCAATCTCGATTTCCTTCAAACTTCTGGATTCTTGAAGCCCTCGACGAGTAGAACGACTTCTCACCGATCGAGTTGTATTCTCTTGAGTTTTCACTCAAGCTAGGTAAGTTACCTTCTTTTGATTTTGGTTCATTGGACCTAAGGAAAACAACTTGTATGCTATTTGTGGGCAATGAACACTTGTATGCTATGTTTGCCCAATTTTTGGGGATTTTTGAAGTATGAACTTGTTAGGGTATTTGCAGATGACTCCTATGATTATTGAAGTATATGATTACTCCATTTTGTGTTTCTAGGCTTGAACATGCTAGAAATCATGCCTTTATGCTATTTGGGTTTATGGTGGAATTATGCTATGATTGGGGCTTGGGGTGTATGAACTCACATGTTAGTATGAGTAGGAACATTTAATTGAAATGGTATGATTTATGAAATGGGTTTGATCTATGTTGGGATTATTATTTGTGATTTTAGACTTGAGAGTCAATTCCAAAATATTGGAGAAATTATTGTTAGTTGAGTAGAGATTAATGTTGAGATGGATGGAAGGTTTAAGAATGAAACTTAGTATTTGGACTCACTCGAGTCATAATAAGTTCAATATCGTGTTAATGAATTAGGGTTGAAGTCCTACGTCATTTGGGTTTCGTTGACTATGTCTATGATGAACCCTTGATTTTAGGCTTGGGAAATAAGCCGGATTATTTTTGGGTTAAATTCTATAAACTTGAATGATGTGCTAATTTTGGGTTGTATGAAATGTGTATTAATGAAATGTGACATTTAGACTCAATGGAGTCATTTTGGGTCCAATAAGAAGTTAGTGAGCTTATGTTGAAATCCTACGATGTTCTGGGTTTGGTGGTTTTGATTGTGAGTACCCGAGCATCTCTCATCCGTGGTCCGCATTTGGACACCCATGTTATGTAGACCTATTGGAATTTGTTTTAACGTGCTTGTAGAGCACCGAGTATTAGAGACCAACCCATGGTCTAGTATTGCTCCATAATGGTTATTCGATGAATTCACTATAAGGAATTTAGTCATGAGGATATGAAAGTATTTTGTGGATTTGGACTACTGTGGTAGTCTTGTCATGTTTTGAGATGGGTCTTGAGGGTGTCGACATTAATGATGAGCGGGACTTTGGCTAAGTCCGTGTGCCTCTGCTGAAGCTAAACGCTAAGCCTCAATTGTGTGGTTCTTAGACTCAAGTAGTCTTTGATTTAATCTTGAGTCGAGGACTTTAGTAGACCTCATGTGTGGAATTGTCGAGCTTATATGCTATTCTTGAATTGGTAATGACTTGAGGTTTATGAATACCTCAATACGTGGGTTTTGAACTAAACTTACAAGTTAGTTGAATATGTTAAGCTGTACAAGATGTGCATTGT
>CM028379.1:98274340-98355269 GCA_013146195.2 Codonopsis lanceolata
ACTATCTCGGCCTTTTTCAAATTCGGGCCGGTTTAGGAAAATGGGTTTGGAGTATCAGAAAGGCTAGTCAGAGCTTCAGGGCTTAGTACAGCGTGCCTTTATTAGTATTTTTATTATTATTTATTTTCCCTATAATTGACCGGATAAGCACCCGCTTTATTTTGACAGCATCTCGGGACTTTTCCGGAATAGTGGATTATTTCTCCGAGTATAGGACCAACGTATTCCACACGCCTTTCGTGTAACACCAGGAATTCTTGCATGAGCATTGTGTGCTTGCCTCGTGAGAACCGAAACCTACTTGTATAACTTGTCCTCTATACTTGTTTATCATGATTAGAAGGTGTATTTAACATGCTAGTAGTATCCTAACATGTTTGACTTGATTGCATTCCTTGATCGAGCCATAATTTCCGTATCGAGCACGCCTATTGCCTTGTATGCTCTAGTTTGGCTTGTTCTTGCTCGGGATTTGATATTTTAGACTTAGCCAAGACCTTGAGAGACTTTTTATCATTGTTTTAAGACCCTTGGTACTCATTCCATTGCTTCTTTGAGTTGTTTACGCCTTATACGCGTTATACGTGCAAATACGGACTGTTTGACCTAACGTATGGCACGAGGAATCGTTCCACCATGCCAACCGAACATCTTTGGGCATTGTTCGGCCCAAGAACCGAATATTATGAAGGAGGTTCGGCCTCCACAACCGAACAAAGACGATTTTCGGAAAAACGAGGATTTTCTGCATCGACGGTCGATTACGATCGTACCCTTACTAAACCCTACCCAAACCTCTTTCTAAACCCCACCTAAACCTCCCTAACCCTCATTACTTATAACCTAACCTTATTAACATATTTTAAGAGTGGATTAGTGAGTGATTGAGTGGATTAATCAAGCCAAAATCAGATTAAAGGGACCACATTGTTGTGACACTTGTCCCACTAGACATTTGACTTCTCTAACACCACAATTAGGCACGGGACTCGTCATTTGCTGAAGGCTTTTTCAAAAACGTGAGAGAGAGAGTTCTTGAGGGTTCCCATGGCTTCTTGAAGCTTTCTCTTGGCCTCCTTCATTCCTTCTTCCATTGCTCAAGCCCAAGCTATAGAATCGAAGAGCTCGACGAGTAGATTACTTCCAACCGATTACTTTCTCGTTCTTCTTTCTTGATTGGGGTTTGAAGGTAAGCTACTTATTTTATTCTTTGTTTTAGTTCTCATTGACCCTAAGGAAAACAAAGCTTATGATGATTGAGGTCAATGAGGACACATATTTGCTTCTTATGCCTTCATCTTGTGTTTTGAAAGTATGAGCTTGTTAGAAGCATGTATATGAGGATTTTATGCTTAGGAAAGGTTGTAATACTCTTTCATCTTGTCTATTTAAGATTGTGAACATGTTGGAAACATGTATTATATGTGTTGCTTGAAGAAAGTGCTATATGAGAATGCCTAATTATAGCCTATATGATGTGTTGGTATGTTGTTATGTAATTTATCCTCAAAATTGGACTCTATGATGAATGTGAAATATGGCAATGCCTTGGTGAATTTATAACCTAGTTGAACTTAGTAATGACCTAGGTTGGGTTATGAAGCACATAGCTTCAATTTCTCCAAAATTGGGAATTTATAGTAAAGACTCAACGGAGTCGACTCTAGGGAAGATTTGAACATGTTGAACACTAGTTTCGATCCCTACGAAGTTTGGACACCATTTGGTTGGATTTACTCAAGTCTAAGTTGAGTTTAATTATGTGCAATCGAACCCGTTGTGATTATTTGGTTTTGAGCAATTAATTGCCTTTACATGACTTATGGTAGAGAATAATAACCTACTTGGTCGGATGAGTTTGCTCTTGTCGAATTCATTCCTTATTTGTTTATATTGAGTAAATACATACTTGAGCATTTGTTCGGACGGGTTCGCTCTTGTCGAACTTCGATCCTTATTGGTCTTAACGAGTAAATATCTACTTGTGCATTGCATTAAGTCCAGTGGCACTATTTGGTTTGATTTTTATGTCGGGGTAGGGCGATGCATCGCCTTCACAATTGAGAGATTCGTGCTCGCTATGGATCGCCGTACCTGGGACCTCACACACCCCTCCATTGTTGGCCGCAATGGGGAAGTAGCCCCTTTGCCGTAACAATACGTGCGTCATAGGCTGCTATTAGCCGGCGGAGTTCGGTATATCGATGCGAAGTCACGAGCATCGTAGTCACGATATTGGGTTAACAAAGTTTATTGCAGGAGCTACGAAGCGGCCGTGACTATACCATATCCTACTTGAATGATTTATTTTCCGCACTTATGTGAATAATGTGCTAAGTGCTATATGATGATCATGTACACCATAATTGTGATAAATGCCATGCTATAACATGAACATGCATTTTTGGTAACTTACTAAGTCTTATGACTTACCCTATTTGTTTGTTTTGTTTTCCTTAGATCAGAGCCAAGAAGGCGGTTCGCTAGATTCGCCATACCGTGTTTGGTTGCTTGCGAGCTAGAAGGTTGTTCTTTTGGGATTTGTAGCTAGTCTTTTGTTTTGGCAAGGACGTTGGGAAGCAAGTCACTTAGACTTGTCTTTGGGTTGTTGTTGTAGTATAACTTGAATACTTAAGACTTATAATCTTTTGTGTGCCGACTTATATGTCGAGCTTGTTTATATAGTATTGGTTCACTACAGTTTCTTCCGCTTAACACTCTTTTATGATATTGTTGTTGTTGTTGTCTCCGGCATGTTGTGGCCGTTGAGGTTATATTATGCATGTGTTATAATTGTAGGAGTAGTTGTTGGGTTCATAACGTCGCCGATGACTTGTTTATTTTAAGTTATTTTCCGGCCAAGTGTAGCCGAGTTGTTAATTGTATGCGATGTTGCGCCACATGAATTTTATAATCCTACTTGCGCATGCTTACTTGTGTTTATTTGGGCGGTCCGACTTGGGGTTTCGCATTGGAATCGGTCGAGGTGCCACGGTATCGAGCTATAGGTTAGGCGTCGGCGGGATAGGTTCCATGGCCTAGGTGGGTTGGTTATTTGTGTGTTGATTCTAACGTCGAGTGAATTCTTGTAGGGGTTCGATGGAGAATCCTAGGGATGGCGTGGCCGTGGTAGAGGTAGGCCAGAGGCCGGCCGAGGAGGCTGAGGTACCACCGCCACGAGAATCCGGTGGGTCAGGATATGGCGAGTTACAGTAGATTGATGGCTTTTACGGGCAGGGGAGGTCAAGCGAGGGAGCACCACCACCACCTCGGCAGGGAGGAAGTTGTACCACCAGAGACAGAGGAATGACACCACTCTTTTAGAGAAATTCCTTAAGTTGAAACCTAGTACATTTCTTGGGGAGCCGAAACCTAGGGAGGCTGAGTTATGGATGGAAGAGATGATCAAGCTACTATCTATGTTGGGGTGTACCGATGAAGAGAGAGTCATGTTGGCGACATTCAAGTTTAAGGGAGCCGCCGAGCATTGGTGGAATGTGTTGAAGGAAAGTTGGGAAATGTAACAAGTTCCAATTACTTGGGCTAATTTTCAAAAGGAGTTTAAAAATGAGTATGTGCCGGATGTGGTTCGCAACCAAAGGGAGAAAGAATTCTATAATCTTGAGCGAGGTAGCATGGTAGCGGAGTATTCATGAAGTTCACCGAGTTGAGCTATTATTGCGTATTTGATTCCTACTTGAAGCACGGAGGACGCATAAGTTTGTTAAGGGGTTGAGGACTGAATTTAGGAAGCAGATTTTAGCACTTAAGCTCACTGATTATCGGAGTGCAGTTGATAGAGCTTATGAGGTGGAGCAGGATATTGAGGAGCACCGAAGCAAGAATAATTCTAGTAATGCACGACAGTCTACTCAGAATGCTAATCAAGGTAATAATTCAGGTAGCAGGAGAGGATACCAAGGCAACCGTGACAGGAGAGGTGGAGGCCAAGGTAAGCTACGGTCAGGGAAGCAGGGCAACAATACTTCTACTTCTCAGGGGCAACAGGGTCAGCGTAATGGGAGTATGACTTGCAGTTATTGTCAGAAGCTAGGACACACAGTTGATTGGTGTTGGGCGAAGCTTGGAAAGTGTACTCTTTGTGGAGATGGTACTCATTTTAGGAAGGAGTGCCCGAAAGGACTCAACAGGGAATGTGGCTCGATGCGGAGCCAAGAGAAGTGTAGATGGGAAACCCAAGGTGCAGGGCCGTGTGTTTGCGCTTGATCAGCGCGAGGTTCAAGGGTCTACGGCAGTGATATGAGGTACTCTTTCTATATTTGACCATAAGGCTTGAGTTCTCATAGATCCAGGGTCTTCACATTCTTATGTTGCTTTGCACTTTGTTGAGAATCTATGTGTGCTGCCTCAACCTTTGCCATATTTGCTTGAAGTGTCTACCCCGCTCGGGGAATATATGCTCGCATCTGAAGTGTTTAAATCTTGTGATGTATTGGTGGGTGACCACACTTTGCATGCGGACTTGGTAGTTCTACCTATACATGATTTTGATGTGATTCTCGGCATGGACTGGTTATGTGCTTATCATGCTTTAGTTGGCCACAAAAAGCGGGTTACTTTTTCTATCTTAGGGTGTGCTGAGTTTACATTTGTGGGTGACCATGCATCGAGTGGCTTGCATTTCATTTCTGCTCTAAGGGCTAGAAGGTTATTGTCACAAGGGTGTACGGGTTATCTTGCATGTGTTATTGATAAGAAGAAGTCTTCACCAAAATTAGAAGAGGTTCCGGTAGTATGTGAGTTTCCCGATGTATTCTCTACCGACCATGCTATGCCACCCGATAGAGAGATAGAATTTTGTATTGAGCTTATTCCGGGGACTTCACCAATTTCTAAGGCACCATATAGGATGGCGCCCGCGGAGCTTAAAGAGTTGAAAATTCAGTTGCAAGAACTTTTAGAGATTGGCTTTATTAAACCGAGTGTGTCGCCTTGGGGCGCACCGGTCTTATTTGTGAGGAAGAAAGATGGAAGTTTGCGGTTATGCATAGATTATCGGGAATTGAATAAGGTGACCATTAAGAATAAATACCCACTACCCCACATTGATGATCTTTTTGACCAATTGCAAGGGTCGATTGTGTATTCTAAGCTTGATTTGAGATGGGGTTACTATCAATTGAAGGTTAGAGAGGAAGACATTCCAAAGACGGCTTTTCGAACTAGATATGGACACTTTGAGTTTGTAGTGATGCCGTTTGGGTTAACAAATGCACCAGCGGTGTTTATGGATTTAATGAACCGTGTCTTTCATAACTATCTGGATTGTTTCGTAGTAGTCTTTATTGATGATATCCTAGTGTATTCGAAGTCTCGGGAGGAGCATGAGAAACACTTAAGGATTGTCTTATCTATTCTTCGGGAGAAACAGCTTTATGCGAAGTTTAGTAAATGTGCTTTTTGGCTTGAAGAAGTATCATTTTTGGGGCATATAGTTTCTAGCGCCGGGATAGCCGTTGATCCTTCTAAGGTTGAAGCGGTGATGAATTGGAAGAGACCTAGTTCAGTTACCGAGGTTCGGAGTTTCTTGGGTCTAGCGGGTTATTACCGAGATTTATTGAGGGATTTTCTCGGATTGTAACTCCTATGACTAGATTGACACAAAAGAATATGCCATTTGTTTGGAGCGAGAAATGTGAGGCTAGTTTCCAAGAGCTTAAGAAGCGGTTGACGTCGGCACCTATTTTGGCCTTGCCTAACGGGGGAGATAATTTTGTGATTTATAGCGATGCTTCTAAGGAAGGTTTGGGTTGTGTGCTGATGCAAAATGGTAGAGTTATCGCCTATGCGTCAAGGAAGTTGTCTACTCATGAGCAGAATTACCCGACACACGATTTAGAGTTGGCTGCGATTATTTTTGCGTTGCATAAATGGAAGCACTACTTGTATGGGGCTAAGTTTGAGGTTTTCACCGACCACAAAAGCTTGAAGTATTTGTTTTCTCAAAAGGAGTTGAACATGAGGCAAAGAAGATGGATGGAGAAATTAAAAGATCATGATTGTACTATCTTGTATCATCCGGGGAAGGCAAATGTGGTAGCGGATGCCTTGAGTAGGAAAGTTCACATGTCTTGTATGATGGTTAGAGAATGGAAGATGTTGGAAGATTTGCGAGATTGGGGTCCTAGCATTTATGATAGAGGTGTGATTTTTGCAAATGTTCGTGCTACGCCAGTGTTGTTTGGGAAGATTAAAGAAGCGCAAGGGAATGATCCGGAGTTGAAGAAAATTATTGATGGGTTGGCTGAGAATTTATCACCTGATTTTGTGATTAATAACGAGGGTACTTTGACATTTCGAGGAAGAATTTGTGTTCCTGCTAATAATGAATTGAAGGGGCAAGTTCTTGATGAGGCTCATAAAACGAGATACACCATTCACCCGGGGAGCACGAAGATGTATTTGGATTTGAAACGACAATTTTGGTGGAAAGGCATGAAGAGGGAAATTGCGGAGTATGTATCGAAGTGTTTGACTTGTCAACAGGTTAAGGCTGAACATCAAAGGCCTGCGGGATTTCTACAACCACTTGAGATTCCTGAATGGAAATGGGAGTTTATTACTATGGATTTTGTGACAGGGTTACCGCGCACGCGTAGAGGGTTTAATGCAGTTTGGGTTATAATTGACAAATTGACTAAGTCTGCACACTTCATCCCGATTGCGATCACTTATTCATTGACTCAGTTGGCAGCCTTATACATTCAGGAGATCGTGAGACTTCATGGCGTACCTATGAGTATTGTGTCCGATAGAGATCCGAGGTTCACATCCAGATTTTGGCAATCGTTGCAAGAGGCTTTGGGGACCAGATTAGACTTCAGTACAGCTTTTCATCCTCAAACGGATGGTCAGTCTGAGCGGTTGATTCAGATTTTGGAGGACATGCTTCGAGCTTGTGCCGTGGATTTTAAAGGAAGTTGGGATTCTCATTTGCCCTTGGCGGAGTTTGCGTATAATAATAGCTATCAAAAGAGCATTAAGATGGCGCCGTATGAAGCATTGTATGGGCGTAAGTGTAGATCACCAATTTGTTGGGACGAAGTTGGAGAGGCAAAACTTTGGGGTTCCGAGTTAGTGCAACAGTCGGTTGAGGGCGTGAAGTTGATTAGAGATAGATTGCGCACCGCTCAAAGTCGACAAAAGAGTTACACGGATAATCGTAGAAGGGATCTTGAGTTTCAAGTGGGAGACTACGTATTCTTGAAGGTGTCACCAAGAAGGGGTACAAAGAGATTCGGCAAGAAAGGGAAGCTTACACCGAGATACATTGGCCCGTTCGAGATTCTTGAGAGAGTTGGGTCCTTAGCGTATCGAATTGCATTGCCACCTTCACTTTCGGAGATTCATAATGTCTTCCATGTTTCTATGTTGCGAAAGTATTTGAGGGATGAATCCCATGTACTTGAATATGAGGAGATAACATTTGAGCCGGATATGTCCTATGTTGAAAAGCCCGTGAAGATTTTGGATACCAAAGAGCAAGTGCTACGAACCAAGAAAATTCCCTTAGTTAAAGTCCTCTGGAGGAATCACAACATTGAGGAAGCGACTTGGGAAACGAAATCGGAGATGCGCGAGAAGCATCCACATTTGTTCGATGGACTTGGTAAGAATTTAGGGACTAAATTCCTTAAGGAGGGGAGAGTGTAACACCTCGGAATTCTTGCATGAGCATTGTGTGCTTGCCTCATGAGAACCCGAAACTACTTGTATAACTTGTCCTCTATACTTGTTTATCATGATTAGAAGGTGTATTTAACATGCTAGTAGTATCCCTAACATGTTTGACTTGATTGCATTCCTTGATCGAGCCATAATTGCCGTATCGAACGCCTATTGCCTTGTATGCTCTAGTTTGGCTTGTTCTTGCTCGGGATTTGATATTTTAGACTTAGCCAAGACCTTGAGAGACTTTTTATCATTGTTTTAAGACCCTTGGTACTCATTCCATTGCTTCTTTGAGTTGTTTACGCCTTATACGCGTTATACGTGCAAATCTGGACCTGTTTGACCTAACGTATGGCCTGAGGAATCGTTCCACCATGCCAACCGAACATTTTGGGCATTGTTCGCCCAAGAACCGAACATTATGAAGGAGGTTCGGCCTCCACAACCGAACAAAGACGATTTCCGGGAAAACGAGGATTTTCTGCATCGACGGTCGATTACGATCGTACCCTTACTAAACCCCTGTCCAGAACTCTTTCTAAACCCCCACCTAAACCTCCCTAACCCTCATTACTTATAACCTAACCTTATTAACATATTTTAAGAGTGGATTAGTGAGTGATTGAGTGGATTAATCAAGCCAAAATCAGATTAAAGGGACCACATTGTTGTGACACTTGTCCCACTAGACATTTGACTTCTCTAACACCACAATTAGGCCTGGGGACTCGTCATTTGCTGAAGGCTTTTTCAAAAACGTGAGAGAGAGAGTTCTTGAGGGTTCCCATGGCTTCTTGAAGCCTTTCTCTTGGCCCTCCTTCATTCCTTCTTCCATTGCTCAAGCCCTAGCTATAGAATCGAAGAGCTCGACGAGTAGATTACTTCCAACCGATTACTTTCTCGTTCTTCTTTCTTGATTGGGGTTTGAAGGTAAGTTACTTCTCTTCTTCTTTGTTTTAGTTCTCATTGACCCTAAGGAAAACAAAGCTTATGATGATTGAGGTCAATGAGGACACATATTTGCTTCTTATGCCTTCATCTTGTGTTTTGAAAGTATGAGCTTGTTAGAAGCATGTATATGAGGATTTTATGCTTAGGAAAGGTTGTAATACTCTTTCATCTTGTCTATTTAAGATTGTGAACATGTTGGAAACATGTATTATATGTGTTGCTTGAAGAAAGTGCTATATGAGAATGCCCTAATTATAGCCTATATGATGTGTTGGTATGTTGTTATGTAATTTATCCTCAAAATTGGACTCTATGATGAATGTGAAATATATGGCAATGCCTTGGTGAATTTATAACCTAGTTGAACTTAGTAATGACCTAGGTTGGGTTATGAAGCACATAGCTTCAATTTCTCCAAAATTGGGAATTTATAGTAAAGACTCAACGGAGTCGACTCTAGGGAAGATTTGAACATGTTGAACACTAGTTTCGATCCCTACGAAGTTTGGACACCGTTTGGTTGGATTTACTCAAGTCTAAGTTGAGTTTAATTATGTGCAATCGAACCCGTTGTGATTATTTGGTTTTGAGCAATTAATTGCCTTTACATGATTTATGGTAGAGAATAATAACCTACTTGGTCGGATGAGTTCGCTCTTGTCGAATTCATTCCTTATTTGTTTATATTGAGTAAATACATACTTGAGCATTTGGTCGGACGGGTTCGCTCTTGTCGAACTCGATCCTTATTTGGTCTTAACGAGTAAATATCTACTTGTGCATTGCATTAAGTCCAGCTGGCACTATTTGGTTTGATTTTTATGTCAGGGTAGGACGATGCATCGCCTTCACAAATTGAGAGATTCGTGCTCGCTATGGATCGCCGTACCTGGGACCTCACACACCCCTCCATTGTTGGCCGCAATGGGGAAGTAGCCCCTTTGTCGTAACAATACGTGCGTCATAGGCTGCTATTAGCCGGCGGAGTTCGGTATATCGATGCGAATTCACGAGCATCGTAGTCACGATATTGGGTTAACAAACTTTATTGCAGGAGCTACGAAGCGGCCGTGCCTATACCGTATCCTACTTGAATGATTTATTTTCCGCACTTATGTGAATAATGTGCTAAGTGCTATATGATGATCATGTACACCATAATTGTGATAAATGCCATGCTATAACATGAACATGCATTTTTGGTAACTTACTAAGTCTTATGACTTACCCTATTTGTTTGTTTTGTTTTCCTTAGATCCGAGCCAAGAAGACGGTTCGAGCTAGATTCGCCATACCCGTGTTTGGTTGCTTGCGAGCTAGAAGGTTGTTCTTTTGGGATTTGTAGCTAGTCTTTTGTTTTGGCAAGGACGTTGGGAAGCAAGTCACTTAGACTTGTCTTTGGGTTGTTGTTGTAGTATAACTTGAATACTTAAGACTTATAATCTTTTGTGTGCCGACTTATATGTCGAGCTTGTTTATATAGTATTGGTTCACTACAGTTACTTCCGCTTAACACTCTTTTATGATATTGTTGTTGTTGTTGTCTCCGGCATGTTGTGGCCGTTGAGGTTATATTATGCATGTGTTATAATTGTAGGAGTAGTTGTTGGGTTCAGGCTGTAACGTCGCCGATGACTTGTTTATTTTAAGTTACTTTCCGGCCAAGTGTAGCCGAGTTGTTAATTGTATGCGATGTTGCGCCACATGAATTTTATAATCCTACTTGCGCATGCTTACTTGTGTTTATTTGGGCGGTCCGACTTGGGGTTTCGTATTGGAATCCGGGTCGGGGTGCCACATTTCGACTCCCCAAGATCGGACTGATCCCAGGCGAAGGGCCTATACTCTTTCCAGGATCCACCATTCGAAATGGTCTAGGTCGAGCATCAAAGAATAATAAATCAGCCCCTGTGTATTTATTTATTTTTATGCGCACTATTTTTTTTTGACTTGCGCATTTATTTATTTATTTTTTTTATTACAGGGACTGACCCACGATTCAATAATGCAAAAACCGATCGGTCTTTGAAGTGTCATGAGAACCTATATGCATTCTAACGATGGCTTATGCAGGGGGTAGGCTGACCATGGTGTAGGGTAGTAGTTCGGAATATATTTATATGCGTGCGCGTGTGTGCAGCCTCTAAAAAGCAGTAAAATCTCTTTTTTTCAGATAAAAAAATAGAAAATAAACAGATATGGCATGTCTTGCTGTTATTTATGGATTTTCTCGGCTTCTTTAGTTTGAACGCAAGCAAGCAAGCACATCACATCAAGAAATAGAAAGAAAAGCGGGGCATCTATCTATCTCTATTAATTACAAATTGGTCCTATGTCCCCAAAATAAGATGGCAGAATGAATGCAAATATATAAATATTTTGTGGAATAAAAAGAAAATAATATACGGAACAAAATAAAATATAGGGCCAAAAATGAAGAAAAATTAAAAATAAAGCCCCGGCCCTTTTGTTGTTGTGCTGCCCGGAAATTTATTGCGAACATAAATATTTTTTTTTTGCGAAATTTTTTTTTTGAAAAATACATATATTTTAAGTATATCCGTAACAGTGACTCGAATGAGACTACTGCAAGATGGAGGATCATATCTACAAATATAGACACGGATGTATAGGAACGCAATATTCAAATGCATAAATTAATATAACAAGCATATTTTAGCCAGAAACAAAGAAAAACAAAAAAAAAAATTATGAGTCTAGCCCTCGATTTTATTTAAAATAAAACGATCTCCCCAGCAGAGTCGCCACTGTGGGTTCCCCGGGTCTGTGCGCCCGCGCGCCCTTGGATAGGGGTGCGCGTACGTGCAGATGCGGGACCACTGCTCTCATTCCACCCTCCCTTGTTTAGGGGAAGACGAAATTAAAAGTGCGAGAGGAGTGCTGTCTAAGATAGCGCGTTTGAATACGCCTCGGTAACTTTCAGTGGATTTTTGGTCCAATATGGGAGCTTTGAGTTTTCTACATCAAGTTATCCATTGTTTAGGGGATACCAGGATATAGGAATACATCACCATTTCATTCTCATTCTCCATTTTTTAGGGGAAAACGGGTAAGTGCAAGAAAGGAGTGTTGCGAGGCCCCACTATGGATTTTATGAAAATAGCATTATGGCCTATTTCAGATCACTATGGGTGCTTTGGGTTTCCTGCATCAAGTTATCCCTTGTTTTGGGGATACCAGGATATAGGAATACATCACCTTTTCATTCTCATTCTCCCTTTTTTAGGGGAGAACAGAAAAATGCAAGAAAAGATGTTGTGGGGCCCCACTGGATCCAAAATGTTTTATAGAGTCGCCATCTTTATTTTAAGGAATAAATAAAGAAAAATCAAAAAAAGAAAACCAGAGATTGTAAAAACGGGTTCGGAGGCTAAGTTACGAGTTGGGAAGGTGCTAGGCACCAAACTCGCCCTTTCGGTCTCAAAAATAGTTTTTGGCTAAAGTATGCTTTTTGTTATATTTATTTAGCAGATAAACAAAGCATTAAAAGACAGGAAATAATAAAAAAACAAATACATCTGTGGCTACATTATTTACGGACTCGCGGCTGTCTCATTACAAATAGTTACAAATATACTTAAAAATATTTGGCCATAAAAATGATTCTTTTTAGTGCTATTTCCTAACTAAATCCGGGCAGCACAACGGCTTATATTTTTAAATTGGGCCGGATGAAAAGTAGCACTTTTTACAAATAAATATTTAAAACTTACCTACTGGCGGACTAGGGTGTGCTCGCTCTGTCCTTCAGGGAGAGGGAGTCTTTTTTATATATGAAATGGTGGGGAGATTCGGGCAGAATAACTGCTTCCGAAAGTTACTTTTTACCTCGGGATCCAGGCAGAGTAACGGCTTATTTTGGTTGATTTGTTTGCTTGAGGGAGGCGGAAATTGGGCAGAATAACGGCTTATTTCTGACTGATTTGGCCTTTTAAATCGGGCAGAGCAACTGCTCTTTCCGCGATTTTTGGACCGGGGAAATATGGTGGAAACCTAGGTGGAAGGGCTAAGGCTCACTTTGACCAGTTGGTTTTAAGTTTGGAAGAGATTTGGCAGGGTTTCGAGGCTTTGGAGAAGGATCACTCACTATCTCACTTCGCTCTCTATTTCTCCAGCGTAACAACGATGCGGAGAATTCTTCGGGGAGAAAAGGTGTGCCTGAAAATGAACCCCGAAGGCTCTATTTATAGCCTGGAGAGAGGACACCGAAGGAATTACATTTTCTCTCTTCGTGCTTCATTCAGTTGTACAGAACGTCGAGAATTTTGCACATCACGCGAACTGCAGTTGTTCTATAGTAGTTTGGAGAGCACTGTAGCTTCAATCTAGGCGCCACCCATTAAGGAACTGGGCGCCACCCCCATTTGGAGTGTGGGTGGCGCCAACTTTGGTTTAATTCTTTCTTTTTTTGTACTTTAACCCCTGCATTTCACTGTTTTGCGCATCCTACTTTGTCCTTTTGCATTTTCAACCCTGTAACTTGACATTTGTTATGTTTTAACAAGTCTTGATATTTCATGTCATGTTACATACTAGGGGTACGAAATTGGAGTGTCTACAGGCTGCTAATGCGATAAATTATGATTCCATTGTAGAATGAGTTATGCACGTCTGTTTCTTAGAAGCCCATGATATAGCTCCACCACCTAAAATGAAACCCAACTAGACGTTGATTTATTATCACTAACGTTAGTTATCTAACTAGCATCTGTATAGCCTTCGAGCACTAGAGGAAACTTGTTATAAAACAATGTTAAGGACTTGGTCCTTTTCAAATACCCAAGAATTCTACCAATTGCTCTCCAATGTTTGGTGCCAGGATTATATGGGTATATATTGCAAGTTTACAAACAGTGAATGCAATGTTAGGTCTAGGTATAGTATAATGCATTGCGTACATTAGACTACCTATGATGCTAGCATAGTCTAATTCACTAACCGATCTACCCGAATTTTCAATTAGTTTAATTGAAGCATCTAGTAGGGTATTTGCTTCCTTAAATCCCAAGTGTTGAAACTTGGACAAAATTTTATCTATGTAATATGTCTGACATAGAGCGAAACCCCCACTATGTTTCTTTACCTTGATCCCCAAGATAGTATCAACCTCTCCCAAGTCCTTTATTTTGAATTAAAAAGCCAAATACGACTTGGTGTCATTTACTCCATTCATGTCCGTGCCAATAATTAGCATGTCATCAACATAGAGACACACTATGACACTGTAGCTTTTAGTAAACTTAGAGTAAATACATCTATATGCCCCATTGTGACTAAATCTATGTTACAAGATCACACAATCAAAATTTTCATGTCATTGCTTGGGGTCTAGCTTTAGCTGTATAAGGATTTTACTAATTTACAAACTTTTCTTTCATTACCAGGAAGTACAAAACCTTCAGGTTGCTCCATATATACCTCTTCGTCAAGATCACCAATTCAAAATGTGGGTTTGACATCCATTTGATGAACATATCAATCATACATTGATGCTAATGCAAAAAGTAACCTTATAGAGGATAATCTAGCGATAGGTGCATATGTATCAAAATAATCGATTCCTTCCTGTCTAAAACCATTTGCTACAAGTCTTGCCTTAAAAGTTTGTAGAGATCCATCAGCGTTACATTTTCTTTTAAATACCCACTTACATCCAATTGCTTTGGAACCAAGAGGTAAGTCGGTCAATATCCATGTTCCATTTGCAAGAAGAGAATCTATTTCATCATTTATGGCTTCTTTCCAAAAACTTGAATCCCTTGAAGCTATTGCTTCATTGTATGTTTTTGGATCTTCTTCCATATGTAGTATTAAGGGTATTTTATTTAATACTTTATCTCTACTTCATTCAACAAGAAAGACTAATGCTTGTGAAGAAATAAAATCAGACCCCAAAGTCTTTTCTTTTCTTTGCCTTTTACTTTGCCTAAGTCTAATGGGAGGATCTGTTGATTTCCTTTTATTAGAGGAATTAGAATCTATAGTACCATGTGATATATTTTCGGGAATTGCTTTATTAGAGGAATTAAAATCCATAGTACCATGTGATATATTTTCGGGAATTGCTTTATTAGTCTGTGGACTTTTTGAATCTTTTAGAAAACTTATTTCCAAATATTCCACATCTCTTGATTCTATGATGATATTTGAATCTAATTCCAATAGCGTATATGCTTTTGAATTTTCATCACATCCTACAAAAATACTTTTAAGAGCTCTAGGTCCTAATTTTGTTCTTTTAGGGTCAATAAATCTATAATAGGGTAAACAACCCCATATCCTTAAGTAGCTTAAATTTGGTTTCCCTTCCTTTCCATATTTCATATAGAGAAGTTTTTATTTCTTTGAAGGTATTCAATAATGCACATGACAAACTGTTAATAATGTCTCTCCCCATAGATTAGTTGGCAACTTAACATGTAAAATCATAGCATTAACCATATCTACCAACGTTCTATTTTTTTTCTTTCGGGAAGACCATTTTGTTGTGCGGTGCAGGGAGCACTAGTCTCATGAATCAAACCATTTTCTTCACAAAAGATAGAAAATTCAGTTGGAAAATACTCACCCCCACGATCATTTCATAGAATTTTAATTTTCTTTTCCAACTGATTTTCAACCAAGGCTTTTTAACTTTTGAACGCATCAAACGCTTGATCTTTTGTTTTTAATAGATAAACATATGTAAACCTAGAGTGGTCTTCTATAAATGTAATAAAATATCTATTTCCTCCTCTAGTTAAATGTCCGTTTAATTCACAAATATCATAATGTACTAATTCGATTTCCTTTCATTCTTTGGAAACAATTTCTTTGTCATTTTTGCTTGTATGAAAATCTCACATTTTCCATGATTATCATCAGCACATGAAATAAGGCTATGAGTAGACATACATTTAACATATTTGAAATTAACATGTGATAAACGAGCATGTCATAAATTAGAAGGAGACTCAAGAAGATAAGCAGAAAAATAAGACTCAATAATATAAGCAGAAACGTCAATTTTATTGATACTCAATTTGAACATGCCATCACAACAATATCCCTGGCCAACAAATACACCATTTTTAGACAATACACGTTTTTCAACCTCTAAAACAACCTTCAACCCATTCTTGCTCAACACACTTCCAGAGACCAGATTCTTCCTTACAGTTGGAACATGGAGTACTATATTCATCAAGATCAATTTCTTTCCAGAAGTGAATGGAAATTCAACGGTCCCCTTTCCAAGTACTTTGGAAGTATCATGATTTCCCATTAAGACTTTGTCATCGTTTGTAGAAAATAGTTTTTGAACATATTTTTGTCATTGCAAACATGGACAGTAGCACCGGAATCATACCACCGATCAGTAGAATTTTTTACTGTTGCCATGTTGCATTTTTGTTATCATACCTACTTTGAGATCAGCAATCATAACAACAATATCAGAAGAGCTTGACTATTTTTCAACAACATTTACCTTGTTGCATTCACCATCAGCCACTCTATACATTTCTTATAGAATTTGCATTCCTCCTGAAATGGCCTTTCTTTCCACAAAAGTGACAAGCTTTGTTTTTCTTATAGTTGGCAGAACCTTCACTTGTATTTTCAGAAAACTTTCTTTTGTTGTCGGAGTGAAAACCTTTCTTAGCACTAGACTCGATATTATTAATTTTAGAAGCATACTTATTAGAAAACCTTTTCTCACGTAAACGTGTTTCTTCTTCAATTCGAATGTTCTTAATGAGTTGGTCTATAATGAAATCTTCATAAATATGCAATAACTTCTTTCTGTAATTATTCCAAGTGGTGGCAATTTTGTAATCACAGTAGCCACTTGCAATGATTCAGACACATCAATGTTTAAGTCCTTGAGTCTAGATACTAAGAGAGGCAATTCATCAACTTGATCCATGATAGACTTATTGTCAAACATTTGAAACTCAAAAAATTTCATGCTCAGAAATTTATCTGTACCTTGTTTTTCAGATGTATATTTGTTTTCCAAGGCACTCCAAATTTCTTGTGGTTTCTGCATGGAGCGAAACAAATCATAGAGCCTATCTGAAAGTGAATTCAGAATGTGTCCTCTGCAGCGAACTTCATCTTCTTTGCGTTTCTTTCGTTGTGCCATTATTGCATTAGTGTCTTTATCAGATGGTGTTCGAATCGATGGCAGATTTCCACCCAGAATGTAGGCAACACCCAATTCAAAAAGGAAGAAAAACAATTTGTTTTCCATCAAGTAAAGTTTGTTCCATCAAAAACGTTCCAACTTCATCATCGCATCAGAACTAAGCATCGCACTTGCTACAAACTTCGAACCAGTAGCCTCCATTATTATCGAAAATAATTTCCTTAAGATTGTTAAAGAATTTTCGAATTGCTGAGGCTTTGCTTTGATTGTAATTACACTGTCTTTAAGGAAATTATTGCCCCCACTAGAGAATATTTTGATTGCAAGAGATTATATAAGAAGAGAATCATGAGATAATATATCTATAAAACATAGAGGAAACTGATTATTTATATCCTGATAAAACACCTTTGGAAGAGTTGTGGTTTATGTGGAATAGGCACCCTTTGTAAAAGAGTTTATTTGAGAAAGCATCATTTAATTTTGAAAAAAATTAAGTAACATTAATTAATGTTAATTCTGAGAATTAACATATATATATATATATATATATATATATATATATATATATATATATATATATATATATATATATATATATATATATATATATATATATATATATTCCACCAAATTTTGATTTTTCCCTCTAACTTTTTCCACCAACCAATTTGAATTGATTTGGTATGCATCTTCTTTTAAACCTTTATAATGTTTAACTTTTTAATGTGGGACAAAAGATTAATACTAACTATCTCCAATAAAACAAAACTCACCACACTCATAAACACTGTGGGACCAGTAATATGAATGCTTTATTTATACTACAAATATAAAAGAAAAACCCACCACGTCATGATATGTCAGACAAAAAGAAACACACACACCACACTTATAATTACCCTTGACTCAACAACACTCACCACACTCGTAAGGGTAAGTCTCTTGTAAGACAGTGTTACGGATCCTTATTCGTAAGACGGAGCTCCACTCTCTCACATGTGGGTCGGGTAAAGAGGATCTGTCTTACAAAAAATATCCGTAAGACCGTTTTATCCAAGTTTTTGCTCACTCATAAACATTGTTTGCTGAGTTGTCTCTAGTTACTGTTTACATTAAAGTTAAAAAAGTAAATACCACCACGTCTATGAACTACACTAAAAAACGCCAAAAATCGCGATTTCTTAGTAATCGACCAAGTCGTACGCCAAATTAAACCTCGTCGACCTTAATTTATTTTTGTAGCTTTGATTTTGTGGCATGCGGTTAAGAAGGAAGGGGGAGTGGTACTAATATCTTTTTGTTTTTAGTTCTAAACTTGACTGGTTTATTGATTTGTGGTTGTTGAGAATTGAGATTAATGGTAGGTTTATATATTTTTGTTCATTTTACAAATATAGACAAGTGTTTGATAAAATGAGAAACATAAAAAAAATTAAATTTGTAGTCAATGTTTTTTATCTTTGATGTAAATTATTAAAAAAATGGTAATTATGTCTTAATTTTAGGTCCCGCCTAGGCCCCGATTACGCCCCGACTAGTCCCCTAGGCGCTAGATGCTAGTGTGCCGCCTAGCGGCCACTTAACGATTTTTAGAACCTTGCTAAAAAATATTGTTTGTTGAGTTGTCTTTAGAAACTGTTTACACTTATAAAGTTAAAAAAGAAAAATCCACCACGTTGCAGTAAGGCATGATACATCGTGTTACGTTTTAAACCAGGTGTCCTCGTGTATATATATACCAACAATGGTACGTGTTTGCTTGGTCTAGTGGTTTTCGTCTTTTCTTTCAATATATTTTGAAAGACAACGGAAAAGAGAGGAATCAGTGATATATTGTGAAAGATGCCAGTATAGTAGCTAGAGGAGTAGAATGCTAAGTCAGAAAGAGTATGATTCTCCAGAAAAGTGTCGTGAGCGCCGCCGTCGTAGAATTGAGATGAGGAGATTGGCTTTGGGTTCAATTTCTTCAAAAACTTTGAATCATCCTAAAAAATATACAAATAATCGTGAAGAAAAGCTAGTGTGCGTTGGGGATACGATGGCCTCGAGTGATAATCAAGATGTGCCGCCAACTACTACTAATGCGATTTCTGTTGTTGAATTCATGCCGGTGTACGGTACAATGTCGGTTATTGGAAGGTCTCGTGAAATGGAAGATGCCATATCGGTACACACAAACTTATGCCGCCCAGAGATTAACGGACGGCAAGTGGTGCATTTCTTCGGTGTGTTCGATGGACACGGAGGGCATCACGTAAACCTTGCATCTTTGATTTGTTGTTTTTTGTAACAGAAATAAATTAACACAAGAAGACAAAACCTACTTAATTACTTATAAGGGTCAAAAATGTCAATTTACAATGTCCTTTTTGTTTTTAACTTGAATGCACAGGTGGCAGCCTTATGCAGGGAAAGGATGCACGTTTTAATGGAACAGGAGTTAATCAATGTCCGTTATACAGAGCAGAACGGAGAAGGTCAAGGACGGGTGGATGCCGAGGAAAGATGGAGGGCGGCGATGAGGCGGTGTTTCGAAAGGATGGATGAAGTGGCGCTGAACACAAGTCTCCGCGGAATCACTGGACCTGGCCGGATAGATATAGCTCTGGTCGGATCAACTGCGGTAGTGGCTCTTCTAACTACTGAGTATATCTACGTTGCTAACTGCGGTGATTCACGCGCCGTCCTTTGTCGTGCTGGTGGAGCCGTACCACTTTCGATTGACCAGAAGGTAAAGCGTCAATTTTAGTCTTATTTTATTCTATATATTTGGCATGCAGAACTGGAGGACAATTGTTTTTCTTATGTATTGATTTGTCTTAGAAGAAAAGGCCAACTTAAGTTAATTTTTACTATTTCGCAATTTCAATTCGTTGCTAGAGAAGTGCTTAATTACGGACTCGTCGGTGTAGTTCAATAAGTTTTATGTAGATTTGAGCAAAGAGATAGGGAATTAATGCTTTTTTTTTCTTTTTTTCTAGCCTGATCGAGAAGATGAACTAGCAAGGATTACTGCTTGCGGAGGACACGTATTCTATTCAAACGGAGCACCACGAGTTGAAGGGATCCTTGCTATGTCCCGAGCAATAGGTATCCCCTTTAATTGAAATCGACATTTAATTAACTTTAGGAGTTCAATGATCAACTCATCTTTCATTGATTAAACTACCGTATGTCTAATTATGCCGCATGCCTTGGTTTTACCTGAATTTGTGTAATATTAACATGAGTAAGATGTATCGGATTTTAAATTAATAATCGAGTAGAAAAGAATATCTACTGTTAATTTGTATTGGTTTGATTTGTATATGCTAATTATCCTTTGTGTTTAGGGATTTTTTTTTCCTGGAAAAGAAAAAAGGACTAATACTGGCTAGGACAAGGTTCACACTTTTCCACCGATGCAGCCGCATATTTCCGGATGTGGAAAAATACCATTTTAGCTATTTTGAAAGCATGCATGATTTCTAATTGATTGGAGAAATATAGCCTCTTGATGGTAAGTAGGCTTGCATTGACCGATAGATATGACCAAGGGTCTAACTATCAGATATCCTAGATGCTGCGAAGGATTGTACACATGCACACGGTTCATCTTCTTTTCTAAGTTATGAACAACTCTAGGATGTGACAATAGAAGACTTTTCCTATCATGTTTAATTTACACCAAACATTTTTGTAAGAATGAACGATGACACCGATCTAATTAGTACAGATAGTGAAATGCGATGTGTCATATGTTCAACTAATATTAGCGGTAGTTTTCTTGCTTCTATCTGATATAAGATTTTGTAAGCATACATGGTATCATGATTAATTTTTGTAGTCTTTTCTAACAATTACGTAATAATTAAGAAAATAGACAGGTTAATTCATACAAAAGTTCAGATGTCTTCTAAACACAAGTTTGTATTTAGTCATTTTGGGATGTCTATGACGTTTCATGGAAATCCTTTCTGCATTCAAGAATAACAGCTATGATATTGAAAGACGACAATGGAGGGATTTTCTTGTCGTGCATGCATGTGTCTTTACTCATCCGACAAAACAGTTATCAAGGAATAAAAAGTAACGATTTAGTCTAAACAGAGAGAACATGAATGCTTGCAAATCATGAAATAGTTTGTCGGATTGTGTCATATGTTGGTGTGATTAACATTTTCTTTATTGGGTTTCAAGTTAGGAACAAATTGCCATTTGGAGTCGGTGCAGTAATACAAGGTTTCACTAAGTTTATGTCAGAGGATGACATAATTTTGTCGTCTTTCGTTCTTCCTTTGGACTTGAGATCTGGAGTGCTAAAAAATGAATTGAGAGTAAGTTGATTTAAGAAGTTGTGAATTAACTTAGCTGATGGCATGGTTATGCTTAAGTGATACATTGTAAGCTATCAAATCTTAATAATTATCTTACTAATTAATTAAAATTAATGATTATCTTATTTTGCTTTGTTAATGTATCAAAATACCCTAGCAATATATCATATATACTCTATACCAGCTATGCACTACAAGAAGTGATGATTATATAAGGAAAGACATATTTGAAGGCTTCCTTTTGGTAGGTGATTTCTTTTAGAACAGAGTGAATCTATAGGCCCTTTTACTAAAAATACTTAATGGCTGGAGAGGGGAAAGGAAATGTGGTATGTATATGGTTTTTTAGTTGCTAATTAAAAACAAAAAAAAATTATATTCAATATTTATTCATGTGATATTGTTGAAAGTTATAAACTGGTAAGAATATTTGAAGCATAAAATTGCTAGTGATTAATGTTTGCTATGAGTCATGACCTTGTCACTGGTTAAGGGTAATGATCTTTCCATGGGTAATCAATCATAATTTACTAGAAAAAGCTTTACGGTAAATTGTTAAGATAGTATAGTGATTCCTGGGAGTCCGCAGAAGAAAATACTAATAGTAGGCAGAAAGCTAATTAAGTGATATATGTTGAGGTCTCTGTAGTGGGTGACCATCAATATTTGGGGCCATCGAAATTTTTTCTGATATAAGATTAAGGTCAAACAGGTCATTGTGAGCTAGAATGGTGAGGTTTCTTATCTAGTAGAGAGCTAAAGAACATATATTATTGAGTAATAAACTTCTTGTTCAGGTACGCTGCATTTATCATGAGAATTAAATCTTATGAAGGGTGTTGGATCTGCTTGAATAGAATTTTTCTTGGAGTGTAAGTCAGGCAGTAGAGTTAGTATACACCAAACAGGGTTGAGACGATGGGGGTCAAATCGGACAGGGTTGACGAAAGCATGATTATTATATTTTAAGTTGAACCATGGCACTGAATGTGTCAGGAAAGCGTACGTATAAGAAAGTAAAGTTGAGCATTTCTTAACAGGCTAAATCCTTTAGTGCACTAGTATATATACAATCTTAACAGTTGATATGAAGTAGGTCATTGGTCCCATAAGTTAGAATGCTTGATTGAGAGAGAATGTTAGACCAATGCTTTATGCTTGGAGGCAACAATCCAAGTTAAAGAAGCCAGTGTATGTAGTATATGTATGCCAACAGATAGGAGCTCAACTTGTACTTTGGTGTTGTCCGACCTGAAAATATATAGGAGAGTAAATTAAAGTTATTATCCATCGATAGCTTGAGTAGTTAGCGGTTGATCACAATTTAAAGTAAGAAATACCAACAAATGTACGTACCACCGGGGGCACTGGTTGTAGCGATAGTTTCCTTAGTGAAAAGAGCGTTAAACTTGACTTTCTTCTATATCTTTCAAGTATCATTGACCTTTCATGCCAATCCTTGAATTTTACTTGAATCATAGTGAGCTTGGTGCTGAAATAACGTATATTTTGTTATCCAAAATCATCATGATAGTAGTACTTTCCTTGTCCATATGTTTATATCTTTTTTAATACAGTTATTATCCCTTTATGTTGAGTACCTAGTAATAAATTTTATTAAGTATATTAATTAATTTTAATTAGAGTAAATTTTGAGGTTTTGAGTAGCAAAAATTGCATTAGTGAATGATCACTTAGTATGTAGCGTATGCTGGTGGACATGCTTTGACGGGGGAGTTTTAATTTGTCAATGTTTAACAAACTTTTATTTCTTGTGCTTCTTTCAAATAGGAGATAGTTTTCTGAAACCAAGTGTGACCTCAGAGCCCGAGATATCCATCATAAAAAGAGAAGCAGAAGATGAGTGTTTAATTCTAGGGAGTGACGGATTATGGGATGTTATATCGAGTGAGCTAGCTTGCAACATAGCTCACAAATGCCTACAAGAAAACCTTGGTGGTGCTGGTTTCAGAGATGAAATGTTCCCATCTCGAAGTGCATCTGCAGCTGCGTTGCTTACTCGCCTTGCATTAGGCCGGAAGAGTTCCGATAACATCAGCGTTATTGTTGTTGATTTGAAGAATGGAAGGGGTGAGATATGAGATAGTTCATGCACAGATTGCTTCAAAAGGCACTAGATCTCAATTAGGATCAGATTAAGTTTTCTGAAGCGAGTTGATTTAGTTTGTTGTCAACTTATAGATTGGGGTGCCCAGCGGTTTGGGTGTGGCTGTACTTCTTAAGCAACTATATATTTTCTGGTTTTGTAGGAGTTGGGTAATTTTGATGTTGAGAATTATGTGGAACTTTTTGTCTAATATGGCTTCTCTTTTTAAGTCCCAAGTACATGTAGCTTTAATTGATTTTTCATACATGTGTAGTAGGAGTAATATATAGATACTGGCATATGAAATCAAATCTCCTATGCCACAAATTGTGTACCACTTGTGTGTCACTTTCGTCTTAGCCATTAGTTGAGATACAATAATTAAGATGCAATGGTTGAGATGAAAATGGTACACAATTTGTTGCTATGAGATTTGATTCCTTTAGGGTATAGCCGAAGGCTGCGATACGTGTAATTTGCCCCCAAAAAAGGGTAGAGCCAGGCAGCCAGCTCAATCCGTAAGCATCTCTAGTGATATCCCCCAATAACACCCTCAAGCTATCTTGTTTTTTTTGTTCTTTTTATACATTTTCAACACTTTAAAAAAAATTCACTCCTACAATCACCCTTTGTACAATCCTTTAAAAAACATCAAATCTCTGTCATCTCAACTAACAAATCTAACTACCAACATATTTTTTATTTTTTATTTAATTATTCCACCACACTTGGAATGAAATATTTATATTATTAATTTATATTCTATGAAAAAATGTTGTGTAGTTTAGCAATTTCAATTATTTGTATCTAATTATTATGTATGTCAAATTTAAAGGCAATTTATGTATAAACAAATTTCATTAATTACTTTTTGTCCTCTCGTATATTAATCAAATATTTTTGTTGGTTATAAATAATTAGATGTTAATAAATTTCATATAATAAAATGGGTATCTTCTATTTGATTGATAAATATAGTTTACATGATAATGATGTAACAAAAAGAAATATATATATCAATTGCTTGCAACTATAGGAACATTAATTAAAAAGAAAAAAAAAGTGGTATGATTAATTTTAAACTTATATTTTTTTTCCTAAGTAACAAAGTGAAATGATGCAACAGGTGTCCCAACAATACAGCTTGATCAGCTACAAAACCATAGCAGCCTCACAAATTAATGATAGACAATTGATCACCTTATTCTTATGAAACAACCCAATAAAGAGTGTATGCTTTGATCTTAGTTTATATCAAATTACATGAGGATAGGGTTGAGCAACTGCCTCCTATACATTAGGAAAAGAATCCCAATAACGTAGCAATGACCAAGTGGTGCGTTGAGTACATTGTTGTACGATATCCCAAAGGTATAAGAAACAGTTCGACTTGCGCAAAATCAGATAAAGAGACCACTAGGTAGTTTGAAGCGTGGTCAGATTTGATCATCCTAGACTACTAGCAAATTAATGTCGGATCTTAAAACTAGATTGAAATGTTATGTAGACAGAAGCATATTCTCGAGTCATTTATGAAATTTTTGTAGTTAGAAACATTGAAGTTTTAAAATCACAGAATATGGATGTGATCAGAGATATGGTTGCATCTCAGATCGCATCCTATAATTAATTCACAAGACTTCAATTGGAATAATGATCACTCTTACCACTGAGAAAGTTTCTTCCATGAGTTTATATACATAACGTTGATACATGAATTGACTGATACTAGTTAAACTTCAACGAAGCACGCATGTACAGTAACTAACAGATTGACTTCCAACTGTATTAGCTCGAAATGTATTGTTGCCGACTCTTTTAAAAACCGATGAACCTAAGTCAGCAGGCCAAGTGAAAGACACCTAATTTTCTACAAGTCAAAAGTCCTCAACCACATTCATATGTCATCTTATTCCAACTTTTAACAGAAAACCCCAAGTAACTCCCAACGAATTTTCACCCTTATGCAGTCCAAGTCAACAAATAACTTGCCAATCTCCAGCCAGTACATTTATACCTCAACCCCACCTAGATCTTAGCAAGAACACACCCAAATACCCAATCTTTATGTCTTCAATCCTTCAACCCACTTAAATGATTCATGTTCTTCATTGAATTCTGGAACAAGGGTCATTGATAAAAATTCCAAGTCTTGATAATTCTGCAGAAACCAAGAACATGGTCAATGGCAATTAAGTCATCTTTTAAATAGGAAATGGAAAGAAAGAGAGAAAGAGAATGAATCAAAGAAGCTGAGATCAATCAAATCGCCCAAAGGCTCAAGAACTTAGCAGGAAACTACCCAATTCAAGTGGTCGTCGCCGGATTTATCCAGCAACAATTCCAGTCCCAAGAAAGAAAGTTCCCAGGCAAGTACCTAGTATTAGTTTTTGTCCAGTTTTTAGGACAATTTTTAAGAACAGATGCTTTTGTTTCTTTTTAGTATGCATCAATGACTTCATTGCTATAACAAATTCATTGAATCATTGAAACAATTATGAGTCAAACTTCGTTATTAAGGAAATAATCAAAACATAGGACTTTGACCACTAAATCTACAACCAGCGTATTCAAGAAAAAAGTTCCATCCTTGCATGTAAATTCTCGATTATGTTGCTTGAAAGAACCAAATCTCGCTGAGTGCCGATTAGATAAGTTTGAGTATCCTTAAATAGTTCATTTGAAAGTGGATCCATTTTTGGCAATCGGCATACTTGAATATGGTATATTACTCAATCGAAAAACCAGAAAAATTCTTGAGTTTCTCTAATAAGTTAAAATCTCGATTGTTTAGGGAGACCTGATCATGTTATGGTTTGCCAGGATGAAAGTGAATCTGAAGAGAGTTCAGATAGTTCATCAAGCTCTAGATCAACAGCCAGCACGGAATCTTCACAGTAACTGTTATACACAGTAACACTCGTCTCTAAGCCCATTCGCTCGCATGTTTGTTAGCTGGTTTCGAGCAAGATCACTACACAGGTAAACATAACAAGAGCAGAAAGGTCTGTTAGTGTGGATACTTACAATACGACCAAATATAAATTCTATGAAAAACAAGACACAAATTCGATGAGAAAACAACTCATAGAGTCTTGAGGTTGGGAATCTGAGTTAACGTTGAAAGGATAGGACCAGTCAATTGGTTGTCATGTGGAGGATCCTGACATTTGTCAAATCGTCAAAGTTAATTCTCATACTTCCTTAATAACGAGTATAAGGTAAGTCGGGATCGTATCCACAGGGAACGTTGTACTTATTCCTTTTAAAATTTTACTAAGCAATAAAAAAAACTGAATTGAGATTTTTAATTAACTAAGAATTGACTAACAGACTAATTAACTGAAAATTAAAGGTTTTAATTAAACTAACATATTAAAACTTGATTGAATTCAATAAAGTAAGAGTCCAGTCAATGAACCAATTTCCAGCTCGTATTTTACTACTGATCATAGATGCAAAAATGTCTCATTTAATCACAAATAAACCGGTTATAAGTATTGACAAACGCCTAACACCAAATCTCTCCTTACCGTGTTGATAATCAAGAGAAGCTCGTTAACTATCGTCTAACCGAATTACAACCCTTGAGACGCTCGTAAGATTTAATAATCCTGATTGCATTAAAAAAAGAGAGACCCGATTCAAAGTCATGCATATTGAAGCAATATCATGTAAATAAGATTATTCGTTCCCGTAACACGGTCAGATTATGCTTGTGATGCCTAAAAGGTGTATTACTCGCTACTTTGTTAAAACTGAGGACAATTACGGATCAACATACCTAAAAGGTGTATTACTCACCACTTTGTTAAAACTGAGGACAATTACGGATCAACAATGTTAACTAGCCATAAACTCTTATGTTAATTAATATTTTGGCCACAAACATCAATTAAACACAATAAACATACAACGTGCTAAATGGAGAATGAACAAATATTTGTAACGAAACAAGGATTAATTCCATTAGATCTCACAGTAGTAAAAATGTTGGATACTTAATTGTTCATTGACTGGAAGAAAGTAATTAGCTACTAAACATAATTAAATTAACTTATAAATACCAAGAATAAAAATGTTTCCAGCAAGTGTTCATGAACTAAAGAAAGAATACAACTTTTTTCTCCACTTTCTCTCCCAAAAATATGTGTTACTTTTCTCTCCAAGTGACTAATTCCTTCCAGCAAGTCCCAGCCTATATATGACCTCCTTTTCCCCCCACTAAGGCCACTACTTGGCAGTTTTCTATCAATAAAAACTACCATTAACTTCCTAAAACCACTAAATAACTACTCAAACAGTTTTCCTTTTAACCAGAAATAAGTTAGGAATAGAAAACAGTTCTCTAACTTCCTAGAAAATCTGCTGGACAGTCCTTCAGCAAGTTGAACAACAACTTCGATTTCGGAAAATTAAATAGCACGTGCCCACGCGACACCACAAAATTTCTTTTTCTTGCAATCCAGCACTTTTGCTTAGTTTCCCTCTTTTGTCAGCTCCCTTCACACCTACGATCATTAACAAGTACAAAACAACCAAAAGTGTAATATTTACTTTATAATTAATCACAAAATCGATTAACAATATCACACAATTGTGCTCTTATCTAAATTCCCCCACACATGAACGATGCTTGTCCTCAAGTATCTTGAATCAATACAGATCTGACTGTCCCTAATCTAGACAACTCATGAAAATGTGACATTACTCCAATGCATATGTTTCAATGTGCACTATCATATAGAAACTCCAAATTCAATCAAAGTGATGGGCATCTTAAAATGTTTCTATCTAGATTAACTCATATACCTCCAAAAGTATCCTTCAACACCTACATATGCATGTCTTAACCATTCTCATAGAGGCACTCATTCACTCCAGTGTTTAAACATGAATATGTATAATAAAGCACTCAACTCAACACGACGGAATGAAATTACCATAAGCTTGCAAATCGATCAAATCTTCATCACTGAATATGAGTCCAATACACCAATCAAAAGGTCTTTTAAGGGTTGTAACTGGGCTAGGGTGAAAGGAAGGATATAAGGATTGTAAGGTGATTAAAAATGTCAAAGAAAATGCAATAATAGCACATGAATCACTCATAGCTCAACCATCACTGAATTATATCCACATGAAGCATCACTACTAGAAAATTGCTTTTTACGTCATGGCCGAAAGCAATCGCCAATACTAAAAAACCATCGTCTTAGACTATATGCGATGGTCAAAACAATCACCGGTTTCATCGCATAAAGCCTTGTCGCTGAAACTTTAAGTGATGATAAAAGTTGTTGCATTATCTCATAGATTTTAGGTGATGACATAAACTATCACCTAACATGAAGAATAATATTTATTTTTTTAATTCATAAAAATATAAAGCCATCGCATAATCTTTGAAAAGAAGACTATAAAACCATCACTTTAGTACTAAACAAGTGATTGCTAAAGCAATCGTTTTCACAATAAACGATGGCTTATTCAATTACTTTAGAGGACGTTAGGCGATTGGTATTTCCATCACGTTATCTTGGAATACGCGATTGTTTTAACCATCTCTCTAATGAGTCATAAGTGATTGCTTTGGCCATCGCATTATTTAAGAATACGCGATTGTTTTAACCATCGTTTTATCTGAAGTTACACGATTGCATTGATCATCACTTTATCTCCGTATGCGCGATTGCTTTTATAATCGCTTTATAGTGTCATACGTGATTGTTTTTCCCATTGCTTTATCTCCGAATATGTGATTGCTTTGGTCACCGCTTTATATTGAAGTACGCGATTGCATTAACCATCACTTTATTGCTATATGTGACATCACATCATTCCTTATACGTGATTGTTATTGCCATCGCATTATATAGAAAATCGGTAATCAGTGACGGAGATTTCCGTCACTAAAAATAGATTTCCATCTCTAATTTCATATCAGCGACAAAATAGGTTCGTCAACTCTCCGTCACTAAACTGTTAATTGTTGTCGCTGATTCTGGACGGGTCAATTCTCGTCATTGATTAAAGACAAAGGTTCCATCACTGTTTTCCGTCAGTAAATGTCCTCGTCACTAATTTGCGACGAAAGCTCCGTCATTGAATAAATTTAAAATATATATGGAATATTGTATAGAGACGGAATATCCGTCGCTAATAAGTGTCCCTCTGTCACTAATTAGTGACGGAACTTTCGTCGTTGATAAATGTCCCTCCATCACTAATTAGAGACGGAGCCTCCGTCGCAAACTTTTTTTAAATATACCCAAACAACCATGTAGCAACGAGGACTCGTCTCTGAATTTAAAAAAAATTAAAAAATATATTTGATATTCTAAAATTTTAACATTTTTGTACCTGATATATAAAAATAACAAGTATGAATAAAAACTAAATTACAAATCTAAAAAGTAATTAAGACACTAAATTAAAAACTAATGTTATTACAAAAAGTTCAAAATAAAATTCACATTGTCCCCAAAGTTGAAGAGTTTACATTGTCCTAAAAATTAAAGAGGAGAGTACTCATCATTAAACAGGATTCCTAGTAGAATTAAGGCTAGGGGACCCTCCACTAGAAGGCGACCAATGAAGTGGTTGCATTATAATATCCAATCGTGAGTTTATTTGTGCGAGGGCTTTATGCGTGAGCAAGCTCTGATACTGGGGTCTGGATCCTTAGACACTCAGAGTTGTTGGCGTGTGATCAAGTTGTTGACAACAGGGAAACAGAAGCCTATGAAAACTGAGGATGCTCACCCATACCGTACACTTTTGAGCCCCTTTTCTGCCGTCCTTCAGCAAGGACGTCTATCCAGAGCGCCTCATTAAAGTTATTAGCCTCCATACAACCCTCAACCACCTCTACAACTACCCGCGCCATATAAGTTTCCAGTCAAAATAAAGCAAACAAATAATATAAGATACACAATGCATAAATAATTTCGGCTGAATATTTAATGACAAGTACTTAATTGAAATATGCTTACACATGTAGATTTGGCCTTTTCATCAACCCACTCAAGTTGATCGGGGGTGGAACCGGGTGTCGTATGAGTACTAACAAACACATCGATAAGCGAGATGTAATCGCCGTATGCTTTGGCCTACATACATTATAATTAATGTTAGTTCAACTAAATGTTTAAACAAACAGCTATATAGAAAGAACGACTATAATATTCCATGGTTCTTAAGGGCTATTTTGAGGCTAGAAGATGGGAATGAAATGCAAAACCAAGGGGCAATACAAGGGAGCCGCATGCATGCAAGGAAGACACGTGAGAGGAAAGGGTTGGGTAGTTAACATCCTATGCGTGTGCTAGCTGAACTGGAAGATTACAGCATTCTGGATACTGTTGGAGTTATTTGTGTTGACACGGAAAGGTACTGGTAGAGTGGTAGGCAAGAAGAGAAAAATATGATCAATAACTAAGTGAATTAATATGATGGGAAAAGGTTACATGATTGCTTACTTTTACCAAAGCATAGTAATAATTCGGTCAGATTCAAGTGAAAACTCCCTAGCAAGATTTTTCTATCGATTCAAGTGGTTAGGGTGCATGATTTTGGCAAAATTTTTACAAATTTGAAGTACTAGTTCCTGTCAGTATCCTAATAATAAGCTGGAAGAGGCCCAAATCCTCCACTCGCTAATCACTATCACGCCCACCAACTAAATTGGAGTTTTAACATAGCAGGCTAGAGCTAATTGTGGAACCCTGCCTGCCATTTGTTCTCAAGTTTTACGACTCTAATTCTATCTATCAACTTCAACTCAATTTTCATTTTTCTCCAATCAAAACCCTCGTCCGTCTCCCCCCCCCCCCCATACAAAGAAAGGTCTTGTTCAATAATGGAGCGGCAGCGGCTAAATCAACTCCTTCTCCCTCTCCCAAACCCTACACGTTTCGTGTGTAATCTCAATTCTCAGAGTTATTGACTTTTATTCTAAATTACTATAAGAAATCTATTGTGCCTTCAGCTCTCACAAGCGTAAAACTAGGGAAATAAAATGACCAAAAACAGAATATACATGGCACAGGGAATGACTAGTAAAAAAATAATCTGGTACTTGACCCAAACATGCCCATCTTAAATGACAGCAAAAGGGATGATTATAAGAGTAAAAGCATAGACTAATATACAACTATGGTGACCTAAGCAATCCAATTTTCCTACTTGAAGATGGAAGAAAAAAATGTACAAAATATTATTTTGATTCAGAGAAACCAACAGATTTGATCGGTACTATGCAGTTTTCGAAGAAAAACAATAGTTGCTAACATAAACTTCCAAATATATGAACAGAAAAGAAATTCAACTCACAAGGAACCAACTGCATTCTTAACCACCAACTTGCTACAGTCTTTTGGTTTCTAATGCTGACTACAATTTGCAATCTTAACACCTGATTAACTGTCTGCCTGCCATTTTACATTGTTCGGGCAATCCATTTTACAAACTGATCAAGCAGCTCAATGGGCTACCCCCTTCATGTTGCTAAACTTGGAACTTATTATTACTAACGTGTCATTGTTATTACAAAGGTTATTGTTTTTTTATTTTATTAGTACTTTGGGAATGCCAGTTCCGGTTCTAGCAGTAATCTTTTTCCATTACGATTGATGGCGTGAAGGCAGTTTCCATGATATAAGCCATGTGGGATCCCTGGCATATATGTATTAGCATTATCTTGATGATCTAAAGCCAAGTCCTGGAGGGAAAAATTTAGCATGTTCTTGTTTCCAAGAAAAGGGAGGCAGATCATTCATGAATGATCAAGGATTTTGATATTCAGTTCAAGACAAAGATTATTGCATAAGCTGCTCAGACAAGACAGTGAGAAGCTGGAAAATTACAAGCAATTCAATCCATACACAAGTTTGAAGTTACTTCCACAAGATCACTGACATAGAAAGCATTGGGGGGTACTAGATGGTACTTCCATATCCAAGAAACAAAATGCAGCTATATGAGAATGTTATACTAAGATAATTCTTGATAACCATCTAAATCACATTTAATGTATAACGCTTGCTGAAACATTCTACAACTGTAGCTAAGGTTTATAATTTACATAAAAACAGCTATAAGTTAGCAACCAAATGGACTGACCATTTCATAGGCCAACACTGCTTAAATGAAATTTCATAATAACGGGTTGTCTAATATCTAAGCAATGGGCTCCATGTCTCTGTCAATCATGCAAAATTCCAGACTTTTCTTGACGGAAAAAGATTTGTACAGTTGTCAATTCTCTAATTACTCCTTAGTACTTTATTATTATATATTTTATCATTTTCAGTTTAATTGTATTACCTACCCATTACCATGTGTTTCCCCCAGGCCTTGTTTGGGTTGAGGCTTAAATTAATATAACCATTCATTTATTTAACCGATTATACTTAAGCAGATCTTAGGCTACGATTCGTATCTCTTAAACTATTTCTCATGGTGGAGGGTTCAATGTATCCAAAAATTATAATGAATTGCTTAAATTAATGAAAATACAAAGTAAATTATATTGGGTAATGAGATTGATGCTTTGCCTTGATAATTGAGACGTTCATAACAACTTGATCATCGATGATTATTCAAATCAGAAGATATTAATCAACGAAACAAAAATTCACAAAACTTGGGCGGAAATTAGTGGATCTTACTTGAACTTTGCAGAAATTTTTGAGGAAGAGAAGTGTCGACCTAGAGTTTGCTTCAAACCCACCGAAGCAGATGAAATCAGTAGGAGACAACAAGAACTGCACAAAAGAAGTAATATAACAATGATTAGTAAAAAAAGAAAAGAAGGCGTCCGACATGATCAATTTTCTAGCATGATTATGCTTGTTGCAACATATGACCAACCACCAAAGTGAAAATCAAAAGAAAGAAGTGTTACTGCTCCAACACGTGGGATGCATCCAGTTGAAAAGGCTTAAATGTTTCACACCTCCAAAAACCAATTCTAATTCTCTATCCCTCTTTGTACTTCAATGACTGTAGTATGGAAGAAAAAACACAAAAGCAATATGGGCAAAAACTTATGCTTACAAAGAAAGTATAACAGGGTTTGTTACATCACAAAATGCCGAGTGAAAGAATAAATAACACCACAAAGCTTTAAAAAGCTGATTTATCTGCAGTCTAAGCCAAATGAAATGGACTTTCTTCGTTTTGTTTAAAATATACCTATTTGATATATTACTACACGATAACCATTAACAAGTAACACTGGAATTGTATCTACTTAGATCAAGATTCTGGACCGCATCTGATTAAGCAACACATTAGATAGAGGTGAATCAGGATCCTCTTAATTACTAGATTTTATCAATACACCTTTAGATGACTGTCTTTTCCTCCTCCAACCCTCTTATCTGGATCAAACTTAGCTCCAACCACCGGCAAGTCAAACAAATGTTAAGCTACTAACCAACCATGGTCTCCTAAATTTGGTGACCCAATAATCTCTTAAAGTTGGTCTAAGAGTCAAATAACACTGAACTATTTATTGGCTGAGCATTCAATGGTTATCATTTCATACATTCTCGTCAATACATGTCACTTGGAATGAAATAATACTAACTTGGAAAAGTTTGATTTCAGACATGATAGTTTTTGTAATTATTCTAAATTTGTGGAAATTCTATGAATATAAAAACTAATTGACCCCCTAACTCAAAAATCTGGTCATAATGATAAATTACAGATACACATACACACAGATAGCCACTACATGTATAGAAGTTGTGACTAAATTATGCTGTGAGCATGTATGGTGGATAAGGTTATTTGTTATGATAATGTCCCTGGGTAAACCAAAGCTGCATTAAGATTGAGCAAGCAGCTGTGACCTCAACAGATCACATTGGTTCATATCAAGCCAGAACTCATACCTAGGGTCCCAAAATCTTTGACAAAGAGGTTATCCAAATATCTATGGCAACTTCACTATTTCAAACCAACTGAAGACACCTAAATACAAATGTTTATGATACTGAAAACAGTGTGCAAAAGAACAATTAGCTTTCAATATTTTTTTCTGATAGATGATCCTAATTGACACATCCAGATCTGTAGCTCATGATAGTAAACTCTACTTCAAATGTCTCTAGGATGAGACTGATTTAGCGACCAAGGAAAGCATAAAAAAAAACGAAATAAAATCCGCCCTAGTTCTTGATAGCTTCATGGTCTTAGACTTTCAAATAAACCCTAATTTGCAACCGAATAGGAATCGAAATTACCTGATTAAAGCTTGAAATTGGAGCAATTCTTTGATAGACTTTCAAAGCTGCCCTCGTTCTATCTCGGAAAGGATCAATGTGACTCTGGCGTGAGGAACTGAAGGCAAGGAGAGGAGAAGAGAGCGGCTGGGAATTAGGGGAAAAAAATTAGTGAAGGAAAGGGGAAAAATAAGAAATGCGGGAAAGGGAAAAGTTTGTGCGACCAAAGAAAAAAAATACGCGCGTATGTGAATTATCAGGGCGGCAAATGAAAAATAAGTTGATTGTCAATTGCCTCAAGAAGATAATAAATTAAATAACTATTACAAATGCCCTAATAGATCATTTTACGAGGCCTTTTCTAAAATAATTTGATATTTAGTAAAACGGCACCTATAAATGCCCTAAAAATAATTTATAAGTCTTTTAAAAATATAAACTAATATTTTGTTAAATGACACTTATAAAAGCCTTGAAGGATAGTTTGGCGCATATTTGACCATTTTAGAAAAGATGCTTATAATTAGCCATTAGTGGTAATAATTTAATTTTATCTTCTTTGTGTCTAGTTGGTAACTCTGCTGATCCTTCGCGCCATTAGCTACCTGAAAAACCTTCCCACCCCTCACGTCAAACTTGTTCATCGGTGACGGCGTTTTTACTATCAAAGTTCAGGACTACACTTATCCCTAAATTAAATAACTATTACAAATGCCCTAATAGATCATTTTTTTTCTAAAATAATTTCACCTATAAATGCCCTAAAAATAATTTATAAGTCTTTTAAAAATATAAACTAATATTTTGTTAAATGACACTTATAAAAGCCTTGAAGGATAGTTTTACGAGACATTTTGAAAAGAGCCTCTAACAAAGAGTTACAATATCTCATTTTTCTTCTAGAGCCAAACTATCGCAGAGGCACATAGCAAGCAATTTTTTTTTCAAAATTTTCTATCTCCCGTGTGCAGTGTACGAACTAACCCTTGGTTTGGGGAAAAAATTACCTAAATTTATTTCTAGTTTTTCTAAGATATATTCTTTTACAAATAAATTAATAAATAAATTTTCTTTTCAACATCTTTAAATACTTAAATTGCTTAAAACATCAAAACGAGTAATATAAGAGACCATTATTATCATTTAAATTTTCAAAATTGATCAAATAATATTTAATTCGTTTCGGGCAAATAATACATTATTTTATTTAAGAATGTTTCATTTAAAGAGACAACTTTCAAAAATTAAGGTATAAAAATATCAGTTTATTACTAATGAGCTATTAAAGTGTATTTTTTATAAAAAGTTTGACTTTCAAATGGGGACTATTTGTCCAGAACGGAGGTAGTATCATTCAATACTCCCTCCATCCCAAAATTATCGTTTGGGTGGATTTGGCACACGGTTTAAGAAAACACATTTGACTGGATTATTAAAATTAGTTTGTTGTGTAGTTTATTTTAAAGCCCATGTGTATGTGTCTCATAATTAAAGTAGGTTGACAAAGTAAGGGTAAAGTGGTAAAAGTTTTGTCATAAAAAAGAAAGTTTCAAACAAAATTTTGGGACAGACAAAAAAAGAAAGCAGAACAATAATTTTGGGACGGAGGGGGTACTAAATCATGTTGCTAATAGAAGTTTTTCTTCTGGACAGCTCGTGAAGAGGCATTTCCTAAGACCTCTACTTTGTGGCCAACCAGTAGAACCGTTGTGGTTCTTTTGGGTCTTATGTCAGATATCATCATAAGAAATTAGAATCTATATTTATCTAACTTAGGAAATCAGTGTCCATATTTACCTAACTGAAATACCAACTCCTACAATTCAATTATCTCCTTCTGCAATGCAATTGTGTCATATCATGCTTTCATTCATCAAGTAATCTACATCTCGCAAAATATGTTGCCACATAGACTATGTTTAATTTTTCTACTCATGTGCCCAATTAAGGAAATAAGCTAGCAATAGTACTAAACTATATGAACTCATACATGAGTGTCTCCATAATGGTTTGTATTGTGTGTGTGTCTATATATTACTCTTTCAGCGCTCATATTGGTACCAAAGAATAAATTTTCGAATTGTCTGGAATTACCATGGATTTATATTTCCTTTGAAATTTGTCCTTGATAATCCAAAGGTTTTTCGTAGTGATCATTTTACCTTAATTTGATTCTCACTTTAATTGTGGACCTCATTATCACAATTCACATATGTATCCTTAAAAAATACACACTCTTAAGTATTATAATAAAGTTGATCAATTATAGTACTCCATCCATTTTCAAATTATCCTCCTCCTTTCATTTTTCGTCCCTTCTAAAATAATTATCTTCTTTCAAAACTTTCTCTTTTAGGAAAACATTTTTACCACTTTACCCTTAGTTTTCTACCTAATTTGATTATAACAACATGCTTAAAGGCATTAAAGAAAACCACACATTTCATCAATATTTATAATACAGTCAATTAATTTTTCTTAAACGGTGTGTCGAGACAAAGAGAACGATAATTTGAAAACAGATGGAGTATATGTTTTCTTTTTCTTTTTTCTCGATAGGGGTAAACATGACACTCTTTTAGGAACAAAGGAAACAATTAATTTTGTAATAAATAATTAGTAATTTCGCATCAACCACTACACGTCCATTAGATGTATTTGCAATTGTTTATCTTTTAAAAATAAATCTTATATTGAATTCTTTATAGTCTAAGGTGATGGCACTAGCGATTGTAAAGGAATCACATAAACATAACATGATTGCGGAAAGAGCGATGAAAAAAACAATCGCTAAAAAGTAGATTAAGCAACGGTTTCAAAAGCCATTGCAACCAATTCAAAGGTGATGACACTAGCGACTGTAAAACAATCGCTTAAACATAAGGCGATTGAAGAAAAAACAATGGAAAAAGTAATCGCAAAAAAGAAGATTAAACGATGACTTTTGAAACCATCACAACCAACAATCACGAAATAACAATTTTCTATTTTTCATTTTTATATTTTTATTTTATTATTTATAAATGCGATGGAAAAACTATCGCTCGACATTAGTCAAATTTTACGACTACAAATGCAATCGCGTATTTACGAAAATCATCACATTATCTTTCTATTTTTCGCAAGGCCTATTTTCTTTGGCTAATTCCCTCAAATATTCAAAGGTGATGACACTAGCGATTGTTAAGCAATCGCATATACATAAGGCGATTGTAGAAAAGCAATGGAAAAAAACAATTACCAATGATAACTGGCAATGGAGGAAGAATTTTGTCACTTGAAAATGGTAATGGAAAAGAAGGAAAATCAAACCTAGGTGTTACCTCCAGTGTGGAATAGAATGTCATAGTATTTTCTTGTGCCTTTTCACTACCTTGGAAAGGTACATCTTTATTTGTCAACCACTTTACGAGCACTAATTTCAGCTTCATTTTATTTATGCATAGTTCATTGAGAAACTTAGCATAACAAGGCACTTGATTTATGGCATCTAGGAGAGGATTGTTAATTTTGACCGTGCGGAAAGTATCCCATATTACCTTCTCATCCTTTTCCTTCTTTAGTAGTGCAAATCTTCCTAGAAAAGGTGGAAGGATGACAATTTTCTGATTTTGTGAACCCAATTCCCCAACTTTTTTCTTCGACGAATCATGTTGTTGCATACTTTCTTCATTGTGGCTGCTATCAACAGACTTTTTCTCCTTTGCAATTTCCTGTAACTCTTTTCCATTCCTGAGAGTTACTGCACATGCATTTTCTCGAGGATTCTTCTCAACTTGAAAAGGTAATCTTCCTTGGTTTACCTCCATCTTGCTCATGGACACGGCTAGCTACGAAATTGATTTTCAAGAGATTTTATTCTAGCCTTGGTTTACTGTCTGTCTTGTTGAACCGTTTCAACCAAACTCTTACTGAACTAGTAAAAGGCTGTGATGGTGGAGATGGTTGGAATGGTGGCTGAATTTGTTGATGTGGAAAGTTTGAATTTCTATTTCCATAACTCATATTCGGATTATCACGCCATCCAGGATTATAATTGTTGGAGTACGGATCATATTTTCTTTTTTACTGCCCTTGAAACCCTCCTACAACATTTACCTGCTCATTTGGATTCTCTTGTAAAGTTGGACACATATAAGTCGGATGACCAACATTCGCGCAGATCCACTTGCTGAACTTGCCCTGAGACTAACTTCTCCAAAACAAAAGTTAATTTGTCTACTGTACGATCAATAGAAAAAAACATTTACATCATTAATCTTGCTCAGATCATGCTGTTTTGTTCTAAATTGTTGAGCATTTTCAGCCATATCATTACAATAAAATTCTTAGAAGGAAATAAATAGCAAAATCGTTCCCCGACAATAGCTCCAAAATTTGACATATGTCAAATCGTCAAAGTTAATTCTCCTACTTTCCTAATAACGAGTATAAGGTAAAATGGGATCGTATCCACATGTAACGTTGTACTTATTCATTTTAGAATTTTACTAAGTAATAAAAAAAACTGAATTGAGATTTTTAATTAACTAAGAATTGACTATCAGCTTCGATTTTGGAAATTAAATAGCACGTGCCCACACGACACCACAAAATTCCTTTTTCTTGCAATCCAGCACTTTGGCTTAGTTTCCCTCTTTTGTCAGCTCCCTTCACACCTACAATCATTAACAAGCACAAAACAACCAAAAGTGTAAAGAATCCTTCGAGGCATGCTACTGGATTTTGCGCGGTCGCCTAGTGCTTTGGGCTGAGCGACCGCTCAGCCTCCTTTTTAGGGTTTTACTGCTTTGCCCTTTTAAGGGTTTTAGGGTTTCTATTGTATCAATATAAATAGTTTTACCCCTAGAACGTTTTCAAGGTGAGTCTCTAATAAAATTTCGACACTCCGTTGGCCCCAATCTCTCTCTCTCTTCTTTGTGATTGATCCTATTATACTTTGTTAATTTGTTTGTTAGTCTTCCGCTGTGCACAACAATTAGGGACTAGGGGAAGTCTTCAAATTTCGATAATCTGATTTTAGTTAAAAGGGTACTAATTAAATAATATATACAAAATAATGATGGTAGTAGATGGATAGTAACAGAGGCTAATTTAGGTATTCTGATTTTAGATATATCTGATGTTGTGACAGCATGGCTAGTTAATTCTATATATGCTTAATAGAAGATGTTTTTCCATATATATTGAGACATAATAGAAAGTTGATTCTAGATAATTTTATTGAACACTTTTGTGCTTTATGAAGGTTTCATATGGTAAAGTTACTGGGTCAAACTTATTCTTTTCCTTGATTTGGACAGGCAGGGTCCATAGAAGCATGTCGGCTTTGTCATAGATTCACAAATATGTATTCTAGATATGTTTGTTTGTCTCTCTCTCTCTCTCTCTCTCTATTTATTTGTGGTTATATTCTACTTATTCGGGTTAGAGTCAAGTCTCACAAATAACTCGACTTAAGGACTAAGGAAAACAAAATCTAATTAAAGATTTAGTTACCAAAAAATGTCACACTTGTCAAATATGTATTTTACCAAGAAAGGAGAAACAAAAATAAAATAGGTCATGCCTATTTTACCCTTACAATCTCCCCATTTGTTGAGTCTTTCTGGTCAAATCAAATGACAAGTGTTTATTCAACACCAATCAAAAACATCTAACCTACATAGGTTAGAAAATCTCATCTCCCCCTGAATTTGTGCAAGGTATAAAATCAGAAATCATTTACTAAGCACAAATTAGAATATACCAATGATGCAATCACATGCATATAATCAGAATATACCAATGATGCAATCACATGCATATAAAACAAGCATGATCAGTTTATAGGATTCATCACCACCACCATAAACACTTGATCTCTCTCCCCCTATTTGACCGGAAAAGGAAGAGGGATAAACAATCTTTTAGGAACTCTCAAAAATCCAAGATTTTGAAAAACACAATGAAATGTTCACCAAGATTTGATCACACCCCTAGCAATAACTGAGCACCTCATATCCAGATTCAATACCTCTTAGTATCCCACAAAAATTAGACAACCACTAAATATTTTTCAACATGGAAATTTTTGGAAATTAATTTGCACAATTTATTTTAGGACAAAATTTCACCAAGCTGATATCCTTACCAACAATGCATGTCCTAAAATTTTATGCCTAAAAACATGATTACTAAAAGCTAGGCAAAAGAATAAAAAATGCAATCACACACAAGGGATAAAGACCAGATCAAAGGATGTAGTTCCTAATGTAGCTGCATTGGGAGATGCATTCGCCAAAATTGTGATTTTATTTCCAATTTTGTTTTTGTTTTTGTTTTTGTTTGTTTTTGTTTTTGTTTTTGTTTTTTGTTTTCTCAACCAGATTTCTCTCCCAAGATCGTAAATTTTTCACAACAAAAATCTATAGGTACTTTATTTCCCTATGAATATAGCTCTACTTTATTTCAAGCTATAAAAACATGCCACTTGGAACCTTTCACACTATTTACCAAGGGAAGCCACTTAACTTTTTGATCAACCCATGTGTAAGGGTAAAATAGGCATGACATATTTTATTTTTGTTTCTCCTTTCTTGGTAAAATACATATTTGACAAGTGTGACATTTTTTGGTAACTAAATCTTTAATTAGATTTTGTTTTCCTTGGTCCTTAAGTTTTTGTCATTTTTTGAAACAAAATATTCCTAAAGATTTGTTGATTTCTTGGACCTAAATCTTAGTGTCATTTTTGGAAACTAAATCTCTTTATAAATCATTTGTCAAACGGGTTTGTAGCAATCTACATATTATGGTAAGAAAATCTGTGCATATGGTAAGTTGTTAGATTTTCCTTCATACTAATCATTTTCCTTGTAGTAGATGGATTGTTTTGCGTGTGTGTAGGAGATCGCATAACTATAAATAAAGGTGTAAGGATACGAGCTGTTTGCAGAGCTTCAGAGAGAGAATAAAAAGCCATAAAGTTGTGTTCGAAAAAATCGCCGTAAGCCGTTATTCACCCGTAAGTGCAGCTTGTCCGAGGTCACAATGTTATAACATTGGCAATAACATTGGAATTCTGAAAAACTGTTTTGTCTTCCTATTTCAGTTTAGGAAGCTGTTTTTATTTCCTCCCACGTTTTGTCTACACTGTTTTATGTGGGTTTTTGTTCTCCAAGACTTGTTGTCTTGTGAGAATATTTTGTGAGTGATTTCACAATTGTTTTTGTGTAAAACGATTATTCTTTTAGTGAAATATTTGTGGCCTTGAGGCTAGATCTACAAGTATTATCTTGTAGATTGTTTGGTAAACTTTTGTGTTTATTTTCGTGCTTTAGTATTAAGTCTTCCGCTGTTTTGTTATTTCTGGCCATTGTGACTTCCATTGTAGCTACATCGGCAGCTACATTGGAAACTACATTAGCTGCAGTTTTTTTTTTTTTTGGAGAATCCTAGCTGCTTGTGTTCTTTCAATAACAGATTCAAAATAGATTTTAATCTATTTGTTGGTCTTCAATCATATTCTGGAAATTCTTAAAGCCTTCTGTTAACAGATTCAAAATCTTATAGACTTAACAGATTCAGCCTGCTTATGTTTCAGATAACCTGACTGTATTTCTGTTTCAGTTTTTATTAAATTTGCTAACCTGATTTTGGAAATTCAGAAAAACTGCCTAACTTACATAATCAGTTTCATAATTTGTCTTCTATTAAATAATTTGTTCTGATTATATAATCTGTTTGTGTTTATACTGCACCTGTTTGTATTTAACAGATTCAGACCTCTATATTAATCTGTTTACATTGAAAATTCAGATTTTACAGCTTTGATTATATTACAAATTCAGCCTGGTTTTGGCAAGAGCACTCAGCTTCTTCTACAAATTAATTAAGACTGTTTTTCCCTTTTTAATTAAGGTTGTGTGTATTGACTATTAAAATCTGATTAGCCTATAGTATTTTAATCAGATTGCACCGGAGAGTCTATTAAAATCTGGTTGCTAATTATATAGAAACAATAGTGTTTCATATAACTTAGCCTGTTTTGTATGCAACATGGCTTCCACCTCTGAAAAGGAACCCGCTGATGTACAACAGCCCATGGCAGAACTGATGCATACCACCGTTCACACTCATGGTGAGCGCCCGGAAAAATTTGTTGGCAAAGAATACAAAAGATGGCAACAAAAGATGTTTTTCTACCTTACGACGTTGAACCTGTCCAAGTGCCTGAAGGAAATAACCCCTATCTTGAAAGAAAGGGAAACGGATCGCACCACCGTGGCCGCTGTCGAGTCATGGAAGCACTCCGACTTCCTTTGCAGGAACTACGTCTTAAATGGACTAGATAACTTGTTATATGATGTATACATCCCATTTAAGACGGCTAAGGACCTTTAGGAATCATTGGAAAAGAAGTACAAAACCAAAGATGCCGACTCGAAGAAATTCGTAGTTGCTAGGTTTTTAGAATTTGTTATGAATGATTCCAAAAGTGTTATGACACAGGTTGAACAACTCCAACTTATCTTGCACGAGATAGCAGCCAAAGGGATGATAATTTTCGAAGCATTCCAAGTTGCGGAAATGATCGAGAAGCTACCTCCCGCATGGAAGGACTTCAAAAACTATCTCAAGCATAAACGCAAAGATATGTCATTGGAGGATTTGATCCTAAGGCTAAAAATTGAGCAGAATAATCGGGTCGCCGACAAGAAGCAGCTTCACCCCATAGAAGGGGCGCATGTGGTCGAGCAAGACTCCAAGAACGGGAAGCGTAAAAGCTCCGAGGAAGGGACATCTACGCAAGGAAAGAAGTACAAGTTAAAAGGCAAGTGCTTGAATTGTGATAAGAAGGGCCATAAAGCTGCGGAGTGCCGAGGCAAGAAGCGAGTCCTCAAAAAAGCCAACGTGGTTGATGAAGACATCAGCATGATCTGCGTGGTTTCCGAGACAAACTTGGTCGGCACGGGTCGTGAATGGTATGTAGACATCGGCGCCACACGTCACATATGCGGCGATGCAAAAATGTTCTCATCTTACTCCAAAGTGACGTTCGGCGAGAAGCTTTTCATGGGCAACTCTTCCACCTCTAGAGTGGAAGGAAAGGGGCGAGTGATACTCAAGATGACCAGCGGACGGGAATTGGTGCTCCATGTCCCGGATATTAGAAAAAACCTAATCTCCGGCTCCCTTTAATAAAGCATGGGTTCAAGTTGGTCTTCGAATCCGATAAGTTTGTACTTACGAAGAGTGGAGTTTTTATGGGCAAGGGTTACCTCAATGAGGGCTTGTTCAAGTATAATGTACTGGTGATAACCCCACCCAACAATAGTAGCATTAATAAAGCATCTACATCTTCTTCTTACTTGCTTGAGCACTCAAATATTTGGCATCTTCGACTAGGCCATGTTAACCATGATTCTATACGACGATTAATGCAAATGGAATTAATTCCAAAAGCTCGAATCGACACTAAGGAAAAATGTCAAATATGTGTTGAGGCCAAGCAAACAAGAACCTCCTTTCAAACAATACAACGTGACACTCGACCACTAGAGCTAGTTCATAGCGATCTATGTGATTTTAAATCCATAGAGTCCTGTGGCGAGAAAAACTATTTCATCACCTTTATTGATGATAACACGCGTTATTGTCATCTTTACTTGTTAAATAGTAAAGACGAAGCATTCGAGGCATTTAAAATGTACAAGAACGAAGTAGAAAATCAACTTTCACCAAAAACCCTGAAACTCACAAAATCACTAGAAAATGCATATCAGTAGCCAAAAGCCTCGTGAAATAACATAATTTAAGTCATACAAGCATAGTAAATCGACGTATAAAATACATCGATCAATATTCCACCAAATTTTGATTTTTCCCTTTAACTTTTTCCACCAACCAATTTGAATTGATTTGGTATGCATCTTCTTTTAAACCTTTATAATGTTTAACTTTTTAATATGGGACAAAAGATTATTACTAACTATCTCCAATAAAACAAAACTCACTACACTCATAAACACTGTGGGACCAGTAATATGAATGCTTTTATTTATACTACAAATATAAAAGAAAAACCCACCACGTTATGATATGCCAGACAAAAAGAAAAACACACACCACACTTATAATTACCCTTGACTCAACAACACTCACCACACTCGTAAGGGTAAGTCTCTTGTAAGACCGTGTTACGGATCCTTATTCGTAAGACGGAGCTCCACTCCCTCATAGCTCAACCCACTAATATACGGTGGGTCGGATAAAGAGGATCCATCTTACAAAAAATATCCGTAAGACCGTTTTATCCAAGTTTTTGCTCACTCATAAATATTGTTCGCTGAGTTGTCTCTAGTTACTGTTTACATTAAAGTTAAAAAAGTAAATACCATCACGTCTATGAACTACAGTAAAAAATATTGTTTGTTGAGTTGTCTTTAGTTATTGTTTACACTTATAAAGTTAAAAAAGAAAAATCCACCACGTTGCAGTAAGGTATGATACATCGTGTTACGTTTTAAACCAGGTGTCCTCGTGTATATATATACCAACAATGGTACGTGTTTGCTTGGTTTAGTGGTTTTCGTTTTTTCTTTCAACATATTTTGAAAAACAACGGAAAATAGAGGAATCAATGATATATTGTGAAAGATGCCAGTATAGTAGCTGGAGGAGTAGAATGCTAAGTCAGAAAGAATATGATTCTCCAGAAAAGTGTCGTGAGCGCCGCCGTCGTAGAATTGAGATGAGGAGATTGGCTTTGGGTTCAATTTCTTCAAAAATTTGAATCATCCTAAAAAATATACAAATAATCGTGAAGAAAAGCTAGTGTGCGTTGGGGATACGATGGCCTCGAGTGATAATCAAGATGTGCCGCCAACTACTACTAGTTCGATTTCTGCTGCTGAATTCATGCCGGTGTACGGTACAATGTCGGTTGTTGGAAGGTCTCGTGAAATGGAAGATGCCATATCGGTACACACAAACTTATGCCGCCCAGAGATTAACGGACGGCAAGTGGTGCATTTCTTCGGTGTGTTCGATGGACACGGAGGGCATCACGTAAACCTTGCATCTTTGATTTGTTGTTTTTTGTAACAGAAATAAATTAACACAAGAAGACAAAACCTACTTAATTACTTATAAGGGTCAAAAATGTCAATTTACAGTGTCCTTTTTGTTTTTAACTTGAATGCACAGTGGCGCCTTTATGCGCAGGAAAGGATGCACGTTTTAATGGAACAAGAGTTAATCAGTGTCCGTTATACAGAGCAGAACGGAGAAGGTCAAGGACGGGTGGACGCCGAGGAAAGATGGAGGGCGGCAATGAGGCGATGTTTCGAGAGGATGGACAAGGTGGCTCTGAACACATGTCTCCGCGGAATCACTGGACCTGGCCGGATAGATATAGCTCTGGTCGGATCAACTGCGGTAGTGGCTCTTCTAACTACCGAGTATATCTACGTTGCTAACCGCGGTGATTCACGCCGCCGCCCTTTGTCGTGGCCGGTGGAGCCGCACTCACTTTCGATTGACCGTAAGGTAAAGCGTCCAATTGTTACTCTTATTTTATTCTATATATTTGGCATGCGTAACCGAGGACAATTGTTTTTCTTATGTATTGATTTGTCTTAGAAGAAAAGGCCAACTTAAGTTAATTTTTACTATTTCGCAATTTCAATTCGTTGCTAGAGAAGTGCTTAATTACGGACTCGTCGGTGTAGTTCAATAAGTTTTATGTAGATTTGAGCAAAGAGATACGGAATTAATGCTTTTTTTTTTCTTTTTTTCTAGCCTGATCGAGAAGATGAACTAGCAAGGATTACTGCTTGCGGAGGACACGTATTCTATTCAAACGGAGCACCACGAGTTGAAGGGATCCTTGCTATGTCCCGAGCAATAGGTATCCCCTTTAATTGAAATCGACATTTAATTAACTTTAGGAGTTCAATGATCAACTCATCTTTCATTGATTAAACTACCGTATGTCTAATTATGCTGCATGCCTTGGTTTTACCTGAATTTGTGTAATATTAACATGAGTAAGATGTATCGGATTTTAAATTAATAGTCGAGTAGAAAAGAATATCTACTGTTAATTTGTATTGGTTTGATTTGTATATGCTAATTATCCTTTGTGTTTAGGGATTTTTTTTTCCTGGAAAAGAAAAAAGGACTAATACTGGCTAGTACAAGGTTCACACTTTTCCACCGATGCAGCCGCATATTTCCGGATGTGGAAAAATACCATTTTTGCTATTTTGAAAGCATGCATGATTTCTAATTGATTGGAGAAATATAGCCTCTTGGTGGTAAGTAGGCTTGCATTGACCGATAGATATGACCAAGGGTCTAACTATCAGATATCCTAGATGCTGCGAAGGATTGTACACATGCACACGGTTCATCTTCTTTTCTAAGTTATGAACAACTCTAGGATGTGACAATAGAAGACTTTTCCTGTCATGTTTAATTTACACCAGACATTTTTATAAGAATGAACGATGACACCGATCTAATTAGTACAGATAGTGAAATGCGATGTGTCATATGTTCAACTAATATTAGCGGTAGTTTTCTTGCTTCTATCTGATATAAGATTGTGTAAGCATACATGGTATCATGATTAATTTTTGTAGTCTTTTCTAACAATTACGTAATAATTAAGAAAATAGACAGGTTAATTCATACAAAAGTTCAGATGTCTTCTAAACACACGTTTGTATTTAGTCATTTTGGGATGTCTATGACGTTTCATGGAAATCCTTTCTGCATTCAAGGTTAACAGCTATGATACTGAAAGACGACAATGGAGGGATTTTCTTGTCGTGCATGCATGTGTCTTTACTCATCCGACAAAACAGTTATCAAGGAATAAAAAGTAACGATTTAGTCTAAACAGAGAGAACATGAATGTTTGCAAATCATGAAATAGTTTGTCGGATTGTGTCATATGTTGGTGTGATTAACATTTTCTTTATTGGGTTTCAAGTTAGGAACAAATTGCCATTTGGAGTCGGTGCAGTAATACAAGGTTTCACTAAGTTTATGTCAGAGGATGACATAATTTTGTCGTCTTTCGTTCTTCCTTTGGACTTGAGATCTGGAGTGCTAAAAAATGAATTAAGTGAGAGTAAGTTGATTTAAGAAGTTGTGAATTAACTTAGCTGATGGCATGGTTATGCTTAAGTGATACATTGTAAGCTATCAAATCTTAATAATTATCTTACTAATTAATTAAAATTAATGATTATCTTATTTTGCTTTGTTAATGTATCAAAATACCCTAGCAATATATCATATATACTCTATACCAGCTATGCACTACAAGAAGTGATGATTATATAAGGAAAGACATATTTGAAGGCTTCCTTTTGGTAGGTGATTTCTTTTAGAACAGAGTGAATCTATAGGCCCTTTTACTAAAAATACTTAATGGCTGGAGAGGGGAAAGAAAATGTGGTATGTATATGGTTTTTCAGTTGCTAATTAAAAACAAAAAAAATTATATTCAATATTTCTTCGTGTGATATTGTTGAAAGTTATAAACTGGTAAGAATATTTGAAGCATAAAATTGCTAGTGATTAATGTTTGCTATGAGTCATGACCTTGTCACTGGTTAAGGGTAATGATCTTTCCATGGGTAATCAATCATAATTTACTAGAAAAAGCTTTACGGTAAATTGTTAAGATAGTATAGTGATTCCTGGGAGTCCGCAGAAGAAAACTCTAATAGTAGGCAGAAAGCTAATTAAGTGATATATGTTGAGGTCTCTGTAGCGGGTAACCATCAATATTTGGGGCCATCGAAATTTTTTCTGATATAAGATTAAGGTCAAACAGGTCATTGTGAACTAGAATGGTGAGGTTTCTTATCTAGTAGAGAGCTAAAGAACATATATTATTGAGTAATAAACTTCTTGTTCAGGTACGTTGCATTTATCATGAGAATTAAATCTTATGAAGGGTGTTGGATCTGCTTGAATAGAATTTTTCTTGGAGTGTAAGTCAGGCAGTAGAGTTAGTATACACCAAACAGGGTTGAGACGATGGGGGTCAAATCGGACAGGGTTGATGAAAGCATGATTATTATATTTTAAGTTGAACCATGGCACTGAATGTGTCGTGAAAGCGCATATAAGAAAATAAAGTTGAGCATTTCTTAATAGGCTAAATCCTTTAGTGCACTAGTATATATACAATCTTAACAGCTTGATATGAAGTAGGTCATTGGTCCCATAAGTTAGAATGCTTGATTGAGAGAGAATGTTAGACCAATGCTTTACGCTTGGAGGCAACAATCCAAGTTAAAGAAGCCAGTGTATGTAGTATATGTATGCCAACAGATAGGAGCTCAACTTGTACTTTGGTGTTGTCCGACCTGAAAATATATAGGAGAGTAAAGTTATTATCCATCGATAGCTTGAGTAGTTAGCGGTTGATCGCAATTTAAAGTAAGAAATATCAACAAATGTACGTACCACCGGGGGCACTGGTTGTAGCAATAGTTTCCTTAGTGAAAAGAGCGTTAAACTTGACTTTCTTCTATATCTTTCAAGTATCATTGACCGTTCATGCGAATCCTTGAATTTTACTTGAATCATAGTGAGCTTGGTGCTGAAATAACGTATATTTTGTTATCCAAAATCATCATGATAGTAGTACTTTCCTTGTCCATACGTTTATATCTTTTTTAATACAGTTATTATCCCTTTATGTTGAGTACCTAGTAATAAATTTTATTAAGTATATTAATTAATTTTAATTAGAGTAAATTTTGAGGTTTTGAGTAGCAAAAATTGCATTAGTGAATGATCACTTAGTATGTAGCGTATGCTGGTGGACATGCTTTGACGGGGGAGTTTTAATTTGTCAATGTTTAACAAACTTTTATTTCTTGTGCTTCTTTCAAATAGGAGATAGTTTTCTGAAACCAAGTGTGACCTCAGAGCCCGAGATATCCATCACAAAAAGAGAAGCAAAAGATGAGTGTTTAATTCTAGGGAGTGACGGATTATGGGATGTTATATCGAGTGAGTTAGCTTGCAACATAGCTCACAAATGCCTACAAGAAAACCTTGGTGGTGCTGGTTTCAGAGATGAAATGTTCCCATCTCGAAGTGCATCTGCAGCTGCGTTGCTTATTCGCCTTGCATTAGGCCGGAAGAGTTCCGATAACATCACGTTATTGTTGTTGATTTGAAGAATTGAAGGGGTGAGATATGAGATAGTTCATGCACAGATTGCTTCAAAAGGCACTAGATCTCAATTAGGATCAGATTAAGTTTTCTGAAGCGAGTTGATTTAGTTTGTTGTCAACTTATAGATTGGGGTGCCCAGCGGTTTGGGTGTGGCTGTACTTCTTAAGCAACTATATATTTTCTGGTTTTGTAGGAGTTGGGTAATTTTGATGTTGAGAATTATGTGGAACTTTTTGTTTAATATGGCTTCTCTTTTTAAGTCCCAAGTACATGTAGCTTTAATTGATTTTTCATACATGTGTAGTAGGAGTAATATATAGATACTGGCATATGAAATCAAATCTCCTATGCCACAAATTGTGTACCACTTGTGTGTCACTTTCGTCTTAGCCATTAGTTGAGATACAATAATTAAGATGCAATTGTTGAGATGAAAATGGTACACAATTTGTTGCTATGAGATTTGATTCCTTTAGGGTATAGCCGAAGGCTGCAGCCATACGTGTAATTTGCCCCCAAAAAAGGGTAGAGCCAGGCAGCCAGCTCAATCCGTAAGCATCTCTAGTGATATCCCCCAATAACACCCTCAAGCTATCTTGTTTTTTTTGTTCTTTTTATACATTTTCAACACTTTTAAAAAAATTCACTCATACAATCACCCTTTGTACAATCCTTTAAAAAACATCAAATCTATGTCATCTCAACTAACAAATCTAACTACCAACATATTTTTTATTTTTTATTTAATTATTCCACCACACTTGGAATGAAATATTTATATTATTAATTTATATTCTATGAAAAAATGTTGTGTAGTTTAGCAATTTCAATTATTTGTATCTAATTATGTATGTCAAATTTAAAGGTAATTTATGTATAAACAAATTTCATTAATTACTTTTTATCCTCTCGTATATTAATCAAATATTTTTGTTGGTTATAAATAATTCGATGTTAATAAATTGCATATAATATATATATATATATATATATATATATATATATATATATATATATATATATATATATATATCAATTGCTTGCAACTATAGGAACATTAATTAAAAAGAAAAAAAAAGGGGGTATGATTAATTTTAAACTAATATTTTTTTTCCTAACTAACAAAGTGAAATGATGCAACAGGTATCCCAACAATACAGCTTGACCAGCTACAAAACCATAACAGCCTCACAAATTAATGATAGACAATTGATCACCTTATTCTTATGAAACAACCCAATAAAGAGTGTATGCTTTGATCTTAGTTTATATCAAATTACATGAGGATAGGGTTGAGCAACTGCCTCCTATTCATTAGGAAAAGAATCCCAATAACGTAGCAATGACCAAGTGTCGTGCATTGTTGTACTATATCGTGATGATATCCCAAAGGTATAAGAAACAGTTCGACTTGCATAGTTGATAGCAAAATCAGATAAAGAGACCACTACGTAGTTTGAAGCGTGGTCAGATTTGATCATCCTAGACTACTAGCAAATTAATGTCGGATCTTAAAACTAGATTGAAATGTTATGTAGACAGAAGCATATTCTCGAGTCATTTATGAAATTTTTGTAGTTAGAAACATTGAAGTTTTAAAATCACAGAATATGGATGTGATCAGATATATGGTTGCATCTCAGATCGCATCCTATAATTAATTCACAAGACTTCAATTGGAATAATGATCACTCTTACCACTGAGAAAGTTTCTTCCATGAGTTTATATACATAACGATGATACATGAATTACATGAATTGACTGATACCAGTCAAACTTCAACGAAGCACGCATGTACAGTAACTAACAGATTGACTTCCAACTGTATTAGCTTGAAATGTATTGTTGCCGACTCTTTTAAAAACCGATGAACCTAAGTCAGCAGGCCAAGTCAAAGACACCTAATTTTCTACAAGTCAAAAGTCCTCAACCACATTCATATGTCATTTTATTCCAACTTTTAACAGAAAACCCCAAGTAACTCCCAACGAATTTTCACCCTTATGCAGTCCAAGTCAACAAATAACTTGCCAATCTCCAGCCAGTACATTTATACCTCAACCCCACCTAGATCTTAGCAAGAACACACCCAAATACCCAATCTTTATGTCTTCAATCCTTCAACCCACTTAAATGATTCATGTTCTTCATTGAATTCTGGAACAAGGGTCACTGATAAAAACTCCAAGTCTTGATAATTATGCAGAAACCAAGAACAGGGTCAATGGCAATTAAGTCATCTTTTAAATAGGAAATGGAAAGAAACAGAGAAAGAGAATGAATCAAAGAAGCTGAGATCAATCAAAACGCCCAAAGGCTCAAGAACTTAGCAGCAAACTACCCAATCCATCGTCTCTGTCGCATGTTCAACTCCTTCTGCGAAAAGAGATACTTTAGACTCTTGTGATCAGTAAATATCTCAAACTTAGCTCCATAAAGATAATGCTTCCACTTATGAAGTGCAAATATGATGGCAGCCAACTCGAGATCATGTGTCGGATACCCCGCTTATGAGGTGATAACTTCCTCGAAGCATAGGCAATAACTCTCCCATTCTCAAGATAAGCACGCAACCCAAACCTTCTAGTGAAGCGTCATTATAAATAACAAAGTTCTCCGAACCATTAGGCAATGCTAAGATAGGAGCTGTAGTCAACCTTCTCTTCAATTCCTGAAAACTAGCCTCGCACTTATCACTCCATATAAAAGAAGAATTCTTTTGTGTCAATTTATTCATCGGAGTAGCGATCTTCGAAAACCCCTCGATAAACCTACGGTAATAACCTGCCAAGCCCAAGAAACTACGGACTTCGGTCACCGTGACTAGGCGTCTTCCACTTAGTAACGCCTCAACCTTGATGGATCCACCGCTATACCATCACTAGACACCACGTGTCCTAGAAAAGCAACTTGTTCCAGCGGAATTAAAGCACACTCTTGAATTTCCAGTAAAGCTTTTTCTCACGCAAGATCGAAAGAACCTCTCTCAAGTGAATCTCATGCTCCTCTCGTGACTTCAAGCACACGAGGATATCATCAATAAACACGACCACAAAGCAATCAAGATATTCATGAAACACCCTATTCATTAAATCCATAAAACCTGCCGGTGCATTCGTCAAACCAAAAGGCATAACCACGAACTCATAATGGCCATAACGCTGTACGAAAGGGTCTTAGGAACATCCTCCTCTCGAACTCTCAACCGATAATAGCCACTCCTCAAGTCAAACTTAGAATAAACAAGCGAGCCTCGAAGTTGATCAAACAGATCATCAATGTGTGGGGGATACCGATTCTTGATAGTAACTCGTTCAACTGCCGATAATCTATGCAAAGTCGTAAACTACCATCTTTCTTTCTCACGAATAATAACCGTGCACCCCACGGTGACACACTCGGTTTAATGAACTCTCTATCTAGAAGTTCTTGCAAATCTTCTTTCAATTTTCCAACTCCGCTGGAGCCATTCCTGTAAGGCGCTCTAGATATAAAGGCGAAGTCCCCGGGTAAAGCTCAATGCAAAACTCTAGCTCACTCTGGTCGGGAGGCAATGCATAATCGGTAGAAAGACATCCGGAAATTCATTAACTACCGAACATCTTCTAATTTAGCGATCGAGACACTATTATCAAGCACGCAAGCTAAATACCCGTGCACAACCCCGAGATAAGAGTTGTCCTAGCACGTAAAAGCGAGAAATAACATGAATACCTTTCATAGCAAGATCACCCGTAAACGAACTCCCAATACTGGGCATGGCAAAGTGACCCTCTTACGACGACAATCTACTAAAAGAGCATGATTCGCAAAGCCAATCATACCAAGAATCACATCAAAGTCTCGAATAGGCAATCTTACCAAATCGGCATGCAAGACTCGATCATTAACAAGCACGTCAATCTACATAAACCTGGACACCCATAAGCATTCACCCGATGGGTATGTAGACACCCAACACGTAAGGCAACGGCGGGCAATACATAAATGCTTTCATGAAATGCGTGCGACATAAAGAATGAAGTAGAGAGCAGGATAAATAAGAACTCGAGCTCTATGACCCGAAGCAGAGAATACCTCAGATCGCATGTAGACTTGGGAACACTTTCCTAGCGATCGAAGTGCAAAGCAGAGCTCTGCGCCTTGGGGCGTAATCATTTATCTTTTTGAATCGATTCTTTGAGCAGAACCTATGGTGCGTCTTAACACATTCTTAGGACGATCTCGAGCTTATGACTAGAGTCCCTTAACCAAGACAAGTGCCAGCCTAGACCTGTATTTGCTCGCTCGAATACTTGATCCTATGACAATGAGTATGGTCAAAGGTCACTACTGTAATTAAGGCTGCTTTCTGAGGAGTAAAGCCTTCTTACCACTTTCTCGACATTTGTCTAAGCTATCCCGCTGATGTCGTCTATTCGGAAGGCGTAATGATACTTTGACGATTGCCTGGCTGGGATCGATTTCAGAGAAAGGCGACCTCTCCAATGCCGCGAGGTCACCCGCGAAGACTGAAGACTGTCTGCGCTCCTCAATGTCTCGCTTCTATCTCATATGCACGATCTATCGCGGGCCCAGATAATCCTCCAAACCGAAGAGATAACAATTGTCTCCTACACTCGCCTTCAACCCTTCACAAACTTATGAGTCCCTGTTCTCATCCGCACCGATGTGCAATAATAACGGGATAATTTAGCAAACTTAGCGAGCTACGTGCACATGGTTCCCTGCTCCAAATCCTCGAACTCTTTCTCTCGCCGTCGTTCGACCACAACAGCATGTAAGAAGCCCTAAACTCCATCTCAAAGTTAGGCCATACTGAGCCACTGTTCAACTCCCAACTATCACGTGTAACCTCCCACCAATGATTGGCGGCTCCTCTAAGCTTATACACGCTAACACGACCTTCTCCTCATCCGCCCGTAATCGCAAAGATCTTCTTCACGCCCTCTAACCATAACTCGGCCATACTAGCATCCGATTCTCAAATGATGGAGGCTTCATTTTCAAGAACCTCTCCAAGATAGTATTATTTCTCGCACTCTCGCTCGTGTATAACTTCATTCCTTGGTGGCGATACTGCTCGGTTCGCTGGCGTGACATTCCGACCTCCGACCAAGCCGAGTCATTTCGGTCATAAACTATGTCATTGACGATACAAATCGCCATCCGAGCATTCATGCCCACTGGATTCGGTGGTGGAGGTGGCAATTCCGCCTCAAAGTTCATCAGAACTCTCCGGGTCTCGCTTCTACCTCGCCTACACGACCGCTCTAGGATTCACCATCAAGCACCTATAAGAATTCACTCGGCGTTAGAACATCACACAAGAAATAACCCACCTAGGCCATGGAACCTATCCTGACCAATAGCTAACGACAGCTAACCAATAACAAAAGCTAACGAGAGCTCGATACCAATCGTGGCGACCCGACCCTGACTGATATGGACCGCGACTGAGCCCCAAACAAGACAATACGAGACAAGAAAAGAGGAAACATGCAAAGACTCAAAATATTTTTTTAAACTGACGTGACGCAACATTTCAGTCGCAAAAGAACTCGACACAAAAGGTCGGTATTTTCAAAATCATTTCACCTGATAAAACAGTTAAACATTTAATCCAAGTCTTCGGCGACACTACAAAGGAACCCAAGCTAAGCTTAATTACGACAAGGAAATAAATAAGAGCTAATAGGATGCTCTCCGAAGTCTATGCGTAGTGAACAACACACGATATACAAGGCACGACGAATACAATTGCCGGCATCAAGAGAAGTAAGTACTACAAGAGTTAATACTACAAGTAGCCAATAGGAATACACGAGTACAATTCTATAAACATTCCCAAGCGTAGTCTAGTTGACTAGCTTTAACCCGTCGTCCTTGCAAAATACAAAAGAAGATAAGAGGACTTCTAAAACCACCTCTTCGACTGCAAGAGGCCTGATCAAAAGAGAACTAAAGTGTACGAAAGCACCGCGAGCTTCAACAAGAAGGTCCTGTCTCGCTAGGATCTAAAAAAAGTAATGGGTAAGTCATAAAGACTGTAAGCTATCAATCATGCATGACATGGAATTATGCAACACGTTAGGCAAGACAATATTTCAATCATGTAGATGAATTATTTAAGATGCACATTATTGCCATAGTTCACATAATATGAGGATATAGACGGGGCCGCTACGTAGACCGCAAAATGCAGACACTTTCGATACGTGCGATAATCGATGGTTGTGATAATACATCGATCTCCAGAGATGCTCGGGAAACAATAGTCAATCTCAATGGTCGTATTGGTTGGCCAAGGAGAGCTCTTCCCTCACCTGGCCCGCGAGGCCGTGAGTGCGTGGATAACAAGTATGTATACCGGACTTATGCAATACCGCCAAGTAGACTTATGCAATCAATAGTATTTACAACAATATCATTATGGAACGAGTCCGACAAGAGCGCCCTCGTTCAAGATTAGTATATAATCTCATCAATAAACAATCAAGATTGGGCTCGACAAGAGCGAACTCAATATATCAATTATCAAGTATGCATTTATTATGTCATAAAGATACAAGCATGACAATCAATCCATTTCAATAGTCTAGAATTAGTTTTCTAGTTGAACACATGTAAGATCGTCGTAGGAATTAATCATTGAGCCGGTATTGTTCAATAGCTCACTAATGTCGACTCTGTTGAGTCATTTCTATAATTCAAACCAAATAGAGTTAAACACTATTTGCATTTCCAACTCTTTTCTAAGTCATCGCATTGATTAGTCTAAGTCATTAATCCAATTTATAAACATAGCTAACAATAAACTCAAGTTCCTAAATTATGGAACCCTAGAATCACATTTTCCCCAAATAATGGTCGAAAGTCTATGACCCAAGAATAATAATTATTCCTAATATAGAGTAGAACACTTTTACTTCTAGGCTTAGTGTCCAAATCACGACATTTACATTCATGGTCTATAGTTCCAGATTTTCATACTCTCAAGAATACTCCACTACCATGGTAGAAATCAAGGAGAGCAACGATTTAGACATGAGAGAAGGGAAGCAAGAGGGGGTAGCATGTTATCTCTAACATGGAACTAAGGGAAATTGATAGCTTACCTCAAGCCAAGCAATGGACGAAGCAAGAAAAAACTGATCGGCAGTAATCGCTCGTATCGACGGCGGCGACGCAACGGCGGTCTCGGAATCGCAAGCGGGTCTTGAAATCTCTTGGAAGCAAAACCCTCACGCACTAATCTCACCAAGACTCTCACGCACAAGCTCGCCCTAGGCCGGAGAAGACGAAGCAGAAGAAATGATCGTAATGTGAAGTCTCCACTGATGTAATAGAGATCAGCTCACTTAAGGTGTTAATGAGGAACACTTGTCAAATGATGAATGGTAGAAATAGGTTTATTAATCTTAATTAGGCTTAGATTAGGCTAATTAGACTCTAATACAAGTGGTTTAAGTCACTAATGGTAGAGGTTTAGTAAGGGCACAATCGTAATCAGCCAATGTTGCAGAAAAATCCCGCTTTTGGTGCCGATTTCTTCACTGCTCGTTGTGGAGGCCGAACATCCTTCATAATGTTCGGTTATGGTGGCCGAACAAAGCCCAAAATGTTCTTGGAGGGTAGAACGACTCCTCGTGCCATACTTTAGGTCAAACAGGTCCAGATTTGCACGTATAACGCGTATAAGGCATGTACAACTCCAAGAAGCATTAAAATGAGTATCAAGGGTCCTAAAAACAATTATAAATGTCAAGGTCTTGGATAAGTCCAAATATCAAAGCCCGAGCAAGAACAAGTCAATCTAGAGCATACAAGGCAATAGGCGTTCGATACGACAATTACGGTTCGATCAAGGAATGCAATCGAGTCAATCATGTTAGGGATACTACTAGCATGTTAAATACATATTCTAATCATGTTAAACATGTATGGAAGACAAGTAATACAAGTAGGTTTCGGGTTGTCACAAACACCAATGGAATCTTCACAAGAATCGCTACGCAATGCACCTGCCTCTAAGCCCATTCGCTTGCATGTTTGTTAGCTGGTTTCGAGCAAGATCACTACACAGGTAAACATAACAAGAGCAGAAAGGTCTGTTAGTGTGAATACTTACAATACGACCAAACATAAATTCTATGAAAAACAAGACACAAATTCGATGAGAAAACAACTCATAGAGTCTTGAGGTTGGGAATATGAGTTAACGTTGAAAGGATAGGACCAGTCAATTGGTTGTTATGTGGAGGATCCTGACGTTTGTCAAATCGTCAAAGTTAATTCTCATACTTCCCTAATAACGAGTATAAGGTAAGTCGGGATCGTATCCACAGGGAACATTGTACTTATTCCTTTTAAAATTTTACTAAGTAATAAAAAAACTGAATTGAGATTTTAATTAACTAAGAATTGACTAACAGACTAATTAACTGAAAATTAAAGGTTTTAATTAAACTAACATATTAAAACTTGATTGAATTCAATAAAGTAAGAGTCCAGTCAATGAACCAATTTCCATCTCATATTTTACTACTGATCATAGATGCAAAAATGTCTCATTTAATCACAAATAAACCGGTTATAAGTATCAACAAACGTCTAACACCAAATCTCTCCTTACCGTGTTGATAATCAAGAGAAGCTCGTTAACTATCGTCTAACCAAATTACAACCCTTGAGACGCTCGTAAGATTTAATAATCCTGATTGCATTAAGAAGAGATAGACCCGATTCAAAGTCATGCATATTGAAGCAATATCATGTAAATAAGATTATTCGTTCCCGTAACACAGTCCGATTATGCTTGTGATGCCTAAAAGGTGTATTACTCGCTACTTTGTTAAAACCGAAGACAATTACGGATCAACATGCCTAAAAGGTGTATTACTCACCACTTTGTTAAAACTGAGGACAATTACGGATCAACAATGTTAACTAGCCATAAACTATTATGTTAATTATAATATTCTGACCACAAACATCAATTAAACACAATAAACATACAACGTGCTAAATGGAGAATGAACAAATATTTGTAACGAAACAAGGATTAATTCCATTAGATCTCACCGTAGTAAAAATGTTGGAAACTTAATTGTTCATTGACTGGAAGAAAGTAATTAGCTACTAAACATAATTAAATTAACTTACAAATACCAAGAATAAAAATGTTTCCAGCAAGTGTTGATGAACTAAAGAAAGAATACAACTTTTTTCTCCACTTTCTCTCCCAAAAATATGTGTTACTTTTCTCTCCCAGTGACTAATTCCTTCCAGCAAGTCCCAGCCTATATATGACCTCCTTTTCTCCCCACTAAGGCCACTACTTGGCAGTTTTCTATCAATAAAAATTACCATTAACTTCCTAAAACCACTAAATAACTACTCAAACAGTTTTCCTTTTAACCAGAAATAAGTTAGGAATAGAAAACAATTCTCTAACTTCCCAGAAAATCTGCTGGACAGTCCTTCAGCAAGTTGAACAACAACTTCGATTTCGGAAAATTAAATAGCACGTGCCCACGCAACACCACAGAATTCCTTTTTCTTGCAATCCAACACTTTTTCTTAGTTTCCCTCTTTTGTCAGCTCCCTTCACACCTACGATCATTAACAAGTACAAAACAACCAAAAGTGTAATATTTACTCTATAATTAATCACAAAATCGATTAACAATATCACACAATTGTGCTCTTATCTAAATTCCCCCACACCTGAACGATGCTTGTCCTCAAGCTTGAATCAATACAGATCTGACTGTCCCTAATCTAGACAACTCATGAAAATGTGACATTACTCCAATGCATATGTTTCAATGTGCACTATCATATAGAAACTCCAAATTCAATCAAAGTGATGGGCATCTTAAAATGTTTCTATCTAGATTAACTCATATACCTCCAAAAGTATCCTTCAACACCTACGTATGCATGTCTTAACCATTCTCATAGAGGCATTCATTCACTCCAGTGTTTAAACATGAATATGTATAATAAAGCACTCAACTCAACACGACGGAATGAAATTACCATAAGCTTGCAAATCGATCAAATCTCCATCACTGAATATGAGTCCAATACACCAATCAAAAGGTCTTTTAAGGGTTGTAACTGGGCTAGGGTGAAAGGAAGGATATAAGGATTGTAAGGTGATTAAAAATGTCAAAGAAAATGAAATAATAACACATGAATTACTCATAGCTCAACCATCACTGAATTATGTCCACATGAAGCATAAACCCTTAATTATAGCACAACTGAAAATGCATATTCGAACTTGACTTCAGTCCTGCTTTTTTCTGAACTGATTTGGTCTGCTGCTACATACTTTTATTTCATCTTTTTTTAAGCTACTACAGATGAATTGAAACTTGTATTTACACGCATAACTTAGCAGAACCAAACATAATTTTTTCTTTTGCTTGCATCAAATAGGATTCACTCAATTTAAAGCTCCAACATATATACAAGATTGAGACTATAATTCACATGATACTCTTACAATTCTTGACATCAGGTTAATCAAAAAGAAAGTCAAACAGCTAAAGGTTCGTGGTAATTTGGTTGAAGGAAAGAAATGGGTAAGGCTCAAAGGGGTTAACTAAATGGTAATATTAAAGGGTAGGATAGAAAAAAGATAGCTAAAATTGGGTGATTCCTAAGTGCCTTAATCATATTGGTGCACGAACTCATTGATGTGACCTCAAAATGTATACAAAATACAAGTTCTAGAATTTACACACGCGTGTGAGAAACACTCAAAGAACAACCAAGAGCAAAGTGTGTGAAATGCTTCTTTTTCTGGCTCAAAAGCTCACATAAAAAGGTTAAATAGTCAAGACTTGCATACACATCAGTTGAAGGGAAAATTTTGAAAACATATTTTTTTCAATCTCATGCAAAAAAAAAAAAAAATCAAAATGCCCTCATTTATCAAGAATTCCTCATTTCAAAATGAGAATGTACATACAAACATAAACGCCAAAGCAACGTCATATAATGCACCTTGCACCCCAAACACAAACAAACCCAAAAACAGCCCCCAAAAATGCTCCCCCACACCTAGATGATACATTGTCCCCAATGTAGCACATAATAAATGGTAGAACAAAAAATGATGCGGGAAGAAAACTTATATGTTATGTTGATGTGGCAAGGGTGGCTACAAACTGAATGACTAGAAATAGGCCAGCATCAAGTCGTTTTAGAATTCTTCTTGAAATATTACATGGGCATGTGTTAAGCTCCACAAACCCTGCCACTAGCAACTCATCCAGAACACTTTTTTTTAGATCACACACCTGTTGCTGCTATAGAATAAAACTCAAAACATGAAAATAACAATTAAATAAATTTAACCTAGAAAACAGAAAGCAAAGCATTCAAAACTAGGAAAATTGGGTTGCCTCCCAACAAGCGCCGCTATTTACCGTCTGTAACTAGACTCAATGCCTACTCTTCCTACAACTCGATCAAACTATTACCAATGATAACTGGCAATGGAGGAAGAATTTTGTCACTTGAAAATGGTAATGGAAAAGAAGGAAAATCAAACCTAGGTGTTACCTCCAGTGTGGAATAGAATGCCATAGTATTTTCTTGTGTCTTCTCACTACCTTGGAAAGGTACATCTTTATTTGTCAACCACTTTACGAGCACTAATTCCAGTTCATTTTATTTATGCACAGTTCATTGAGAAACTTAGCATAACAAGGCACTTGATTTATGGCATCTAGGAGAGGATTGTTAATTTTGACCGTGCGGAAAGTATCCCAAATTACCTTCTCATCCTTTTCCTTCTTTAGTAGTGCAAATCTTCCTAGAAAAGGTGGAAGGATAACAATTTTCTGATTTTGTGAACCCAATTCCCCAACTTCTTTCTTCGACGAATCATGTTGTTGCATACTGTCTTCATTGTGGCTGCTTATCAACTGACTTTTTCTCCTTTGCAATTTCCTGTAACTCTTTTCCATTCCTGAGAGTTCTTCACATGCATTTTCTCGAGGATTCTTCTCAACTTGAAAAGGTAATCTTCCTTGGTTTACCTCCATCTTGCTCATGGACACGGCTAGCTACGAAATTGATTTTCAAGAGATTTTATTCTAGCCTTGGTTTACTGTCTGTCTTGTTGAACCGTTTCAACCAAACTCTTACTGAACTAGTAAAGGGCTGTGATGGTGGAGATGGTTGGAATAGTGGCTGAATTTGTTGCTGTGGAAAGTTTGAATTTCTATTTCCATAACTCAGATTCGGATTATCACGCCATCCAGGATTATAATTGTTGGAGTACGGATCATATTTTCTTTTTTACTGCCCTTGAAACCCTCCTACAACATTTACCTGCTCATTTGGATTCTCTTGTAAAGTTGGACACATATAAGTCGGATGACCAACATTCGCGCAGATTCCACTTGCTGAACTTGCCCTGAAACTAACTTTTCCAAAACAAAAGTTAATTTGTCTACTGTACGATCAATAGAAAAAACATTTACCTCATTAATCTTGCTCAGATCATGCTGCTTTGTTCTAAACTGTTGAGCATTTTCAGCCATATCATTACAATACAATTCTTAGACGGAAATAAATAGCAAAATCGTTCCCCGGCAATAGCTCCAAAATTTGACATATGTCAAATCGTCAAAGTTAATTCTCCTACTTTCCTAATAACGAGTATAAGGTAAAATGGGATCGTATCCACAGAGAACGTTGTACTTATTCATTTTAGAATTTTACTAAGTAATAAAAAAACTGAATTGAGATTTTTAATTAACTAAGAATTGACTAACAGACTAATTAACTGAAAATTAAAGGTTTTAATTAAACTAACAGATTAAAACTTGATTGAATTCAATAAAGTAAGAGTCCAGTCAATGAACCAATTTCCATCTCACATTTTACTATTGATCATAGATGCAAAAATGTCTCATTTAATCACAAATAAACCGGTTATAAGTATCGACAAACACCTAACACCAAATCTCTCCTTACCGTGTTGATAATCAAGAGAAGCTCGTTAACTATCATCTAACCGAATTATAAGCCTCGAGACGCTTGTAAAATTTAATAATCTCGATTGCATTAAGAAGAGAGAGACCCGATTCAAAGCCATACATATTGACGCAATATCAAGTAACTAAGATTATCTGTTCCCGCAACACGATCTGATTATGCTTGTGATGCATAAAAGGTGTATTACTCGCCACTTCGTTAAAACTGAGGACAATTACGGATCAACAGTGTTAACTGACCATAAACTATTATGTTAATTAATATTCTGGCCACAAACATCAATTAAACACAATAATCATACAACGTGCTAAATGGAGAACGAACAAATATTTGTAACGAAACAAAGATTAATTCCATTAGATATCATAGTAGTAAAAATGCTAGAGACTTAATTGTTCATTGACTGGAAGAAAGTAATTAGCTACTAAACATAATTAAATTAACTTACAAATACCAAGAATAAAAATGTTTCCAGCAAGTGTTGATGAACTAAAGAAAGAATACAACTTTTTTCTCCACTTTCTCTCCCAAAAATATGTGTTACTTTTCTCTCCGTGTGACTGATTCCTTCTAGAAAGTCCCAACCTATATATGACCTCCTTTTCCCCCCACTAAGGCCACTACTTGGCATTTTTCTATCAATAAAAACTACCATTAACTTCCTAAAACCACTAAATAACTACTCAAGCAGCAGTTTTCCTTTTAACAAGAAATAAGTTAGGAATAGAAAATAGTTCTCTAACTTCCCAAAAATCTGCTGGACAGTCCTTCAGCAAGTTGAACAACCGCTTCGATTTTGGAAATTAAATAGCACGTGCCCACACGACACCGCAGAATTCCTTTTTCTTGCAATCCAGCACTTTTGCTTAGTTTCCCTCTTTTGTCAGCTCCCTTCACACCTACAATCATTAACAAGCACAAAACAACCAAAAGTGTAAAGAATCCTTCGAGGTATGCTACTGGATTTTGCGCGGTCGTGAGCGACCGCTCAGCCTCCTTTTTAGGGTTTTACTGCTTTGCCCTTTTAAGGGTTTTAGGGTTTCTATTGTATCAATATAAATAGTTTTACCCCTTGAACGTTTTCAAGGTGTCTCTAATAAAATTTCGACACTCCGTTGGCCCCAATCTCTCTCTCTCTCTTCTTTGTGATTGATTCTATTATACTTTGTTAATTTGTTTGTTAGTCTTCCGCTGTGCACAACAATTAGGGACTAGGGGAAGTCTTCAAATTTCGATAATCTGATTTTAGTTAAAAGGGTACTAATTAAGTAATATATACAAAATAATGATGCTAGTAGATGGATAGTAATAGAGGCTAATTTGGGTATTCTGATTTTAGATATATCTGATGTTGTGACAGCATGGCTAGTTAATTCTATATATGCTTAATAGAAGATGTTTTTCCATATATATTGAGACATAATAGAAAGTTGATTCTAGATAATTTTATTGAACACTTTTGTGCTTCATGAAGGTTTCATATGGTAAAGTTACTAGGTCAAACTTATTCTTTTCCTTGATTTGGACAGGAAAGGTCCATAGAAGCATGCCGACTTTGTCATAGATTCACAAATATTGTAAGACCCCGAACCTTCGTGTATTTGACTTTCTCGTGTTGCATGCTTTGTTGTTAATGCGTTGAGTGATCGTCTTAGCATGTTAGCACTTAACTAGGTCTCATTGGAGTCTTAGTACCTTGCATATATGACTTATAATGTTAATCTTGATCATAGTATGCTTGGTTGAAAGTTTAGAAGCTTTGTTGCTTCGTTTGAGTCTTAGGGTTTCTCGTGTTTGCCTTCGTTGCTTTTATTGTTTGTGTTTCGTCTTGCGAGGTCTTCATTTGAGTTCTAGACCATGTGTACTAGTATTTCTCATGCTTTCACAATCATTATTCATGGATTTGTTGCATTTGGAAATAAGATGACCAACTTATTACTTCTCAGATTCAGTCCGGTTTTTGGGTGAACTTCGGGAAAATTCTGGTACCAATCTACCAAAGATAATTTTCTAAAAATTTAGTATGTTTCACCTACATATGTTAGGATACTCACTGTAAAATATGGTATTTTTCCAAGGTGTATAAGTACCTCATTTAGGTCTTGACTTACGGCTATGCCAGAATTATGTTTTCAGGAAATCAGCTTCTGTACTTGAACTTGTAGTAGCCATATTTTGATGAATATAAGTCCAAATTGAGTAATTTAAAAGGCTAAACTATATTTTAAAGAGTTTAGTTTCATAAAAATCAATAATCATCTCATTTGGAGGTGTGAGATATTTATGGTCAATTTTACAAGATTGACTGTCTGTTTTCCAGATTCTGGTTTGTGACATTTTTTGAGTGTTTTGGCTATTGACCCTTGCACCCTTGCCCTTGGCCGACCAAAGTGAGTCAAAGCCCTCTTTGTTGACTCTCCTAAAACCCTTCTTGGCCCTTGGATCATTCCTTATCAAAGGCTTACATGTCATAGCCAATGAGAAGCCATTTAACCACCTTCACTTGGATTGGGGTCTTCTTGGCAAGTATATAAGCATTTGTTCAGCCTCTACAGCCATTGTTGATCAACAACAAGCTGATATTCAGAGACTTGAACTCCATTTTCGTCCATGGAGGTCATCCCAACTTGAGAGGACATTTCCCGGAGTTCCGGTGGTCCGATCGGCGATCCGAGACCGCCAAATCGAAGCCCTCGATCTCCTCTACAACAATCCTTGCTTTGATCATCCTTTCCTCCATTAATCTTAGGACTAAGGTACGTTGATAAATCCCTGAGATTTTCATGTTCAATAAAGTAACATGACCCCTTCATTATAGTTGTTCTATTGATGATTATGAACACTTTTTGTGAAGAAGAAACCACCAATTCAACCTATAAAATATGTGTAGGATTTTATGAATTCTTATTGAAGTTGTGATTTTGACTTTATGCAAAGCATGAATGTTGTTTATAATGAGCTTAGGAACAACTCTTGTGAAAGATTATGTTTCAATTCAAGGTTTAACAAAATCTCCGATTCTAGGGTTTGAAACTCGGGATTGTGTTTAAGGCTAGTTTAAGATCATGAACGGCCTAGTTATCGAGTTCTAAATGAACGGAGAACTTAGAAAAGGGCAATGTGATGCATATAGTATCAATGCTCTACTTGGTTGAATTTTAGTAAAACTCACCGGAGTTGAGATTAGGGAGTTATTGAACAATACCGACTCCACATACAATCCCTACGACGTTTGTAGTGCGTTAGACTAATATATTAGCTTACGTGACTTTGGGATGGATTGAAGGGCATGTTTGATATGAGTGATTATAAGACTCAATCGAGTTCTTATGTGGCTTATGTGAATACCAACGAGCTCTAGCTCATTGTGTTCTCTTAGGAGGTTGGGTGTTCGAAGTCTCACTAGATGGACTTTACAACTCAGAGAGGTCGGTGTTCAAGCCTCTTCGGAGGCATCGTTGTTGTTAAAGCCTTATCCAAAGGCCCCATTTAGTTACTCACTTATCTTAACGGAGAGGTTGAGTATTCAAGCCTACCGAGGCACCATGGGACTTAACTACTCTCAATCTTGTTCAAAGCCTCAGGAGGCACCATTTGTTCAAGCCACACCAAAGGCATCATATATATATATATATAATTGTAGCCTTTCAAGGCATTAAAAATAAATAAAATTAAAGGTTGGGGTACGGTCTATGTCCCCTCCAACCTTTATTAAAAAAAAAAGTGGTTTATGTGATTGTGTGAAGCAAATGCACAATTGAGAGCATGTTGTAGAATGATGTATCTACTTGACTGGTTGAATTCACTCTTGTCGAATTCCTACTTGATTCTTTAATGAGTAAAAACACCTACTTGTTGAATAATGAATTTGAGGACTATTCTATGAGAAGATTTGGATTGGGGCTTTCTTAGTACTCTATACATGGAGTCTACTTGTATAAGTCGCTAGGATGACCATGTTGTTATCTAAGACTCACCGGTATGGTTTGACCTTACGGGTTATTACCGCTCTAGTGTTGCTTAAGTCTTTGACTACCATCGACTTTTGTGTTATTGAATGAGTTACTACTCTAGGAAGAGTTTAGTAAATGGCTTCACGATCCGAGACTAACGGAGTAGTCTTGGATAGTACTTAATGGACTGATGGTTAAGTTGTGACTCTGCTGAATTTCATAAGTGAATATGGAATAATGTGTATATTTTATATTATGACTAAATGCATGATTTCCTACCTTGTCAAGAATTGATTCTTCTATGTGTTTCTATGATATGACTTATGAGCATATTGAATGTATTTGCCTTCGTGCATGATCTGTTCTACAGTTAATGAATTGTGGTGAACTTGGATTCTACTATTAAGTGGAATTATGAATCAAAATTGAACTAAGCTTGATTTCACAATAATCAACTTGAGCTTCCCTTATATAATTGACTTGGGACTTGAACTTAGATTCCTAAATGGAATGAGAACCTGGCTATGCCTCAAACGAGAACATAGAAAAGAGTCTTGGAACACATATAGTGTTCAAACTCTATTTGGATGGAATTGTAGTAAAGACTCAACGAAGTCGAGTTAAGGAACAATTGAACCTTACGAGGATCGTGGTGAGATCCTATGACAATTATATTCCAGTTGACTAGATTACTAGCTTTTGGGACTTGAATTGAATAGAGTGAACAAACTTGGCACTTATGATTTAGAGACTCAAATGAGTTCCTATTGTGGTTTTGTGATTATTGTAACAATGTGCATAATCGTATGAGTTTAGTAGATCATTATATCTACTTGAGAATTAGCAAGTAAACATCTACTTGTGCATTGCATATAAGTCCAGCTGGCATTACTTGAGTTTTCATGATGATGGTGGGACGATGCATTGCCTTCACGAATTATGGGATTCGTGATTGTAATGTATCGTCGTACCGGATTCGGGTTTCACACACACCTCCACTGCTAGCTACAGTGGGGAAGTAGCCCCCTTTGTCGTAACCAATTGAGCACATTGGCTAGTGCTATTTCCTGAGAAGAGATCTCAGACCCGAGAAGAGAGCTCGGTACTTTGATACCTGAACACGGGTATCACTGGCACGATATGATTAACAGTTGTGATTGCAGGAGCAATTACGACGAAAGTGATTTGGTATATTCTCTATCCTTTATGTGGCTTACTATGGGCACTTATGTGATAACAAAGTGTTAGTTGAACATGAGATCTTATTGACCATGTTTGTATTGGCTGATGATATATGAGAGATTTGATATGTGTATATAGATATATGCATACTTGTATATGAGATATATAAGAAAGACTTGATGTGTATATATATAGATATGCACACTTATGCATGATGATTTTATGGGAGATTTGATATGTATATTTAGAGATATACATACTGATATAGGTGTATATATATAAACATGCACCCTTTACACGTGGTAACAGTGTGAATAGCTTGATTCGTATATATAATGATATGTATACTTGCATATGATGTTTTGTGGGAACTACCTTCTAATTCATTTGATTTGTGTGTGAACAGGGAATTACACCCTTGTTCATTTGGACGGATTAGTAAGTAAGAAGGAGTGGATATCTTGTGGAGTATCGAAACGATACGACGCCTCTTCACGGGTTTTTCTGTCATTTATAAATGACACTATGGTTATGTTTATGTTACATAATTATATGTTGCATATATATTGTGGTAGCGTACTGGGTCATTATGACTCATCCCGTACTTGTTTTTAGTTGCGATGGCGATCGTTGCCGAGGTCGAGTAGATCGTGATGTGCGAGGTCGATAAATCGAGGTTAGATCGTGTGGTTCGTGTTTGTAGCAGCCGACTTTCCCGAGTAGCAGCTTGTGGAGTCTTGTTCCTTTTTAGCATTGTCATTGATTTAATGTACTTTGCTATTCTTGTGAGATCGACATTTTGTAAAGTTAATTAGACTTTACTGATTGGGTAGAATACTTGGGTATTTGTATTGGTTTTCTTGGGCCGGCGTGTTGTGTCGTGCCTTGTTTGTGGTTTTAGTATTTATTTCGCTTGTCTCACGCAGAGCTTTGGGGAATTTCCTTATTCTAGTTTTTATAGTTGTTGATTGACCCCGGTATGCTTTAGCCGTTGGGTAATTGAGATATCATGTTGGTTCTTTGTTGAAACGCCGGCCTGGAGTGCCGATGGTTTGATTAGCGTCTGCAATGTTGCGGCACGCGAGTTTTGTTTTTCCTCCTTTGAGAGATAATGTCTCTCTTGGTTTCATTGTCGTTGGTTTCGAGCTTCATAGCTTGGGACTTCTTTCTTATATTGCTTCCGTTGATTCGATTTTTGAAATACCGTATTTTAGTGCGGTGTTATGTTCATGTTTAGAGCGAGTTTGCTCGACTGTTTGACTAGCACTACTGTTTTACAAGTGCTTGTCCTCTTCTTAAGTTAGTTCCAGCGGCACGACCTTGGGATTTCGTGTTGGAATCCGGGTCGGGTCGTCACAAATATGTATTCTAGATATGTTTGTTTGTTTGTGTGTGTGTGTGTGTCTCTCTCTCTCTATTTATTTGTGGTTATATTCTACTTATTCGGGTTAGAGTCAAGTCTCACAAGTAACTCGGGTAGACCCGATTACCTAATCGAGCTGAAAATCACCACCAAACACGATTCAAGTAGCGTAGCGTACTTGGGTCGAGTGGGGTATTCGGGAAGTTTGGTCATAACTACAGCCCTATTGTGGCTATGCATGGATATATATTTCTTCAACTTCTTGATCATGTAGATTTTATCCTCCCAACACACACCTATTGTAGACACCCCAATTTTGTACCCCTGGTACGTAACTTTGGTATGCGATATCAAGACCTGTTAAAATTTAACAAATGTCAAGTTACAGGGTTTAAAAATGGAAAAGGCAAAACAGGATGCGTAAAACAGTAAAATGCAGGGGTTAAAGCGTCAAAAATGGGCTGAAGAATTAGAAGCTGGCGTTGCCATAAAAAAGACCTGGCACGGCGCCCAAAACACCTTCCACCAGCGCCCATTTCTGCTACAGTGCAGCCCAAACTTGCTACAGGAGTTCCACAGTTCGCGCAATGTGCAATTTATCCGGCACTCGGTACAAGCAATTGAAGCACAAAGAGAGAAAAAGTAATTCCCTCGATGTCCCTCGCTCAGCCTATAAATAGAGGCCCTGGGGTTCGCTTTCAACACACTTGAAACACCGATAATCCCCCAAAGCTTTTCAGCGTTGTTGTTACTGCTGTTAAGATAGTGAGCGATCGAGCGATAGTGAACGCACCCTCCTATAAAGCCTCGAAGCCCTGCCAAAACTCTTCCAAAAGCAAATTCAACCAGTTAAAGTGGTCCTTAGCCCCCTAGCTAGGCATCCACCCTATTTCCCCGATCCAAAAACCTCGGAAAGAGCAGTTGCTCTGCTCGAGTAAAAAGGTCAAATCCGCCAGAAACAAGCAGTTGTTACGCGATTTCGCCAACGCAAGCAAAGAAAAAAAGCAAGCGCTCCGCCTGCTTTCACGGTGCCCGAAGCAACTTTCGGAGCGCTTACTGCCTCGAACCGCAGCGGCAAAGAAAAAGCAAAAAAAAGACTCCCTCTCTTGAGAAGGATAGAGCGAGCACACCACGCTCTAAAAGGTGAGCCTTTAGGAGCGTTAATTTATAAAAAAACTATTTTCCATCCGGCCCAATGTAAAAATATAAGTCGTTGTGCTACCCGGATTTATTTAGAAAATAGCATTAAAAAGAGCCATTATTATGGCCAAATATTTTTAAATGTATTTATAATTATTGGAAGGAGTCGGCAGCAAGTCTATAAATAATGTAAACATGGATGTATTTGTAGGTAGTTAATGCTTTATTTATTTGCTAGATAAATATAACAAAAAGCATACTTTAGCCAAAAAACTTGTTTTGTGAGATCGAAAGGGTGAGTTGGGTGCCTAGCACCTTCCCAACTCGTAACTTAGCCTCCGAACCCGTTTTTGCAATCTCTGGTTTTATTTTTGACTTTTCTTTATTTTTTTCCTTAAAATAAAGATGGCGACTCTATCAACACATTTTGGATCGCAGTGAGGCATCGCAACATCCTTTCTTGCACTTTCCCGCTTTGCCCTCAAAAAATGGAGAATGGGAATGATAGGGTGATGTATTCCTATATCCTGGTAGCCCCTAAAAAAGGGATAACTTGATATAGAAAAACTCAAAGCACTCATAGTGATCCGAAATAGGTCATAAGGAAATTTTTATAAAGTCTGTAGTGAGACCCGCAACATTCTTTCTTGCACTTTCCATTTTCCCCTACACAAGGGAATATGCGAATGAAAGGGTGATGCTTTCCTGCATCCTGTTATCCCCTAAAAAGGGATAACCTGATACAGAAAACCCATAGCTCCCATAACGGACCAAAAATTCACTGAAGTGACCGAGGCGTATTCAATGCGCTTTTTGACAGCACCATTTCCGCATTTTTAATTTTGTCTTCCCCTAGACAAGGGAGGATGAAATGGAAAGCGTGGGGTTCGCATTCACACGCCGCATTCCCCTAACCAAGGGAGCGCGGGCGCGGGCCGTCCTCCGGGGCACCCACACCTATATGTTTGTTTATGCAAGTCATTATCATAACTTTTTCTAGAGCGGCAATTTCTGATAAGCATGTCATAAATGTTGTACTTCAGGCTGTCAGTTTTGTACACTTGTACTATCTATAACTTGTATGTATGTTGTGCCGATGAAATGACATGTACATTGTACATTTTGTTACTAGACCCTTTTGATAGAAAATATGGTCTTTGAATGTTAACCTTTTTTGTACACTACTAGGTAGTTAGTGTGCTAAATAGTATTAGGGGTATCCGTGTGTTTGCAGATGGAGATTTCCCTAATCATATGTCCTCCATTTATGTTAAACAACATTTCTAAATTTACGCCGTCAAACAGTTGGCGCAAAGCGTAGTATGTACAGTTTTTCCAGAACCAGGAAGTGCACAAATCGAGCTTTTATCAACTGCTTTTTTGAAGATTGTCAGTATCGAAACTCATAAACATGACTTCAAACGACGATCCCCAAGTAATTACAAACAAAGTTTTGTTTTTGTTTGTACTAGTAATACGCATATGCGATGCACAATCATAAAAAAAGCGTTTCGAAACTTTTTTTCCTTTTCTTAATAAAATAAATTTGTTGACCTTGGAGGGATATATGAATCAATAAGAGGAAGAAAAAACTGTTTACAGATATATTGAGGAAAAAAATTACACCAGGCATTGTTAAATAAACCGAAGAACAAGCCTCTAATTACGGTATGCTGATGCTTTGCATCTCAATTTATTTTCTCTCACAATTTTTCACATGATTTCCAATGTTAACAACACTCACTAAAACTCAAGCAACAAGTTAAGAAACCATTAGAAATCAGTAACTAACATCAAAATTAAAACACACATAAGTAAAAGACCTTCCTATACTAACAAAAATGTAAATAGCAAAGTCATAATCATCATAAATTACCTAATTATCTTTTGCACCATGTTTATAGAGAGCAAAATTTTGTCACAGACGGTTTGGTTGGCTTTGGTCATGTGTATTGCGGTTTCCAAAGTTATAACTCTCCCTCTGATCTTCCTAATTCAGCTAGATTAGCTTTAATTCATGATAGTTTGGGTTTGTATAACTTCCGCAAGTGAGCCTGCTTTTTCTTTTTCGAGGTTAGGCCCCTTTATCCTCCCATCTATATCAAACAAAGAACATTAAGTTTGAATTGATCTACTCTATGTATTTGCCGAGTTTTTTTGGCATGGATGCCACGAAAGATTTTAAACCAGAAAATAAGCTAGGGGAGGGATGATTCGGACATGTTTACAAGGTAATCCATACTTTTGACCGATGAAACTGTTAAGTGAGAGAATTAAATCCTTATAAGCCAATTTTTTAAGATGCTTATGGGGCAACTAGGAATAAGACATAAAATTCACATAGATACAAAATGTTTGAACGATGCCCAAAATTCTTAAAAGCCTTTTTTTTAAGCGATGCCCAATGTTTTTTCGAGCGATGCCCAATTTGGGCAGTGACTTTGTCTACGCACCTTTCTTTCATTAAGGGTAGCTTTGTTATTTTCCCTCCAAAAAAATGTACTTAAGCGATTTAAAACAAATATAAGGAACTTTTCAGATTATAATTTCATCACATGGTACATACCAAATTTCTCCAAAAAAAGGGGGTATATTTGAAGTCGTACATATTAATAAGCAAACACGACCAATCCACCCAATATTATGTTAGACTGAGCTTTATGGGCCGGTACAACCCAATCCAACTCGATGCTTGGTTCAATGGGCTTTGGTATAGGTTTTAAAAATATACAAAATTAGCCCATTTCATGGGTTGGTCCACAGTTTGACTTTAGTTTTTAGTAGCCCAATAAAACTTTGGGCTGACCTAGCTCATTACCACATCTAGCCTAGTGGGCTTGGTGTGGGTCGGCCCAGTGTAGCTCATTGACACCTTTACATTTTAATGCATGATAAAAATAAGAAGAGTAACGAGTCAATTAGATGAAATAAGGCGGGTGCACAATTTCATCAGAAATAGGTTGTTGTTGTTAGCAAGAACCCTTGTCATTGAAACTTGTTTATTTGACTATTTTCATGATTTAAAAATTAGGGAGAAATTCGGGTCGATCCCTTGTGGGAAAATGTTAATTGGAAAAGTTCATGATTTTTTTAAAAACTGCTAAAGTACACTTTTGGTGAGAAAATGACGAATATACCCTTAATGAAGAAAAGGCCCGCGGACAAAACCCCTCCCCAAATTTGGGCATCGCAATGCACTACTGAAGTCTATCCAAATTTGGGCATCGCAATGCAAAGATCCTCGCACAAATTCGGGCATCGTAATGCACAATTGAAGTCTGTCTAAATTTGGGTATCACAATGTAAAATTTTGGCATCGTAATTCACAATTGAAGTCTGTCCAAATTTGGGCATCACAATGTAAAAATTGGTCATCAATTGCAAAAAATTATGAATCGCAGTGTACAAAATACACCGCTCCATCGAGTTTGGGTGAATGCAAATAAGTCAGTTCCATATCATATGCCAAGTTGTTTACAACTAACCCATTTCCTTTTCTTTCCTCATCAAAGTTAAAACCGTAATTTGTAAACCACTTGTCCTTTTCACTTTCTCTCTCCAGTACTCACATTCATTCTTTGCCTCTTCCGTTGAAATCATGAGATCCCCATCTCTTTCTTTTCCCCTTAACATTCTTCAACAAAACTTCTACTGTATATTATTCAATCTCTCTCTACTCTTTACTTTATATTACAACCCCTCATCCTCTCACTTTCTTTCTCTACTGTATAATACAACTAACCCATTTCTTTTTCTTTCCTCATCAAAGTTGATACCGTAATTTGTTCGGAGAGGTTGATACTGTAATTTGTTTGGGAAAAAAGTAAACCTGGATGGTTCGAGCTTGAGGGGGCAACGACGACAGATTTTCTTTTTGAGATAATAAAGAATAAGCTCCTTGTCGGTGGGGTGAACCCGAAACACCAGCATCATAGCCTCCGACACAACATCGTTACCTCCGAAGTGGGCATCGTTACCTCCAATCGGTTTCCTCATTCGTCGCCGGAGCTTCTTTACGGTTCGAGTTAGAACAAATGAAGTACTTGATTGTTGTTATATATAAAGTATGCATGCATAACAGATGTGTATAATACTATCATTCGCATACCATTTTGGCTCACGACTTCATCCATCTTTGCTCGTTTATCTGGGTTCGCATCCCAACACTTTTTCATGATGTGTGCGAATCAACTCGGGCAACATTTAAGTACATCTAGAATTGGGGTGAAGGAATGAGTGAGAAAGGGATTTGAAATGACATTGAAGATATTGACTTGTGTTCCGCAGTAAGCATGGTAAGAAGAGCATGAGATTCTCTTTGCAGACTTGAAGGAAGAAGAAGAGGGAGACGGGGTGAAAGAAGAGGAGTATTATTGGAAAAAAAAAAGTAAGGGTAGTGGAGCGATTACAATTTCAGAAAAAGGGACCGGCTCACAATTAATTCTAAAAAATATTAGTGCTCCAAAATTTATTCTAGATGCCCACATAGGACTCACCTAAGCGGCTAGGCACCACCCAAACGCCTAAAAATCAAGCCAACTAAATTTATTTATTTTTAAGTAAATAAAATACATTACAAATTATTGAATTATGTACTGTAGTAATTTTTAAGTGGACCTTTGGAGTATTGTGTTGTTTTGAACTTTGGAATGATATTAAATTCTTGGTTTAAACCTCAATTTGGTCACCCTACTTTCGGCCAAAATTCATTAAGCTCACTTTACTTTTTTTCCCTCAATTTAATCACTCTACTTCGCTTCAACATTCAATAAGGTCACTCGAGTCATTTCTTCCCGTTATGTTGGATGGAAATCATTGAAATGACCAAAATGTCCTTATTAAGTTGAAGGGTTTTACTCTCAATGTTAAAAGTTGAGGGTTCAAAATAAAAAATAAAGCAACATGTGAACAACGTATCCTCACAACCCACCTTCTCCCCACACCCTGGATGGAATTGACATGAAAAACAGAGGGCGGCGCTGGGCGTTTTTGAAGGGAAGGGGGAGATCGGCGCTGTTGAAGATGGGGGCCGCTGTTTAGGAGGTTTGGCCGGTTGTGGGTGAAGGGAGAGAAAGATCTGGACTTAAGTTTAGTGGAGACAATGGGTATGGCGCGGCTATGGTGATGCATCAAATTCTCAGATCGATTTAGAGAGAGATAAAGCTAGGTGTTGCATTGTTTCTCTGCTCATAAAATTTGTAGGGAGTAAGCGAGGGTGGTAGAAAAAGTGAGGAGAATCAGGGTCTATCAGGAGTTGCGCCAAAACTTTCTGAACAGGCCAAAGAGGTCTTCCAGGGGGAAACAAGGGACAAGTTCTAGCCATGAGAAGAACAAACCTGCGACCAGGGTCTATCAAGTGTTGTTGCCAAGCCTTTTGAACAGGTGAAAGACGATTTTGAAGGAGCACCGGAGACTGAAATGTGGGAGAAGCACCATCAAGTTGGAAGAGTTTCTGAGAACGAAAAAAATGAAGGAAATGATGCTAGTAGTGGAGGTGAAGTATTATGGGTGATTGGTGAGACCATAGTTGAGATTGGCCAAACAACCAATGACCTCATTGTTGGGCAGGGGGAGGGAGCAACTTGTCAGGCTCAGGCTGCAAACTCAGAAGATACTGATACCAGAGGAACGAAACTCCAGAAATGAGGAAATTGAAAATTATATTAAAAATATTAGTAAGGGTATTTTTGGAATTTTAGGAATTTTTTAAAGTTTTCAACAAAAAATTTGGACGGAATGATGAAATTGATATTTATGTCCAAGTAGAGTCATTAAATTGAGGGAAAAAAAGTAGGGTGAGCTTAATGACTTTTGGCCGAAAGTAGGGTGACCAAATTGAGATTTAAACCTAAATTGTTTGTATTACTTTTAATTTTTATCATTATTTTTATATTAATTAGTGATATTTTCTAAAAATAAAAACTCAAGATAATTATATCTTAATTCTAGGTTCTGCCTAGGCCTATCTACGCTTCGCTTAGGTGCTGGTCTAGCACTTAACACACTTAACGATTTTTAGAACATTAGAAATTACTTCGTCCATGTTCCTGAAAATAAGTTCATCTTTCTTTTCAATCTTTCTTTAAAAAAAATCTTATTTTCTAACTTTATTTTTTGAAAATTACTTTTACCAATTTGTATTTGATTTGATTATCAATTTAATTGACGAGTCATACACTTATACGAATATTATTGAAAAATACAATTATCATATCTAATAGAATAAATTATCTTTATGTCAAGTCATACATGACACCTTTTTAAGAATGGAATGAGTAGCATTTTTATAACATATTTAATACTTTTATAACATTTTTTAGTATAATTTTTTATAGTAATATTTATTGCATTTTTTTGTTCTAATAAATGAAGTGTTTTTTTAATATACACGAATTTTATGAAAATGTTTGTTTTTATGTAACTTTCTTAGTGTTCTCCAATTTATCAATATTTGTGTCAAATTATGGATATCCATTTACTTTTTAATCTCACAATAAAAGGAACACACTATAAATTGACTAAAAAGAAAATACAAGGATCCACTTATTTCAAACATAAAATTCTTTGGAGGAGGAATAAAGTGATTAATAAATAGTTACTCTATTCTTAAATAATTGTCCATTTTGTCTAGACACCTAGTTTAATAAAAAAATAATTATATGCATTAAAAATATTAATGTAATGTGTGGTTAATTTAATATTTTTATCTATGTGGTCATAATTAAAATATGTATAAAAAATAAAGGTTAAGTAATAAAAATAATTCCTTAAAATGAAGAGTTTTGAAAAAGAGTAAGTCTTCTGTAAGATCGTCTTAGTGTTTTTTTTTGTGGAATGTTATGACAAAAATGCTGACAAAAAATGTAACATTTTTTTTAAAAGTGTTTCAATACAACATTTTAAAACACTCAAATTTGGAGCGTTTTAAAAATATGATGCATTTACAACTATTATGTTTATAAAAATAACTTTTTGAAATAGTTTCTCAAACGTATTTATAAGAAAAAAAATTATGTTTTGAAAATAATGTGTTTTAAAAAAGTTACGTTTTAAATAAGTTGCATTGACAAAATGTTACACCAAACGAGACCTTACAGATCTTCATTCGTAAGACGGAGCCACGCACTCTCACAATTTAACCCATTAACACACGATGAGTTAGGTAAGTAGGATCCGTCTTACAAAAAATATATATAAGACCGTCTTACCTAAGTATTCGTCTTTGAAAGAATAAGTGTCATGTAAGACTATTTTTCAGATATCTTAATTTGTAAAACGGAATCAAACACTTTTACAACTCAATCTACCAATATACGATAAATTGGATAATAATTATTTTGAAACCAAAAAAAAAAAAAAAGTAATATTTTAGACCAATAAAAGTAATTAAAGAAAACCATGCGGCAGTTGGTGGGCTATCCCCACGTGGGGTTATCCTGAATTTGACGGATTCCTCTGGTGATAGAAGAAGAGAATGTTGGCTGCTGTTGAGAGTAAAATGGTCCGAGATGTCAAGATCTGGCAAATTTACGGTTTACCCCATACCTCTCTAATTGAACCCTTATTTTTCTAGCTTATTAAAAGTTAAAAGTTAAAGGCAAAGGAATACAATTCTGTCCACACCTACTTTCAACTTTTTGTTTCTTCGTTGAGAGTTGAGACGTTGACCCCTTCAACTTCCCAACTTACCTTGCTTGTTTAGCAATTAGCAGCTTGTAAATATCACTGGTCAACTTCTTATAGGCATCCAATTCTACCCAAAAGTAGCCATCATTTCCTTTCTCTTTTTTCTTCTTAATCTTATCTTATCTTTTCATTTTTAGTTATTTCTTTTCTTTTATTAAGGATCACTTAGAGACTAAGGCACACTAATCAAAGATGGTTTGTCAAAGTGTACTAACACCAAATACTCAATTATGCTAAGTAAAGATTTAATTTTTGTCAGAATATTAATTTTTAAATATGAATTTGGATAATAGTTCAATATCCCAATTAAATTTGAATCCCATAATATATATGCATCTAGAAGATCGAATAAACATATACCTATATACGATATGTTAATAACACGATTCGATAGGAAAATATTAGGGAAAAATACCAATAAGTCCCTCTAAAAAAATATCATCTTCAAAAGGTCTCAAAAATTATTAATATAACGTATTTTTATGTTATAATGGTCCACAGTAGTCCGTTATATCATTTCGCCATTAGACATAATGTATTTTCTTCTATCTAAAAAGTCTCAAAGTTAAATCCTTAATACCATAAAGTTCAAAACTTAACGCTTCTTCTAACATCGTTAGAGTACAAGGTTTTATTTGAAAGGAAATTTAATTTTAACTTCAATGATTTTAATGATTTAATATTTTAGATAAAATAATAATAAAAATATTAATAATAAAATTAATAATAATAATAATAATAACAACAAATAACTTATTATTAATAATAACAATAATATTTACAAAATTTCTATTAATATTATTATTATTATTATTACTAAATAATAATAATATCATTATTATCACTACTATGACTACTAATATTACTACCATAATTTCATGAAAGTGTAAAAGGTTAGCCTTTTAAATCTTAGTATGGATGAATTAATTTTAATTAGATCTTAAAGATTCAATAGTTATTTTGAGATCATTGTGAAATAAATTTTATAAATACACTTTTGGTATTTAATACTAATAATGTTAATGAAGATAATAATATTACTATTATAATACTAGTATTATTGTTATAATAATAATAATAATAATAATAATAATAATAATAATAATAATAATAATAATAATAATAATAATAATAATAATAATAATAATATTCAATACAATTCTTATTATCATTGTCATAAATAAAAAGAAAATAAGTTTTCATGTAAATGAAATCTTTTAACATAACGACGTTAGTAGATATGTTAAGTTTTGGACTTTTTAGTATTAAAAATATGATTTTGAGACTTTTTGGATATGAGAATTTTTTGGTGGGGCTTTTTAATATTTTTCCCAAAATATTAGCATGTCTATTAACTATTACTAAAACAACAGTTGATGCTACCACATGACGGCTTTCTGTTAAATGTTTAAAATTTTAAAGGAATTCTAAACTTCCACGTTTCACCTTTTTATGAATCGTAATGGTAATTTTTTTACCAACATTTCAAAATTGATTACTGATAAAAGTTTTACAGATAAAAAGTTACTGATAAAAGTTTTTATCACATTTGATTTTATACGGTTAGTTTAGGATAAATTTTACGATTAGTTTAGGATAAATTTTATGACATTCACATTAGATTTTATTCGTGTTTCACTTAATTAAGACTTCTCAATTCCCATCATTTTAACTTCCTACTATGGCTAGAACTTTTTGGAGTAATACGACTATTTTTATTTTCTTCAATCTTCTATAAATTGTGCAAATCAAATAGGATAAAATCTCTTTATGTGATTTTTATTTATTTTATTAATAATGAAATTTTAACAAACAAATCTTTTTGAAATTCAAATTTATTTATCCATTCTAAACAATCTCTTTCAAATTCAAATTATGTTTATTTCTCTAAACAACATTTGTCCTATATTTATAAATAACTAGTATTTGTGCATGTACAAGCACGGCAGCGAGAGGGAGGAAGTTAATATTGGAGGGTGTCAATATTTAAATAAATAAAAATATGTTTTAATCATGTTTCAAAAAGAGTCTAAAATTTTTCTGTATGGTGACATACATGTATTCCAGCCCAAAGTGTTTATGAATATGTTCAACAAAGAAAATTCAAACTTACAAAATAACCAATTTAAAATTAACACATTTCAGTAATCAATTAAAATAATATGATCATCCAACAGTAAAATAAAAAGTAAAAAATTACTTTTGTAAGCAAAATCAATCATCAAATATTGTTATTTAAAACAAAAAGAAAATTAACATGTAGAAATATATTGTTTTTTTTATCAATAACTATGTACACATTCCCTCCAATCCATCTTTACAAAATTGTCATACTTTTTTTTATTTGTCTTAACGTAATATTTTAATTTCAAAAAATCAAGCTACATCCATTGGAATACTGTAGCGTTTCCTAATTAACTTTTAGGTGAAAAATAGAGATTAATTTAAATAACAAAACATGTTATCTGTAATTAACTTTTACCAACTATCGAGCATAATTAACTTTTACCTGTAATTAACAAAATGTAATAATGATTTTTTACCCGTAATTAACTTTTAACTAATTAATTTAAATAACATTAACTTTTACCAGTAATTAAATATGTTTGGGAAAAATAAATCTTGCCAATAATTAACTTTTACCAATTAATTTAAATAACAAAATCAATTATTTACGTAATTAACTTTTAACGGTAATTAACTTTCTTGGTTGATGATTGACCTTTTTTTTCTTGTTGATTATTTTTTGAAAACCAAGAAATCGATTTGCCGCATACTCATTTTCCTAATAAAATGGATTTGTCTACTCCACCTTGAAAGGCCTTTTAATTTGTTTTTTTTTTCCACTTTCCTCTTTCTCCAAAAGCGTGATTCGAGAAAATAAAATGGATGCGGAGGATGAGAGAGAAAGAGATAATGGATGAGAGATTAGAGGAT
>CM028379.1:98355369-98432221 GCA_013146195.2 Codonopsis lanceolata
TGCTCTATGTAGATGATCTTCTCATTCTGAGGCTCAGTTCAAATCTGATCACTCAAGTCAGGATCATCTAAAATAAATTGTTTCTGTGAAAGATCTTGGCCCCTAAGATATTTCCTTGGACTTAAGTGGCAAAAAACAAGTCGGCATATGCCTACATCGAGAAAAAATATGCAATGGAGATAATCAGCGGCGTAGTGCGACAAATGCCAAACACAGCTCTTACTCCAATTGAGAAAGATCACAAAGACTAATTGGCGAGATTAATCTATCTCGGTCACGGACACGATATCAACTACGATGTTCAGTTGAGCCAATTCATGGCAAATCCATGGACCATCGGTGGCAAGGCTGCTTTGATCTTGATCAAATACATCAAGGGTGCTCTGGTCAAGGTCTACTCTTTCCATCTCACTCATCCACATATCGAAAGCTTCGTGATTTAGATTGGGCTTGCCCAATCTTAAAAAATCCCAACGAGTCTTGCATTTACCTGGCGGGCTACTTGTATCTGGAAATGCAAGAAACAACCAATAGTCGGTAGATCCTCGGAGAATTTGAAGTATGAATCTGAAGCATGGGCGACACTGTTGTGGTAAATGGTTAAATTTCCCTCCTCAAAGACTTCCATATCTCCTCAAACTACTATTTCCTCATACTGTGATAATCAATCGCCATTCACATACATGCGATCATGTATTCCATGAAAGAACCAAACACATTGACATAGGCGTCACTTGGTGAAAATGCTTCAAAAAGGCTTAATATCAACCAAATACATTGCCTCCCAAGACAACACTGCGGACTTGTTTACAAAGGCTGCTTCTCTCATTTTTCACATCTTACGCAAGTTTCGGTCCTCGACATATTTGTTCGGACTTCCACTTGAGGGGGGATGTTAACATACAACAATGAAGGGCGATCAACATCACTATCGATTAAAGTTCAAGGGCCCAAGTGCAGATCTGGCGGATGAAAGCGAAGGGTAGCGGGTGTAATTCCTCATTCTGAGGGGTAGCGAGTGAATTGTTTGGTTAGAAAATGTTATGTCGGTTGTATGTTAGGTGAGATTAGTTTTACGTTTCTACCTAATCTACACCTAAGGTACTATATATACGAGGAATAAAGTTGTATGTGTGACACACAGAGATTATCAATACAAATGACGAATTCCTTCTTGATTAGCCAATTCTCTTCAAGAATCTCCTACATTCAATGATCAAGTTTCACACATGTACTTGGTCCTCTTTTTTTTTCTAGAGATCATGGAGCTATAATAAACTGAAAACAATTATATATGCGAAATTATTAAATTCTCAGGGTACATTTGTAATCAATAAATAGCTTAAACATATGCAATGCCTAGGATTAAAGATGTAGGGAATAAATTACGATAATTTAATAAACTTCATGTTCAAGTGTATGTGCTAAATTTAATACAATTTAATGATCTTCAAACAGATACAGATTTATTGGTAACCAATATATATTTATATTTATTTATTAATATGCACTGTGACTACAAATTTCTCAATTTTGGTCTTATCAAATCAAAATAATGAACATTTATAAATAAAATCTAATAAAATCAAAGGAATTTGAAATTTAGAGACGAAAAACAAATAAATTAGTGACTACAAAGAGGTCAATTTTGAAATGAACAACTACATTAGATACAAGTGATTTAAAATAGATGTATTTTAATTATAAAAATGTTTAAAAAATAGATCTTCAAAATACAAATCTAAAAATTTGAAATCTATATTTTTTTCTATACTCAAAATATAAAAAATTCGAGTATAACGTTAAATACTGAAAATATAAAAAAGTCTCGACTTATTTAAATCGTATTTAGAAAAATAATTAGGTAAAGAAGCATAAATACTTGGATCTTATTATAAGCCATTTTTTCCGGTACACTAAGTAAAATTAAGCTCTAAGATTTTAAAAAAAATCGAAATACAAAGTTGAATACTTTATAAAAAAAATCTAATGCACCTTGCTACGAAATGGTTTGATCTGATTCTATTTTGGTTGGGGAAAGTCGGCGGATGAATTTTTTAAACGAAGGTTTTGAAGAGATGAAGAGTCATTGTCTCATGTTTACCGGATGAATTTCCTAGGTTTAATGCTATAAAAATAAGAAAGGTGACATTTTAGACGACTTAATTGAGTAAGAGTGAGAGTGAGGCGATGTGTATATAGGTTAGAGTGAGTGAGGGTGAGGTTTTTAGGTTAGAGAGTGAGAAACTCTTTATCTATATGACAAGTGCTTGAGATTTTTTGGGCCAGATTGGTTATAATTGGAGTAATATTTGTTGTTCATTAAAGTAATAATAATTTGGATGGAATCAATTGAGAAATTTGGGTAACGTGACATTTTGAGTATTTTTAGTCCTTTTTGTTGTTGTTTGTTTTAGGGAGAAATTCGGGTCCGTCCACTATGTAAAATTTTCAACCGCTACAGTTTTTTATGTTTTTTTTAAACTAAAAATGACACTTTTAGAGCGATAAGACTATGACTTTTAATGAACCGAAGGCGCGCTACAGATCACTTAATCAATTCATCAACTTAAATCACATAATCTAATTTATGCATCACGCCTTAAATCATAATGTACCAAACATTCATCTCTCTTCTTTCATGTGCACAATCAACATATGATTCAAAATTAATGCATCTTACGATTCTTACCTACATCTCACATCTAAGTCAATGCATCACAATTTACAAATGATACATTGTGATTCAAAATTGATGCATCGAGTTTCAAAAAAAAGTATTTAAAAACGAACAAATTTCTATTTAGATCTTTCATCAAACAGTATATGCACAGTATCACAAACACAAAAGTAAATTTATTTTGAATCATTCACACAAACAAAAATGAAGTAGAAGAAGAACGAAGCACGAAGCATGAAGAAGGAAGAGAATGTGAGGACATAAAATATATTTTTATATGTTTATATTTTTAATAACCAACGTTTTTTTTATAGCTACTACATTAGTACAAAATATCGAAAACTATTATCTTTATCAAATTTTGTCATTTAGAGGCACATGTATATTATTAATTGTTGACTTAACGAATGACGAAGATTGTTGAATTCAATCCAATCATCACTTTCTGAATAAGGAAATACATCTAAATAAATTTATAATTACTTTTTCAAATTTATGTGACATATCTTTAATTTTACTTTTTTTTTAATTTTTTATATTTTTTTCATATTAAACTTTTTAATTGTATATTCTTCAACTTTAATTGAATGTATAATTTTATACCAGTGTACAAACCGTGCAACGCACGGGAGCATCACTAGTTTTTATTAATAGGCTAGTTGTTAGGAGGTTGTAATTTTGGTCTTATTCAAAAGCTCCGTTTTTGTACAGGTTCATTCTGGGCAGTGTGAATAAAATCACAACAGTGGTATCAGAGCCCGCATTCCGTACCGTGAAACGGTAGAGCCTCCTTCGATCCAAAAATTGGTAACTCTAAAAGTATATTTGGTGAGCTTCTTTCATCTCGAAATAATTACGTTTTTTTTGTGTGTTTAATCTTAAAAAAAAATTGTCTCGTAATTTATTTGCTTGATTGTTGCTCTATTTAAATTGCTATTGTTTGGTTGGAATTTGCTTGCTTGAATTTTTTGGTGATTAAAAAAAAATTCTTAATTTCTTATAAATTCTTATTTGGTTTGATTGGTTGGTTTTGTGTTGTTTCTCTAAATTAGTTCTTCATCTAATTATAGTTTAGAACCTTTCAAAGGGAAAATTGATTTTTCTATGTGGCAAAAGAAGATGAAAAGTATTTTAATTAAAGAAAAGGTTTTCAAAGTCATAACTTTAAAATATGCTAAAGACACTTCGGAAGATTCCATGATTGAAAATGATGAATCTGCCTACTCATCGATTATCTTAAATCTATCTGAATCGGTTATTCGGAAATGTGGTGAACATGCTCATGCTAAGAGTCTTTGGGAAAAATTGGAACAAATTTATTTTGGAAAAACATTGTCAAGTAAATTTTATCTCCTAGAAATTTTTTTCAGTTTTAAATTAGATCTTAGCAAAGACATGGAAGATAACATTGATGTTTTTACCAAATTGGTAGAAGACATAAAACAAACCGGTGATGAACACATAGATGATTACTCTTCGATTGTGCTTTTAAATGCTATATCTGATTTTTATGCTGATGTGAAATCTGCTATTAAGTATGGTAGGGATAAGATCACACTTGATACGGTGATATCTAGTTTAAAAGGCAAAGAATTGGATTTGAAAGCTAATAAGGGTAAATCAAACACCGGTGAGGTTCATATGGTGAGGGGTAGGACGCTTGAGAGAAACGATGTGCAAAAACATTATCAAAATAAAAACCAAGGGAAAAAACATAATTTTGAAAATGAAAGCAAGGGTAGATCAGTTTCTAGACAACGACATAGAACTTGTTACAATTATGGTGAAACTGGGCATTTTAAAAGGGATTGTACTAATCCGAAAAAGAAAAGTCAAAATTGGAATTCGAATGAGCAAAGTGACTGTAATTTGGCCTCTTCGAGTGAGGATCCTTGTGATGTTTTTATGGTAAAGGACATGTGTGATACTTTGAATAATTTTGTGCCTTTTATTGCTGCATGTGAAAGAAAATGAGTGGCTAATTGATTCTGCATGTATGTCTCACATGACACCTTATAAAAACATGTTTTCGTCATACAAAGAGGTTAAAACTGGAAAAGTTTCGTTGGCTAATAAGGAAACATGTCAAGTTGCTGGAATTGACAATATTTGCTTGAAATTTGAATCTGGAAATATTTTGACTTTGAAAAATGTAAGACATGTTCCTGATTTAAATATCAATTTGATGTCTTATGCATGTTTAGAAGATGATGGTTTAGAGGGAAGATGGGGTAAGAGTATGATGAAAATTACAAAGGGCAAGTTGGTGATTTTCAAAGCTGAAAAACAAAAGAGTTTGTATGTTTGCAATGTTGTCCCGGTGTCTTTTATTGAAAATTAAACAAATGTTTTTAAGAATGAAAATTCAGATTTGTTGCCTAAAATACTTGGACATTTGAGTAGTAAAGGCTTAGGAATTTTTCACAAAAATGAATCTTTTGGTGATGATATGATTTCTTGTGTGCCTTTATGTGCTACTTGTGTGAATTGTAAACACCAAAGGGTTAGTTTTTCACCTCCCTCTCTTGAAAAATTCTCTTTCAAAAATCATCTTGAGTTAATTCATACGGATGTGTGGGGTTCTATGTGTGTGCCCTCACATGGTGGGAATATATATTATTTATCTATTGTTGATGACTTTTCAAGGAAAGTCTGGGTTTTTCCTATACAAGAAAAGTTTGATGTTTTTGAAAAGTTTAAAAATTGGAAATTTTTGATCAAAAATCAAACCGGTAAGAAAATCAAGAAACTTAGGACGGATAAAGGGTTAGAGTTCTGTAACGGTGAGTTTGAGAGATTCTGCGTTGAGAGTGGGATTGATAATGAAAAATCTTTCCCTTGCAATTTGGCCGAGCGCATGAATAGAAACTCTGTTAGAACGAGTGAGGGTCATGCTTACTTTGTCGGGTCTTCCCATAGGCTTTTGGGGAGATGCGGTTGTTACCACCGCCTATGTGATCAATAGGTCCCCTTCTATCCCGCTTAATGGTAGATGTCCTGAAGTTGTGTTTTCTGGTAGTGAAATTGATTTTTCAAACTTGCATGTTTTCGGTTGTGCTGCTTATGTTCATCGAGAGAACAACAAACTTGAACCTCGGTTGGTTCGTTGTATTTTCTTAGGGTACTCGGAGAGGGTGAGAGAGTATAGATTGTGGTTGATAGATGAAAATGATGAGAGACTTATCATTTGTAAGGATGTAGTGTTTGACGAAACTGAATTTCCTTACATGCTTCCTACTCAACCATTAATTGCTATTGATGCACCCCCTCCCCCGGTTCCAATTGCGATGGAGCAACCCTATGTGTTGAGGTCTCTCGATGTTAGCCCTTGTCTACAAACTGAAATTGTGGAAAATCTTGAAACTATGCTTGCTAATCCTGAAATTATTGATAAAGAATTTGAACAAAATGAAGAGGAAGAAAATGTGATTGAAAATTTAGGTGAGTATCAACTTGCTAGGGGTAGGTCTAGACCTTTTGTTAGGAGGCCGTCTAGCTTTGATAATAACTTTCACATTTCCTCATTTTGTGTTTTGTATGTTTGATTCTTTTAACAATTTGCATGAACCCAAAATTTACAACAATGGTGCTTTAAAATGTGGAAATCCTAGTGATTGGTTAAATGCTTTAATGGATAATGTTAATGCGTTGCATGTGAACCATTCTTGGACTTTGGTGCCCTTTCGTGTGGTTGAATCTGTTTCTTTTAAAGCTAGTTTGGTTGTAAAAGGGTTTTTTTCGAAAACAAAGGGTTGTGATTAAGCTTTCTCTAGTTGCCCAATTTGATTGGGAGGTAAAACCTTTAGTAGTAACTAAAATTCAATCTTGTTTTAAAATGTTTGATTTTGATTCTTGTGTTTGATGCTTTGTTTTGGTTACCCGAAAATCCTCGACATACTTGGTGCGTGTCGTGGTATCTTTCTTGTTCTTACTGTGGTGTAAGAATAAGTTAGATTTGCTTACTTTGTGTTGGCGGTGGTGATTTCCTTGAAATCCATGGGCAGTTCTTTGTGAACGGTCATGGTGGCTTAACTGATTATGCTTTGTGTTTAATTAGTTAAGTGTTTTTCCCTGCTTTGTTCTTACTTTGCTTTGGTTCAAGTGCAGGGATAGGCGATGATGAACCTTTCTTAATATATGTCTTTATGAGTCCATGTATGTGTACCAGCACTTGTTCCAAGGTGGAGAATGTTAGAATTGGAGGCCCTTTTCTTGTGGCAGCCTTCTACAGCCAAGCCCAAACTCTGGCACTCCTCCTGGTGACCCTAGCTGCCCAACACGTTCCTCCTTCGGTGACTTAGGGAATTGGTTAAGTCATTCCTTTTTTTTTTTTTTTTTGCTTTCCTTGATTGGCTCTCTGATTACCTTGATTGTCTTTTCCCTTTATTATATATACTCCCTTTATGCGGCAGTCTCCCTTGTGAATGTAAGCAAAACAGTGAGCAATTCTTAAGAGAAAAAGGCTACAGCCCCTACCTTTCCTCTTCTTCTTCTCTGTGAAATCGTGTGATTCTCTCTCTATGTGAGTGAGTGGTATTCCCCGATTGTCTCTTTCGTGGGTGTTATCGGAGTGTGTTGGTCGGACTGAGTTTTAGGGGCTTTTCTCCTTGGTTAATACTTGCTGGCATTACAGTGGGCTCACTGGTGGACTTGGGTCAGTGAAAGGTGTCTGAGCCGAAGAGTTTGTAGCCTAGACCTTCGTGGTCAATGAAGGCGAGTCGTGCTTGGGTCACGACGTTATAACAAAACAGTTCAGTTACTCTTAATTTATCTAGACTAATATTTGTTTTGCAGGAACAAAGGCTTATTGGTCTAAAAGCTTTACAAGTGATATTTATTAATTAGCTATTTGTATTAATAGGCTAGTTGTTAGGAGATTGTAATTTTGGTCTTATTCAAAAGCTCCATTTTTGTACGGGTTCATTCTGGACAGTGTGATATAAAATCACAACAACCGACAATGCTATACCAACTTGCGATCTTCAAGAATCAGCAGTGCCAACCTTGCCCCTATCCAAGAGCCGAGAACTGGCGGGCATAACCCCGCTCCCTATCTAAGAGCTGGGGGACTAGTGGGCATAACCCCACCCTAATAAAAGAAATGAGGACTGGCGGGTATCTGAAACGTCCTATGCAAATTTTCAACCTTCACTCCATGTTTAAAACTTGCAACGTATCTCCCAAGTGGCGGACACGTGGGATTTCTTGGAGTTGGTCCCTTCATCTTTGAATATGTTTGAGCTTGAGTCGAACCAAACATGAGTCATGTCGATTCAAGCCTAAAACGAGGTGAGTTCTAACCAGCTCGGTTTACTAAATAGCCTTACCCCCGCCCAACCGACCACAAATGAAAAGTGATCAGTCAAAACTCGAGAAACAGAGCCAAAATAAGAATCCCACCTAATACTTTTTCAAAATGTACTCACCAAGTGAACACACCTAAATCCTAATACCCCATCAAGATGCATGCTTCTCATAGAAACTGCTTGGGCTTATTTGTTTTTATGAGGGCACATCTGTCTTTTACTGACATCCATCTCATTTCCAAATTCCACACCAACCATTCATGTTCCAACAAAGAATGGTATGGTGCAGGTGGACCATACTACCCGACTATAGTAGTATTTAGTACTACCAGAACAAAATAAGAAAACAGAAATCCCGTTGCTACAAAATAAATTCAAGTAATTTACGTGCTTTAACATTTATAGTTAACTTACAAAACTACAATATTCGTATTTAAAAATAAAAAATAAAAACTTAACGTGATCATGTTCTCAAGGGCTGAGTATCAATATTTTAATTGATTTATACCCTTTTTGTCTCCGTTTATTCCCTATTTTGAGATGACATAGAAAAAGAGTGTTTATCAATGTGATTTAAAATTCACGAACATTAGAGTCTCCGACCTTGTTTAGGCTTTTAGAGAAAATGGCATGTGAATATAGACTCAAATAATGTCAACGTCACCAATTCTGTTCACAAAAGTATAGTTTGTCGTTTTGCCGGTAAAGTATTTTTATCATTTTGATCATTCTTCCTTAAAAAAAAAAAAAAAGGAATAATTGTGGGCTGTTTTTCCGAAATTATAATCGCTCCATTACTCTATTTTTTTCCAACCACAAAAGTACATTTTTCTTTTTTTCTTCCAAAAATGTCATCGTTCCCACTTCTCAGTTCCCAATGTTCGTTACCTTTGCTAGAAGCGTAGAAGTGGGTCTATAGGGGGAAGCAGTTCATTAAAAGCAACAATTATGTTATCATCTTCGTTGTAGAAATATATCTCATCCTACCGAATAGAAGAACGTTTCTCTCTTATCTGACGACCTCCCAAATTCAATTCAAACCTCCAAATCAGAAATTGAAAGTGGCTTTTGAAATTGCAACAAGTCAAAATTGGTTCACAACAAGTCAAAAGAGAGATTCTATACTTCAAGTAGGGAGCGTACTCCTCTGTGGGTTGAGATTTGGCCACCTCTTCATTTTTCTTTAGTAGAAGGAAGGAGCTGTATATGAAAAGCTCTATCATGTGCCTTTTCTATCCTTCAGTCAAGGAAAAATCATGTGGGAAGAAATTGTTTTCTCCGTCTTTATATTTCTTTTGATTTAATCCTTAAAAGAAAGAAGGTTTTTTCATAAAGATGGAGGGAAGGCGTTGAAGGGTGGGATTCATTCTGATGTACAACTGTGATAAATTGTGCATTGTGAGGCCCAATTTTCTGCATCGAAGGTTTCGATGTGGGCGTCGAAGGTCTCGTCAAATGTCTCGATATGGGCATCGAAGGTCATTGCTGTAGTCTTGAAACAATCCAAAGATTAGTCCCATATTGACTAGCATCAAACTAAGCATGCGTGAAATTCCCTTTTAAGCAATGCCAACTTCTGAGGGGTCATCATTATGACGCGTGTTATCTTGGTTTTAATTACTTTTGATATTTTTGGTGTGAGGCATTATGGGTACTATTTTCAACACCATTGCTGCTACTAATCTTGTTAGATCGTATTTTTTCTCAGTGCAAGAGTGGAAATGAAAAAAAAATCACAATTCCAGGTACGTTCCTCGCCTTCTCCCCTTCTTCGAAGCTCATTCAATGCCCAAAATTTTTAGCGATGTTGCCTCCGATTTGGGTGTCGTTGCCTCCGATTTGGGCGTCATTGCCTCCGATGTGGGCATCGTTGCCATGAACCACAAACCCATTTCCTTTTCTTTTCGAAAACCCACCCAAATCAAACAAAGAACATTAAGTTTGAATTGATCTACTCTATGTATTTGCCGAGTTTTTTTGGCATGGATGCCACGAACGATTTTAAACCAGAAAATAAGCTAGGGGAGGGATGATTCGGACATGTTTACAAGGTAATCCATACTTTTGACCGATGAAACTGTTAAGTGAGAGAATTAAATCCTTATAAGCCAATTTTTTAAGATGCTTATGGGGAAACTAGGAATAAGACATAAAATTCACATAGATACAAAATGTTTGAACGATGCCCAAAATTCTTAAAAGCCTTTTTTTTAAGCGATGCCCAATGTTTTTTTCGAGCGATGCCCAATTTGGGCAGTGACTTTGTCTACGCACCTTTCTTTCATTAAGGGTAGCTTTGTTATTTTCCCTCCAAAAAAATGTACTTAAGCGATTTAAAACAAATATAAGGAACTTTTCAGATTATAATTTCATCACATGGTACATACCAAATTTCTCCAAAAAAAGGGGGTATATTTGAAGTCGTACATATTAATAAGCAAACACGACCAATCCACCCAATATTATGTTAGGCTGAGCTTTATGGGCCGGTACAACCCAATCCAACTCGATGATTGGTTCAATGGGCTTTGGTATAGGTTTTAAAAATATACAAAATTAGCCCATTTCATGGGTTGGTCCACAGTTTGACTTTAGTTTTTAGTAGCCCAATAAAACTTTGGGCTGACCTAGCTCATTACCACATCTAGCCTAGTGGGCTTGGTGTGGGTCGGCCCAGTGTAGCTCATTGACACCTTTACATTTTAATGCATGATAAAAATAAGAAGAGTAACGAGTCAATTAGATGAAATAAGGTGGGTGCACAATTTCATCAGAAATAGGTTGTTGTTGTTAGCAAGAACCCTTGTCATTGAAACTTGTTTATTTGACTATTTTCATGATTTAAAAATTAGGGAGAAATTCGGGTCGATCCCTTGTGGGAAAATGTTAATTGGAAAAGTTCATGATTTTTTTAAAAATTGCTAAAGTACACTTTTGGTGAGAAAATGACGAATATACCCTTAATGAAGAAAAGGCCCGTGGACAAAACCCCTCCCCAAATTTGGGCATCGCAATGCACTACTGAAGTCTATCCAAATTTGGGCATCGCAATGCAAAGATCCTCGCACAAATTCGGGCATCGTAATGCACAATTGAAGTCTGTCTAAATTTGGGTATCACAATGTAAAATTTTGGCATCGTAATTCACAATTGAAGTCTGTCCAAATTTGGGCATCACAATGTAAAAATTGGGCATCAATTGCAAAAAATTATGAATCGCAGTGTACAAAATACACCGCTCCATCGAGTTTGGGTGAATGCAAATAAGTCAGTTCCATATCATATGCCAAGTTGTTTACAACTAACCCATTTCCTTTTCTTTCCTCATCAAAGTTAAAACCGTAATTTGTAAACCACTTGTCCTTTTCACTTTCTCTCTCCAGTACTCACATTCATTCTTTGCCTCTTCCGTTGAAATCATGAGATCCCCATCTCTTTCTTTTCCCCTTAACATTCTTCAACAAAACTTCTACTGTATATTATTCAATCTCTCTCTACTCTTTACTTTATATTACAACCCTCATCCTCTCACTTTCTTTCTCTCTTGTATAATACACTAACCCATTTCTTTTCTTTCCTCATCAAAGTTGATCTGTAATTTCTTCGGAGAGGTTGATCGTAATTTGTTTGGGAAAAAAGTAAACCTGGATGGTTCGAGCTTGAGGGGGCAACGACGACAGATTTTCTTTTTGAGATAATAAAGAATAAGCTCCTTGTCGGTGGGGTGAACCCGAAACACCAGCATCATAGCCTCCGACACAACATCGTTACCTCCGAAGTGGGCATCGTTACCTCCAATCGGTTTCCTCATTCGTCGCCGGAGCTTCTTTACGGTTCGAGTTAGAACAAATGAAGTACTTGATTGTTGTTATATATAAAGTATGCATGCATAACAGATGTGTATAATACTATCATTCGCATACCATTTTGGCTCACGACTTCATCCATCTTTGCTCGTTTATCTAGGTTCGCATCCCAACACTTTTTCATGATGTGTGCGAATCAACTCGAGCAACATTTAAGTACATCTAGAATTGGGGTGAAGGAATGAGTGAGAAAGGGATTTGAAATGACATTGAAGATATTGACTTGTGTTCCGCAGTAAGCATGGTAAGAAGAGCATGAGATTCTCTTTGCGAGACTTGAAGGAAGAAGAAGAGGAGCGGGGTGAAAGAAGAGAGTATTATTGGAAAAAAAAAAGTAAGGGTAGTGGAGCGATTACAATTTCAGAAAAAGGGACCGGCTCACAATTAATTCTAAAAAATATTAGTGCTCCAAAATTTATTCTAGATGCCCACATAGGACTCACCTAAGCGGCTAGGCACCACCCAAACGCCTAAAAATCAAGCCAACTAAATTTATTTATTTTTAAGTAAATAAAATACATTACAAATTATTGAATTATGTACTGTAGTAATTTTTAAGTGGACCTTTGGAGTATTGTGTTGTTTTGAACTTTGGAATGATATTAAATTCTTGGTTTAAACCTCTATTTGGTCACCCTACTTTCGGCCAAAATTCATTAAGCTCACTTTACTTTTTTTCCCTCAATTTAATCACTCTACTTCGCTTCAACATTCAATAAGGTCACTCGAGTCATTTCTTCCCGTTATGTTGGATGGAAATCATTGAAATGACCAAAATGTCCTTATTAAGTTGAAGGGTTTTACTCTCAATGTTAAAAGTTGAGGGTTCAAAATAAAAAACAAAGCAACATGTGAACAACGTATCCTCACAACCCACTTATGCCTTCTCCCCACAGCCTGGATGGAATTGACATGAAAAAGCAGCGGCGTTTTTGAAGGAAGGGGAGATCGGCGCTGTTGAAGATGGGGGCCGCTGTTTAGGAGGTTTGGCCGGTTGTGGGTGAAGGGAGAGAAAGATCTGGACTTAAGTTTAGTGGAGACAATGGGTATGGCACGGCTATGGTGGTGATGCATCAAATTCTCAGATCGATTTAGAGAGAGATAAAGCTAGGTGTTGCATTGTTTCTCTACTCATAAAATTTGTAGGGAGTAAGCGAGGGTGGTAGAAAAAGTGAGGAGAATCAGGGTTTATCAGGAGTTGCGCCAAAACTTTCTGAACAGGCCAAAGAGGTCTTCCAGGGGGAAACAAGGGACAAGTTCTAGCCATGAGAAGAACAAACCTGCGACCGGGTCTATCAAGTGTTGTTGCCAAGCCTTTTGAGCAGTGAAAAGCGATTTTGAAGGAGCACAGGAGGCGAAATGTGGGAGAAGCACCATCAAGTTGGAAGAGTTTCTGAGAACGAAAAAAATGAAGGAAATGATGCTAGTAGTGGAGGTGAAGTATTATGGGTGATTGGTGAGACCATAGTTGAGATTGGCCAAACAACCAATGACCTCATTGTTGGGCAGGGGGAGGGAGCAACTCGTCAGGCTCAGGCTGCAAACTCAGAAGATACTGATACCAGAGGAACGAAACTCCAGAAATGAGGAAATTGAAGATTATATTAAAAATATTAGTAAGGGTATTTTTGGAATTTTAGGAATTTTTTAAAGTTTTCAACAAAAAATTTGGACGGAATGATGAAATTGATATTTATGTCCAAGTAGAGTCATTAAATTGAGGGAAAAAAAGTAGGGTGAGCTTAATGACTTTTGGCCGAAAGTAGGGTGACCAAATTGAGATCTAAACCTAAATTGTTTGTATTACTTTTAATTTTTATCATTATTTTTATATTAATTAGTGATATTTTCTAAAAATAAAAACTCAAGATAATTATATCTAAATTCTAGGTTCTGCCTAGGCCTATCTACGCTTCGCTTAGGTGCTGGTCTAGCACTTAACACACTTAACGATTTTTAGAACATTAGAAATTACTTCGTCCATGTTCCTGAAAATAAGTTCATCTTTCTTTTCAATCTTTCTTTAAAAAAAAATCTTATTTTCTAACTTTATTTTTTGAAAATTACTTTTACCAATTTGTATTTGATTTGATTATCAATTTAATTGACGAGTCATACACTTATACGAATATTATTGAAAAATACAATTATCATATCTAATAGAATAAATTATCTTTATGTCAAGTCATACATGACACCTTTTTAAGAATGGAATGAGTAGCATTTTTATAACATATTTAATACTTTTATAACATTTTTTAGTATAATTTTTTATAGTAATATTTATTGCATTTTTTTGTTCTAATAAATGAAGTGTTTTTTTAATATACACGAATTTTATGAAAATGTTTGTTTTTATGTAACTTTCTTAGTGTTCTCCAATTTATCAATATTTGTGTCAAATTATGGATATCCATTTACTTTTTAATCTCACAATAAAAGGAACACACTATAAATTGACTAAAAAGAAAATACAAGGATCCACTTATTTCAAACATAAAATTCTTTGGAGGAGGAATAAAGTGATTAATAAATAGTTACTCTATTCTTAAATAATCGTCCATTTTGTTTAGACACATAGTTTAATAAAAAAATAATTATATGCATTAAAAATATTAGTGTAATGTGTGGTTAATTTAATATTTTTATCTATGTGGTCATAATTAAAATATGTATAAAAAATAAAGGTTAAGTAATAAAAATAATTCCTTAAAATGAAGAGTTTTGAAAAAGAGTAAGTCTTCTGTAAGATCGTCTTAGTGTTTTTTTTTGTGGAATGTTATGACAAAAATGCTGACAAAAAATGTAACATTTTTTTTAAAAAGTGTTTCAATACAACATTTTAAAACACTCAAATTTGGAGCGTTTTAAAAATATGATGCATTTACAACTATTATGTTTATAAAAATAACTTTTTGAAATAGTTTCTCAAACGTATTTATAAGAAAAAAAATTATGTTTTGAAAATAATGTGTTTTAAAAAAGTTACGTTTTAAATAAGTTGCATTGACAAAATGTTACACCAAACGAGACCTTACAGATCTTCATTCGTAAGACGGAGCCACGCACTCTCACAATTTAACCCATTAACACACGATGAGTTGGGTAAGTAGGATCCGTCTTACAAAAAATATATATAAGGCAGTGCTTACAAGTATTCGTCTTTGAAAGAATAAGTGTCATGTAAGACTATTTTTCAGATATCTTAATTTGTAAAACGGAATCAAACACTTCTACAATCTCAATACCAATATACGATAAATTGGATAATAATTATTTTGAAACCAAAAAAAAAAAAAAAGTAATATTTTAGACCAATAAAAGTAATTAAAGAAAACCATGCGGCAGTTGGTGGGCTATCCCCACGTGGGGTTATCCTGAATTTGACGGATTCCTCTGGTGATAGAAGAAGAGAATGTTGGCTGCTGTTGAGAGTAAAATGGTCCGAGATGTCAAGATCTGGCAAATTTACGGTTTACCCCATACCTCTCTAATTGAACCCTTATTTTTCTAGCTTATTAAAAGTTAAAAGTTAAAGGCAAAGGAATACAATTCTGTCCACACCTACTTTCAACTTTTTGTTTCTTCGTTGAGAGTTGAGACGTTGACCCCTTCAACTTCCCAACTTACCTTGCTTGTTTAGCAATTAGCAGCTTGTAAATATCACTGGTCAACTTCTTATAGGCATCCAATTCTACCCAAAAGTAGCCATCATTTCCTTTCTCTTTTTTCTTCTTAATCTTATCTTATCTTTTCATTTTTAGTTATTTCTTTTCTTTTATTAAGGATCACTTAGAGACTAAGGCACACTAATCAAAGATGGTTTGTCAAAGTGTACTAACACCAAATACTCAATTATGCTAAGTAAAGATTTAATTTTTGTCAGAATATTAATTTTTAGATATGAATTTGGATAATAGTTCAATATCCCAATTAAATTTGAATCCCATAATATATATGCATCTAGAAGATAGAATAAACATATACCTATATACGATATGTTAATAACACGATTCGATAGGAAAATATTAGGGGAAAATATCAATAAGTCTCACTAAAAAAAAATCATCTTCAAAAGGTCTCAAAAATTATTAATGAAACGTATTTTTATGTTATAATGGTCCACAGTAGTCCGTTATATCATTTCGCCATTAGACATAACGTATTTTCTTCTATCTAAAAAGTCTCAAAGTTAAATCCTTAATACCATAAAATCCAAAACTTAACGCTTCTTCTAACATCGTTAGAGTACAAGGTTTTATTTGAAAGGAAATTTAATTTTAACTTCAATGATTTTAATGATTTAATATTTTAGATAAAATAATAATAAAAATATTAATAATAAAATTAATAATAATAATAATAACAACAACAAATAACTTATTATTAATAATAACAATAATATTTACAAAATTTCTATTAATATTATTATTATTATTATTATTACTAAATAATAATAATATCATTATTATCACTACTATGACTACTAATATTACTACCATAATTTCATGAAAGTGTAAAAGGTTAGCCTTTTAAATCTTAGTATGGATGAATTAATTTTAATTAGATCTTAAAGATTCAATAGTTATTTTGAGATCATTGTGAAATAAATTTTATAAATAGACTTTTGGTATTTAATACTAATAATGTTAATGAAGATAATAATATTACTATTATAATACTAGTATTATTGTTATAATAATAATAATAATAATAATAATAATAATATTCAATACAATTCTTATTATCATTGTCATAAATGAAAAGAAAATAAGTTTTCATGTAAATGAAATCTTTTAACATAACGGCGCTAGTAGATATGTTAAGTTTTGGACTTTTTAGTATTAAAAATATGATTTTGAGACTTTTTGGATATGAGAATTTTTTGGTGGGGCTTTTTAATATTTTTCCCAAAATATTAGCATGTCTATTAACTATTACTAAAACAACAGTTGATGCTACCACATGACGGCTTTCTGTTAAATGTTTAAAATTTTAAAGGAATTCTAAACTTCCACGTTTCACCTTTTTATGAATCGTAATGGTAATTTTTTTACCAACATTTCAAAATTGGTTACTGATAAAAGTTTTACAGATAAAAAGTTACTGATAAAAGTTTTTATTACATTTGATTTTATACGGTTAGTTTAGGATAAATTTTACGATTAGTTTAAGATAAATTTTATGACATTCACATTAGATTTTATTCGTGTTTCACTTAATTAAGACTTCTCAATTCCCATCATTTTAACTTCCCTACTATGGCTAGAACTTTTGGAGTAGTACGACTATTTTTATTTTCTTCCAATCTTCTATAAATTGTGCAAATCAAATAGGATAAAATCTCTTTATGTGATTTTTATTTATTTTATTAATAATGAAATTTTAACAAACAAATCTTTTTGAAATTCAAATTTATTTATCCATTCTAAACAATCTCTTTCAAATTCAAATTATGTTTATTTCTCTAAACAACATTTGTCCTATATTTATAAATAACTAGTATTTGTGCCCGTGCCCATGGCACGGCGCGAGTAGGGGAGGAAGTTAATATTGGAGGGTGTCAATATTTAAATAAATAAAAATATGTTTTAATCATGTTTCAAAAGAGTCTAAAATTTTTCTGTATGGTGACATACATGTATTCCAGCCCAAAGTGTTTATGAATATGTTCAACAAAGAAAATTCAAACTTACAAAATAACCAATTTAAAATTAACACATTTCAGTAATCAATTAAAATAATATGATCATCCAACAGTAAAATAAAAAGTAAAAAATTACTTTTGTAAGCAAAATCAATCATCAAATATTGTTATTTAAAACAAAAAGAAAATTAACATGTAGAAATATATTGTTTTTTTTATCAATAACTATGTACACATTCCCTCCAATCCATCTTTACAAAATTGTCATACTTTTTTTTATTTGTCTTAACGTAATATTTTAATTTCAAAAAATCAAGCTACATCCATTGGAATACTGTAGCGTTTCCTAATTAACTTTTACCGGTGAAAAATAGAGATTAATTTAAATAACAAAACATGTTATCGGGTGTAATTAACTTTTACCAACTATCGAGCATAATTAACTTTTACCTGTAATTAACAAAATGTAATAATGATTTTTTACCCGTAATTAACTTTTAACTAATTAATTTAAATAACATTAACTTTTACCAGTAATTAAATATGTTTGGGAAAAATAAATCTGGCCAATAATTAACTTTTACCAATTAATTTAAATAACAAAATCAATTATTTACGTAATTAACTTTTAACGGTAATTAACTTTCTTGGTTGATGATTGACCTTTTTTTTCTTGTTGATTATTTTTGAAAACCAAGAAATCAGATTTGCCGCATACTCATTTTCCTAATAAAATGGATTTGTCTACTCCACCTTGAAAGGCCTTTTAATTTGTTTTTTTTCCACTTTTCCTCTTCTCCAAAACGTGATTCAGAAAATAAAATGGATCTGTGGAGGATGAGAGAGAAAGAGATAATGGATGAGAGATTAGAGGATGAGAGAGAAAGAGATAGTGGGAGAGATAAGGATCGTGTAAAAAAACGGTTTTCGATAAAATGTAATCCTGATCGTTGAATGTGTTTCGTAAAAACAAATCCTGGCAGGTAAATAGCTTTTTCAAAAGATTTAATCCTGGCCGATAAATAGCTTTGTGAAAACAGATCCTGGCCGGTAATTAGCTTTTAATAACCGACCGATCATATTATATCAATAAGTCTAAAAGTTTATTTTCTTATTAATTAATAATTAATATAATGATGCTAAAGAAATAAGCTATTCAATGAACACTTCAACCAAAAATAATTTTCATAAACGACAATAGCAAACCCAAAGTTGGAACTATCGTATCCAACAATTGATTTACGGATTTTAACTTGGATGCGAAAGCTCATGTCTTTTATGCATGAATCCTAAATAGCTAAGCTATTTAGAGTTCAAATATTCTCAAATGCCCATCTTATTCTTCCAATTTCTCACCACTATTACAGACCTTCCCTGTAAATAAAAATCAGCACCCGAATAATGCATATCAAAAATCAAGTAAAGAAGTATCTACAAAGTAACCTACTTATTTATAACCAAATATCTTCCTATATCAAGTATTTCAAACCGTTCTGAATAATTTGCTATGTAGAAGCCACAACAATATCCATATTATCAAGAAGCTATACCTGAGACTTTGAAGAAGCTTGTTTTGATCCTTTAGCAGCTTTATGATGGATAGCAAGCTCATCAAAATGCTATCCAATAACCACAACACAAAGGAACCCAATGCTTCCACAGATCGCTCGTTAAGCCAATCAACGATGTTACGTAGATTTCTTCCGCACATGGGAAAGAGGGATGCGTTTGAAAATGGAAAAAAGAAGAAGTTCAAATGAAGAGCTAGAGAAATATTTTTAATCTGATTTCCTAGTGACAACAGATATGAGGACGAAATAGACTACTCTTATCATACTATCAAACAATAACAACTTGATATAATTGATCATTCAAGGCGAAAGAGAACTACAAAAAATTGGCAGTAAGAAAGAGCATAAAATGAATATAATCAAGCTCTTTACAACCACCATGAAACACTATTTTGGATTCAGAGTAGAATTCAACTTAGAAAGAAGTAAATTGAAGAACCAAAACCATGAAATTCAACAATTCATTTAACCGGATACCCTAGAAGTGAAATTCTAGTTATTTAATATAGGAATAACCCACATTGCCAAGTACAGATTCTTTCTATTAACTTTACTCTTTTTCTAGTAACATGAGAATCAAACCTGTTAAAAGGTAACAACCTTTATGACTAAACAAACTAAATAAATGAAGGAAAACTCACATCAACCATCTTTGCAACAGACGACTCCTTGAGAGTCTTCATCCATGGGAATTGAGACGCATTTACAAATGCAAATGGGCGCCCAAAATAATCGGCGAACCTCATTAGCTGTATATCTTGCTGCGATTCATAGGACGCCTACAAAATCACAATTCAATTATTTTACAATCATACACAAAATTCATTCGAACAAAATAACGGATCAAACTAAAAGTAATCAAATAAGTGAATAGATTTCGAAAATTCACCGTTATATCGCCTAGGAAAACAATGAGATCGAGAATCATTCATCTTCGCAGCAGCCTCGAAAACAAGAACCTTAGGTTTCTTCACTTATTCGGCTTAACCACCTTCTTAACCTCACCGCCACCATTTTCAACTCCGCGTCGGCAGCCTCGACGTCGCTTCCTTCATCCTCTCCGCCATCATCGCATTACGCACGTAACTCTCCGCTCCGATAGAAACAAACGGCCCGAGCCGAAAGCACGACGGATACGCTCTTCGGAGTGCTGTTCAATTGACCGGAAAACGTCAGAGCCCGACGATAATGGGAGAGAAAAAATGGATCTGTGGAGGATGAGAGAGAAAGAGATAGTGGATGAGAGAGAAAGAGATAGTGGGAGAGATAAGGATCATGTAAAAACGGTTTTCGATAAAATGTAATCCTGATCGTTGAATGTGTTTCGTAAAAATCAATCGTGACCGGTAAATAGCTTTTTAAAAAAGATTTAATCCTGGCCGGTAAATAGCTTTGTGAAAACAGATCCTGGCCGGTAATTAGCTTTTAATAACCGACCGATTTGTTTTATATAATAGATATTAGACGATTGAATTGTTTACTCCATCATCATTTACAAGAGAGTTTAACTGTTGTAATCAATTCATCTTAAATTTTAAGTTATCTCTCTTAAATTTCTTAGTTTTCAAATTGTTTACTTGTGTTTTTTCTTCTTCTCAGGTTTTACAATAGAATACACATACATGCTAAAAGTGAATGAGAAAATTAAGGTACATCCATGTTTGTGTGTGCATATGTTTTTTTCTCAATACAGTGAATTAACTTACCAATTATAACATGCTTTAGAATTCTTTATTCCTTTCGTTTTTCTGGAGGACAATCCAATCCCCTTAAGCAATCTTTCTCTCGAGACAAAGCAGTCCCAAGCTTTAAGTGTTCACTTGAAACATCCCCTAAATCCTTCCAATCACATCTCCAAGGTGGCTTCAAACCATTGAAAAACCAAATTGATGTACCATCACCTTTTTTCCTCCCTAGCATGCGATTTATCACAACAATCTGCCCATGCACATGAATTAAATCTGTAATGCAATATACCTTCAAATCTGAGTTCGAAATTCTTAATGCAATTGGAATTGGAATTTCATTATGAAACATGTCGCTATACACGTGCACTAGCGCTGCTTCCCCATGAGTCGTTTTCAATTAATCTTCTTGGTCTTCATGTCCAGTTCGTTCTTGTTCACTTTTTTTTTCTCCAGTTCTTTTTCCCTTTCTTGACCAGCCTTACGCGTATTAGAAACCAAGTCCGATTATGTTTTTTTTATTCTATCCAATTTGCTTGCTTTGCCCCGAACTAATCAGCGGTCAAAATTGATTCGTGCAAAAATTGAAGGTGCTGAATTCTGAACCACCTCTTCCTTGCTAGTTATCAAACAGGACTCCCGCTCTTCCACTTTCTTTGGTTCTTCGATAGTTTGTAATGTGACCGAGTTGCCTTCATCTCTTATTGAGGTGGAAGGCTTTAATCTGAATTTCTTCCTTCCCTGTTCCAAAACATATGTATTTTCTCGTCCATAATGCACAACAGACCTATCAAATTGCCAGGGACGTCCGAGAAGGACGTGACAACTATCTATGGGCAACACATCATAAATAATATCTTATTTATAGTTTCCTAAAGAGAACGAGATATTGGCTTGTCGAGTTACCTTTACTCCCATGTTTTCTTGCAGACCGTATAGATCGTACGGCATAGGGTGTGCCGTGGTTGGCAGCCCTAACTTTTTCGATCAAGGTCAGCCCCATTGACGCAGCTTCCCCCATCAACCGCTATCACATAAACCTTTTCTTGAATTAGTCCTCGCATCCTAAAGATCCTCTCTCGTTGATCTGTGACTTCCATGATCGTTCCACGAATAAGGATTCGTGAAAACCGTGCTCTGATACCACTTGATGCGTATGCGGACGCATGAATCAACAAATCATCCAAGCAATTTTGGACAGCCCCGAAATTGCTCCAAACCCTCTTCAAAACAGTCTTAAATTCCCCAAAAATCAGCCACAAAACTCTCGCCCAATTACAAGCAAAGTCCCTTACAAGTTTACCAAAAAACCTAGCCTTGTTTTGTAAATTTATACAGCCTACAATCTGCCCAAAACCACAATTAAAAAATACCCACTTTGAATTCCTTACCTTGGCCGAAATTACCAAGAATAGATGAAACAGTCAACGCCTTTTTTGTAGAACAAGGCTACCACGAACAAACAAGAAAATAAAAATGGATAGGCGGATTCACCGGTTAGACTTCACTCGTCTAACGTAAAGAATTCTGTTTGATTTGATCTTCGAGGCTTCACTCACCTATGGAAGAAGAAATCAAAAAAGAGACACAACCGTGTTCTTAAGGCTTTGTTTTTCAACGTCAAAAATCTGTTGTCTTTTGATTACAAAGGTGCCTTAAATAGGCTACACAATCAACTCTAATCTATTAATGAAAACCCTAACTAATTATAAAATAAATAAACTAAATAAATAAAAGAAACTAAAACTAAAAATCCCAAAAAATACAAAAACGAGATTTTAATTAAACCTACACTAAGTGATTCCTTTTTCTTTTAGGATTGTAGAATCCGGCCCCTTGTTTAGTTCCCTTGCCGCAGTGAGTTGTCCCAGTCCTTTTGTATGGGCTGCCTTCCATGCGATTATCCACACTCTTTCCTTTATCCACAATGCCGCCCACTTGATGCCACACCTTGCACGGACCAGCCCGCTTGGTTCAGCCCCATGTAATCTTCCACCAATCATGCCCCCCTTCCAAGTGTAGCCATGCAAGACCCAAGCCATCTTACTTGATCCGTGTCCCCCAAGAACCACACCCTTGGCTTGGACTCCCATGTGAGACTCACGGCCCCTAGGCCCTTTACTCCCCCTTGGCCTTCCTTGAATCTCTTCAACCCAAGGCTGCCCCGTCCCTTTTCCATCATATGAATGCATCCCCTCATGGTCCTTTAGGTGCACATTCTCTTGACCCCAAGCTCCCGCATCAGTAGCAAAGTTTAATATCACATTATGATCTGTTAAATTTTAGATGAAGTTAAGTAATGACAAAATTGCATGTATAATTCAAAGTATAATGATAATTTTACTCAAAAAATAATATAATGGTAAAATGTGATGATAGGTGAAAATACAATTCAAAATTAACCCTTTTTCCTACATGAATCATTATTTCGTACATATCTTAATCTGGTTAAGATGAAAGATTAATCGAGGGGATACTCCTACCTTTCCTAATAAATACTCCGTTATTATGATATGCACTTTTAGATTACGATCTGAGGAGAGGACTTAAATTATTCAGAAAAAAAAAAAAGTACTAGTCATAATACGAAGGTTGCAACAAGAAATTAAACTTTGTTAATTAGGTCTCATTTCTTGACAATTGTGAGTGGTGCCATTTGGTTGCAAAAATTAAGGTCATAAATAATTAATAAGACGAGTTGTCTAATATTTGGTATGTAATAGATGGTCTGGACTAATAAAACAAGTTATTCAAATAAAATTATTATCATCTTACTATTAATATTAAGGAGAAGGGTCTTATTATTAGCGCCCTCACTAAAAAAATGAAACTAATATTTTTAATCTTAAAACTACCATGATATACAAGTGAAAATTAATAACGAGAACACTAATAGTAATTGGATTAATAATACTATTTATACCTACTCGACTACTAAACAAACCGGTGGTTTATTATTAATGACATCGAACTTATGAAAGAATTTAATGGCCTTGGTGAACAACATTTTAGGAGAGAAATATAAAATCATCATTAATAACCCCGTGTTTCATCCAAAGTGTCCACGTTTAAAAAATCTAATTATTAAGAGATATATAAGTAGTATTGAAGTTGATCATCGTTACAAAAATACTTTAACACAATTATTATACTTAAAATATAAGTAAATGGTAAAGAAAAAAAATGAAAATTATAAATATAATTTTTAAAAATTAACTTTTTATGTAAAAGGTTCCAAAATGATAGGATGAATTATTTATCAGGAAATTAGTGATTAAAACCTTCTACCTATATTACATCAAAATTAAAATTAAGAAAGAAAAGGAGACGAGGTCAGTGAAAAGGGGTCTCAATCAGTTGGCAAATAAAAAGAAATTGTCAAACCAAACAGAAGAAAATGAGAGTGGTCTATGACACAAGCATTAGACTGACATATGGAAGATGCAGACAAAAAAGAAAAAACCTGCTCCTCCTATTGTTCGATTTATTTTTCACGATGTCGTAAGAGGAAGAAGAACATTTGTTGAAGTTATGCAAATATCTTGGCTTGGGTCTCTAATTTGATTATATTAAAAATGACTAATTAAGAAAATCAAAATAACAGTTTTGTGTGTAAGACAGAAGACTAGTTTGTTTCGGTTGTGTAGTGCGACTAATAAATCAAGCTACTTACTTCAATGGATTCAAAGTAAAGAGATTTTAATTTAAAATGGAAATATTTATAAACAACTAAGGGCCATATAATAAATAAGTGAATAATAAAGCAAAAAATAAATAAGTAATTTTCAAATCGAGAAAAACTTATATGTTTGGTCTCAGTGTAAAAGTGCATAAAGTAAAGAAATATATAATTTTTTGTAATTATATTTAAAGCACCATAAATATTAATGTGGCACTCCACGGTCTCGAATAAATATTTTTAGTGGACAAAATATAAGGATTAAAAAGTGTAATTAATGATGTGTTGTAAAATATATTGTGACAATAATATATATTGCACACATTCTCTGTCATTAATTATATACTTATTATACTCATTTTCTCTTTTGAATGTACAATAATGAAAGCATTAATTGAAAAGAATATATTAGGACGAATGAAATAAAATTTATAAATTTTTTTAAGAATATTAGTTGGAATATTTTAAAATAAAAAATAAAAATATTAGTCGAAACGTTCCAAAATAAAAAATATGAATATTTATTAGGTGTGAGTAATTAAGTATCTTTTCAAATGAATAAAATCCAGTGGGAAGATTAATATGATACCAAAAAGGCAGTGTGTTAACTAGCGCTGGTAGGCTGCTACTACTACTAGTCTACTACTTTCGTTCATCTCTCTTTTTCATTTGTTTGTAACTGTCGTCACTCGTCAGGTTCAGGTCCGATATTATGTCTTGTCCGAAGTAATCAACCTCTCTCTCTCTCATCATGCCATCTCGCAATATACCACCACCGCTACCGCCATCTCCTCAGCCGCCTCCACATCCTCACCACCGTGAGAGCCGTGTTATAGCTGGTGGTGTCGCCGCCGCTTTCTCGCTCCTTTTCGCTCTTACCCTCTGCTTCCGCAAATTCTCCCGCAAACGCACCGTTCCTTCCCCCGACTCCAAGCCACCTCACCGCTTCTCCTACTCCACGCTCCGTCGCGCCACCTCATCCTTCTCCCCTTCTAACCGCCTTGGCCAAGGTGGATTCGGCTCCGTCTACCGTGGAACCCTCACCGACACTAATCAGTCTGTAGCCGTCAAGCTTATGGACGCCGGCTCTCTCCAAGGCGAGCGCGAGTTCCAGAACGAACTCTTCTTCGCTGGCAAAATCGATTGCAATCAAATCCTCTCCGTCGTCGGCTTCTCATCTGACAGAAAACGACGCCGCATGTTGTTGGTGTACGAGCTCATGCCTAACGGTAGCTTACAGGATGGCTTGCTGCATCGCAAGTGCAAGGAGCTAATGGTGTGGGAAAAGCGGCTCTCAGTCGCAATTGATATTGCTAAAGGTATCGAGTATTTACATCATTACTGTGATCCACCTGTTATTCATGGCGATATAAAGCCTAGTAATATTCTATTGGATCAAAATTTCAATGCCAAGATTGGTGATTTTGGTTTAGCGAGGTTGAAATCGGAAGAACAAAGTGAAATTGTGATGAACAAGGAGAGTAATTGTGTTGGGGGCGTAGTAGATGATAATGGATCTTTAATCGAGGATACTGAGAGTTTGGCAACAACTGGAATTGAGGAGTTTAGTGTCATTGTGGATCAGTCTCCTGGGAGCTTTGTTAGGTTAAACATTGTCGAGGCGTCGCCTGAGACTCTTGTAGATGTTGATATGTCGCCCAGGACAGCTGTTACTGTGGAGGGCTCAGCGCTTGATGGGGTTAGTGTGGATAGTGGTGGGGAAATTCTTAAGAAGAGTGGGAGGAGGAAGAAGAGCGTCTCTGGGAAAGATTGGTGGTGGAAACAAGACAATGGTGGGTCTGAGTCGGGACGTGTAAAGGATTATGTTATGGAGTGGATTGGGAATGAAATTAACAAGGAAAGGCCAAAGAGCGAATGGATTGGGGGTGGAGGCGGAGGCAGAATTGGAGCTTCATCTACTTCAGGGCAGATTGGGAAATCCGAGAAGAAGAAAAATAAGAAACGGTTGGATTGGTGGGTTTCACTGGATGAAGACAAGAGTGTGAAGAAACAGAAGCGAAGGCCAGCTAGAGAGTGGTGGAAGGAGGAATATTGCGAAGAGCTTGCTAGAAAGAAGAAGAAGAAGAAGAAACAAGGCCAAGGCCAAGAATCAACAAGTGGTGACATCAATTGTGAAAGTTGGTGGCAGAAAGATGATGATTTGTATACAGATAGAAAGAAAAAGAGGAGCAGGAGCAGGAGCAGTAGGGGCAGTGTTGATTGGTGGTTGGATGGATTTAGTGGTGAGCTTTGGAGGGCTCGTAGGAATAGCCATGATTCTGTGAGTGGAGAGATACCCAAAAGTGGTGGAATTAGCAGCACACCAAGTATGAGGGGAACAGTATGCTATATTGCCCCAGAGTATTCATGTGGTGGAGATCTCTCAGAGAAGTGCGATGTTTACAGTTTTGGAGTTCTATTACTAGTTCTTGTTGCGGGGCGAAGGCCACTTCAAGTAACAGGATCCGCAATGTCAGAATTTCAACGCGCCAATCTCCTCTCTTGGGCACGTCACCTTGCACGTGCAGGGAAGCTTCTTGATCTGGTCGATCAGTCTATTCAATCTTTAGATAATGAACAAGGTCTAGTATGTATTACAGTGGCTCTTCTCTGCCTGCAGAAGTCCCCTGCCCTCCGGCCTTCTATGAAAGAAGTTGTGGCAATGCTTTCAGGAGATTTATTGCCACCCCAACTACCAGTAGAGTTCTCCCCCTCCCCTCCGTCCCGCATTCCAAAGTCTCACAAGAAGGTCCGGTGAGTTTCTTGACGTTTGGAGCCAGTTTTCTTGAACGGTAGTTTACAGACGCAGATTATTGTTTGATCAACTTTGTAGATGCTTAATGTAAAAACAAGATTGACCTTTAACTTTCATTTGCTTCAGTTTTGATGTGATTTCTGTTAAGTAACGATCTATCATATTCTTCAGAAATGATTGAATAGATAATCAAAAAACTCCTGCTTCAGAGTTCATTTTATCTTGCATTGAGTTTCAGGAATGTAATGATTAACCAAAAATACAAAGGAATGAATTCAATCACCACATTTAATTAATTGTGCCTCCCATTTTACTTGATATCCTGTAGTGGAGTGTTACTGGACTATTGAGAGTCATTGCTTATCATTCTTTTATGTTGGCTAATCTTGTATTCATAATCTTCCACGTCGCGGTAGACAGCTAATCTTACATCAAAACCAAAGTTTCCTACCGTCATATCAGCCATATTTTGAAGTACAAATACCGGCCATGAACAGCTAACTGATAATACAAATTTAGGGTGTAGATCAATTCCTTTCCTAAATTAAACCTGCCTAGCTAGAGGGGCTAAAAAGAGAAGAGTGAAAACTTAGACAGAAGTTGCTTGCACTGTGCCACTGCACAACATGCCATGCCATGGCTGTACAAATATCAGCCCAGGATTTGCATAGCATATTAATTCAAAGTCTTATGGGCTCACCTTCTGCAGAATACCCATAGGCTGTAGAAGAATCATTAAATACATACTTGACGTACAGTGCGTGGTTGCGAGTTGTGACAAAGAGTGGCCTGAAGATGGATAGAGTAGTATTTAGATTAAGTAGTAGCTCCATGTTGAATCTATGATTGTCAAGAAAAGTGTTTTAACTTCATGTTTTCAGATATTGCCAAAACAAGAGTTTCTTTGCAGCCCATCCTTCCTTCCAACGTTGCACATTTGAAGGACTGAGTTGGTGTCATGAAACATTTTTTTTAAAATTAATCTCTCCGGCTGAGTCTTGAGCACACTACCTTTCCCCTGTAAGAGGTGAGAGGTACCAGATGCGCTAGAGCATGATTCTCTTGGGGTGGATGTATTTTTATTTATTTTCAAATAAGTGAGCAAGTGGTGGAGGGGACTTTGGTTCTTAATGATTACTGGGTTTATGCTTATTTCGGTTGGGTGGGGTTGAGGGAGGAAGGGACAAGGGGAGCAATGAATGGTGATTCCATTTTGAATAGGTTCTTATTCCCTTGGTCGAGCCGGTAGGGCTTTCCTCAGCTCGGGCTTATCAATAGATAATAGAAAGTTAGTCAATCTCTCTCACTGCCTTAGTTATTTGGTAAAAGGCCCTTAAGCATAGTTATCAAAGGCGTTTGCCTTGGTCGCCTGAGGCGAGGCGAGGCATAGTCGCCTTAACAAGGGTAATGCAAGGCGGATTCACTGAAGTTACCTAGGGTGATCGCCTTTCTCGCCTTTTTGAGAGGCAAGAGGCGAGCTAAAACATGATAATTGCAAAGAATCTTTGTTTGTCATTTACCCTGCTTTTTTTTTTTCTTCCAGTTATCTAATATGCTTCTGTTTATCCTGCATCTGTTTGCTCTTTTTTGAATTTATGAAAAATGAATAAAATATTTCTGTGTATTTATGAAAAAAAAAATTGCAACAATCTGTTTTTGTTTTTAATTTCTATTTACTTTGTGTATTTATGAAAAAAAATAAAATTTCTTTGCTATGTAATTATAGGTTTGGATGTTGAATTTGTGAATTGAATTGTTGATATTATATGTGAACTTAATTTCATATCTTTTTTTCATTTATACATTTGTTACAATTAACTACATGTATGTATATATATATATATATATATATATATATATATATATATTTATTTGATAAGTAAATATATATATTATATATATACTATTTTTCCTAGTTTGTTGCTTTGCTCACCTTTCGGTTGCCCGCCTCTCGCCTTTAATAACTATGCCCTTAAGGGATCAGTAGAAGATGCTCTCCTCTTCTTCCTAATCCCTTGTTCTCATTCTCTTTCTTCCCCAAGGCTAATTAACTGCACCTTCTCTTTAAGTCCCTTCTTGAGACCAAAGTATGAAAAAAGATTTCAAGTAGATTACTAGTGTTCCGCCCCTTTAATTCAGAAAGGAGTTAGATTTTTGAGGAATAAGATCTGGTTTCAATGAGTTTAAACAGCAATCCAGATTTCATTCTGGTTTGTGCCAAAGGGGGCAAAAGCTACGAGAGGTGGATGTATGCGATATATGTAAAAGGAGAGGTGAAATTAATAAAGGGCTACATATTTTAGCTTTCTATCTCAGGGAAAAACCACTTGGGGGCTATGACACTACCCTGGTTGATAATTTGTTTTGGTTAGGTAATGGTAGGTTTCTTGTGTTTCCTGCTAGCTGGCCAATCACCTTTTTAATTGGCCTCTGGCTTCTTGTGATTTGAGAGTGACCTTAAGCTCATGCATCTGCGTACTGCCTGGTTGCATATGGCGCTCTATGCTTCTTATAACATGACACAGACCACAAGGACTTACCAATTTACAATTTCTACTTTTGCTTGGGTAGAAATATTTTTCCAGAATGTTATTGTTATTGAAATGAATGCCTTGGCTGGTACCCATAAAAGCGATGTGTTTGTGTGTGTGTGTTTGTTTGTGTTTGTGTGTGTTTGGTTGTATTTGTTTTATTATTATTAATTTAATTTAATTTAATTTAATTTTTTTGGTGGGGGTGGGGGGAGGCGAGTGAGCGAGACCAAGGAAAATATATATATTTTTTCAAAAAATTTGGACCAAACATATTCGTTATTTCGTACAATTGAGTGTACAGGAAGCTAGGAAGAACTGAAAGGATGAACAGAAATGTAAGATCAGGTGCCGAAGAATGAACAGGAATGTAGATCAGGTAGAACTGTAGAAGCATCAACTTTGAATCCTTGAAGCCAAGTTGCCAGCTGCTTGTTTCAGAATGGTCTTCAACACTATTATAGTTATTTTGACTGTATATTCTGATGTCCTTTTTGATCGTTACCCCTCCGTGAACTTCTGTGAGTTGCAGGTTTAAATTGTTGTTTCCTGCGAATGTTTGGCGATTTTAGGCTACAACATTGAGATAGTATAATGTTGACCTAATGTTATGATGTCATTTACAACCACTTGCTGTCAGTGATGTTTTACTTTTACAGTTTTACCACCATACTTTGTTTGTGCTACTTTCACCACTTTACTTGATTATCTCTTCCTATTTTAACTTAAAAGCTGATGTGTTGTGCATTAATTTAGCCACGTGGCATGACTGAGTTAGCGACATGTCAGCATTTTGGATTAAAAGAGAGAGAGAATCAAGTCCAATGGCAAAATGTCAACTGAAGAGTGTGTTTTGCATAGAAGATACTCTTGAATTATACCTAAAAGACTCTTTGCCTGTAGTACAGGCAGCTTTGACATCCTATATTGCATCTGATAATAGAGTGCCCAAAGTTACTCTCCTCAATGCCTGTTACTGTTATTCCATCCCTGCTGATTTTGAAGAATTAATTTGATGCCAGACACTTATTCAGCTGTAGAGTCATCCATCTATCGACATTCTCTTCGTTTCTTCCCAATTTCCAGATTCATATCTCTGCTAAGTATGTTTGATTAACATATGTTGCTCACTCCCCTGGTGTATGCTATATTATAGTTTTTGATAAAACCTCCAGATTGCTAAGTATTCATATTTCTTTCTCAAATTTTGTTGAGAGTCTTGGGACTTTAAATGGAGATGCACCATCTTCATTAGCCATTAGTCCCTCCGCCCTAAAATAATTGTCCCCGAATGACTTTACACGGGTTTTAAGAAAACATTCGGCTTCGTTAATTTCCTTTAATACCCTCAAGATATCCTTTAGTTGTGTCAAATCAATGGAACACATGCCTTTTTTATTAGGTAATAAAAAAGGTATTTTAGGCAATTTGTTTGAAAAACTTTCCCAGAATGGGATAAGGACACTTATTATGGTACGCCTCAAAATGGAACCAGAGACACTTGTTTTGGGACGGAGGGAGTACTTATTTCATATGTAAACTTTAATCCGCTCACATTTCTGTTGATGTATTGAGAAATGGAACAAGCACCAGAGATTTTCAGGACTTTTTGTGTCTGAAAGTAAAATAATCAACGGAGGAGACAGCAACAGGAGCAACCTTAATATGACTGGTATGATTCACACAGACTTGTTTTTCTGACATCTGCTATATATTTTCTTTTATCTGATAATTTAAAAAGGTCGAACTGAATCATAATATGATAGGCTGCTGTATTCTAGAACAGAAAATTAATTTACTTGCTTGAGATATTGAGGTATGGCTTTGTTCTCTCTTTTGGTTCCTCCTAAGCCTCTTCTCTTCTTTGTCAATATTTCAACTGCAATCAGTTTTCTTCACCGAGGATATGTTCATGAAAGAATTTCTCATTCTGGTTTATGATTCAACATTGTTAGTTCTGATGAATCTTTACCTGATTTGCCAAGTTCTATAACATCTACTTAACTAGGTCATTGACAACCTTTCATTTCTTAACAAAAGTCATCATGTCCTTGTGTTGATTTTGTACTTGAATACATTTTCCCCTTTGTATCAAGCCTATGAGGTGCTTAATCTATGTTATACTATTAATTTTTGTTGTTGTTTGCTACTTACACTTCATCTTCTGCTTACAAGAAGGGGATAGGAGAAGTAAAACACATAGCAAGACTATGGACAAATTTCATCTCTTATTCTGATTTTCTTCCCATTTTTTTCATATTAGCAATAACAATGTTGAATAGAGCCCACCTCACCACTATAGTAATTATAGGATCCATAGGTAGGTTCCTAGTAACATTTCTGTTAGATTGTTCTAATTATCCTAAAGCCCATCTTCCCAAAGAATATCAGTTACACACGATGTCACAACAGATAACTTGGACTTCAAGAAGGAATGGTGCTGGACATTGATTATTGACAGGCCTGCCTAGCATTTCAAATTGTATTAGGGGTTGGCTCTTCCATATTTGTGCTGGCTTCAAACCTTTTTCTTCACGAAGTTTGGCATATGCATGACCTTGACTATGTTACAAGTATGAAGTATCCAGTGGAATGGCGGGATAAAGGTATGGTAATTGTGACTCCAGTAAAGCCTCCACCACCATGCGGGAAATAAGTGAGGTGCATTTATGCAAGTTATTTTAGTCCCTTTACTTCATTTATAGGTGGTGTGTTGCGACTTTGAAATTGATTGCTTTTATCTCTATTTGAACATGTGTAGTTGGATCAAAGGAGGTGCTCCTTGCATACGGCCAAAGTGGATGGTTAAAGTGATGATCTTACCCACGGAATGGATCTGCGGAACTATCCTTATATTCTTGGTCATTTTAAAGGCATGATAATGCGAGATTCATGAAGGAGTTCCTTTTACTTCAAGCCGTGGAAACTGAAAATTGCATCCCCTGTTTAGGCTGAACTAGAAACTTTGGCGGATTGAAGTTGGCATTGGGGGTACTAGCTGTTCTTATATATATATACACACTCCCTCCATTCCGAGCAAAGAGCCCTCGTTTAAAAACTTTTTTAAACAAATGACACTTTTAGCACTCCATTAGTAATCAAATGACACTTTTATGCCTTAAATTTTGAAAGTAGATTTTTTAAGTGAAACATCTCAAAAGGAATAGTGGATTCTTTGTCCAGAACGGTGGGAGTATTATATAAAGAGTTTTCATGGTTAGTTTCAATAGTAGCCATTGATGGTTACATTGGATAATGCAATTAATGATTTATATTATTCCATTGGATAATGCAATTAATGATTTGTATTCTTTTGAGATGAATAAATTGTATTATCCAACTAATCAATAAATCTCAACCTTTTATTTTTGATCCAATAGATGATATAAATAGTAACAATTATATACTTACGATGATCTAAGCGATCATAAAGTATTGATCAACTCTAGCCGTGGCATTTTAAAATGTAATTGGTAGGTTAAATCCCAATCTGATATTTTCAATGTCCATGCTTCAAAGTGGTTTAAGGTTTACTTTCTTCATGCCTTGGTCTTTCAGGCATGGCCCGCAGAGCATGGCGTGCAGTGCAGGAGTCTCACACGGCCAAATCAAAGTGCTTGGGTTACTAGTTGAGATTAGTTGAGATTAGGGGTGTAAATTGTTCGACTTAGAACAAATTATCCCATTGGTTTGAGAAAATCTGATATTTTCATGATGGTTTAACTTGGTTCGACTCGGTTCCGTGGTTCGGTTTCATGGTTCGGTTTCGCGGTTTGGTTTCATTTCGGTCTGAATTTAGAAAGTTCTACTCATTCAAAATTTAAGTAAACCAAAAAAATATTATAAAAACACGCTAAAGAAAATACTAAAAAATTAAATACAATACAATTATATTAATAAGCTCACTTTTAAAAAAATTACACAAACTTTCAAATAAAAGGATTAACATTTTTAATTCTTATAATCAATAAATTGAATCAAATATAATAAAAATGCGTTTATGTAAATTAAAAAAAATCTAAAGGCAAATTCCTAAATACTAATATTAGCCTTATAGTTTATATAGTATAAAAATATTAATAGTATAAGAGTATTAAAGTATAAAGGTTAGGAATTCAAAAGAATTTGTTGTTTGACTCGGTTCGACTTGGTGGTTCGGCTCGATGGTTCGACTTGGTGGTTCAGCTCAAAATGGTTTGGTTTGGTTCGGTTTGACTCAACTCGACATGTCAAGCCGCAAACCAAACCAAACCGTTCGACTTCCCAAAATCTCAAACCGAGCGGAACCATATTGCACCCAAAACCGAGCCAAACCGCATGGTTCGACTTGGTTCGACTCGACTTGGTGGTTTGACGACTCGGATTGACACCCCTAGTTGAGATGTTGGTAATCGCAAGCTTGGTGTCACTCCACTGTCAAAACAAAGGCCTGGGGTCCAGACGGAGGCATGAAAATGCAAGGATTAGTGTAACTGTATGTAATTTAACTCAAGATCCAGGAGAGGAGACCACGTTGGCGGTGGGTGGATCTGCAATTGTTATGTATGGTTTTAAGTGTGCTTGCTTTGTCTTATTTTCTATTTTAAATTGTTAGGGTTTTTGCTTTTTAATGGTTTCGAGATTTCCCAAATACGAGTATATCGCATTCATTTAGTAGCCCTCCCTCCATGTTAGCTTTGTTGATACTTCCTTTACTAGGTTTCTTTTATTAGTGATTCATGTAGCCAGCATCCCTTCCCTTGTTTGTATGTTCTCATTTAAGGAGGTTTTGTTTTCAAAATATTATGGGTCGGTCTACTTTTTGAAATTTTTAATCGCTAAAGTATATATATTTTTTATTTTTAACTGTATAAAGTCACTTTTGGTGATAAAATGACTACGATACCCTTAATGAACTGTAGGCGCATTATGGAGGTCATTATTTTTGCATCGCGATTTATCAATTTTATCGCATTATTTTTTACGCCGCGGTTCAATAGTGTAACTGCTAGTCTATTTTTGAATCGCGATTTATCAATTTTTATTGAATTAATTTTGCACCGCGGTTCAATAGTGTAACTGCTAGTCTATTTTTGAATCGCGATTCATCAATTTTTATTTAATTAATTTTGCATCACGATTCAATAGTATAACTGCTAGTAAATTTTTGTACCTCGATTCATCAATTTTAGTGCATTAATTTTTGGATTGCGGTTCAATAGTGTAATTGCTAGTCTATTTTTGAACCGTGATTCATCAATTTGAGTGCATTAATTTTTGTACTGCGGTTCAATAGTGTAATTGCTAGTCTATTTTTGAGCCGTGATTCATTAATTTTAGTACATTAATTTTTAAACTGCGATATAAAATCATAAAGAACCAGACCACGTCCTCCGCCTGCTTTTTTCATCTCCCCGTCATAAGCCTTTTTCTTCCTCCTCCTTCTTCGTCTTCGTCCCAACTGAAAAAATTTCAACCTAGCACAAATCCATTATAGTTTCGTATTTCATGAATCAAAAAACTCATTTACCTTTCGGGGGCGTTGCCCCCGAAGCGTCATGAAGGGGCGCATCCCCTCGAACCCTGCGACCTGACCGGACAGGTTGATCCTCATTTCGTTATGAACAATCGTGATTTTCGAATCCAAAATATATTGTCGGAGTTGTTGAAAAAGACGATGATATTTTTAAAACAATATTTCAAAAAGTGATTTTTTATGATTGAAAAAAAAACGATGAATTTTTGGAATTTATAAATTTTAAAAAGGTAACCGGTCAGATTTTTTTTTTCCTTTTAGTTAAGGTGCCTTCTGTGTATTCCCAGCCTTGGAAGGCTTGGGTGGGTTCATTAACTAGACCACATATGAAGTACAAGTATGATGTGACAATGATAGTGGACTGGGCCTTAACTAAATACCACATTTTTGATAAAATGCTTTTGTAGGGGATGCGTTTTCATTTTGGTTGATAATCGAGCGAGTCCTTTTTGGACAATATTTGGCTTTAAAAGTTTATAATGTTTTAATTTAGCCAGTGAAATATATTTTTATGGTAAAATAACGATTATATCATTAATAAAAAGAAAACCAAGCATTTCTTTCTTACGTTTTCACCATTTCTTTCTTCTATTGTAGACTTGAGAGTATCGGAGAATTCCATTCTTTTCACACCAAGTCACTAATCAAAAACACCGGCAAACTCGTACACAGCTCCAAAATATGAACCCCCACCTCAAGCATAATGCTGGATAACGAAAGATCAAGAAGGTTGCTGACTCTTTGTTTCAAGAACAAATTACAAATTTGACCCACTTAACCTTCTTAACATTCGCTTGGTTACATCAAAGATGAACTAAACCCTTTTTGCAATTCCTTATATTGACGAAGTTAAAACAATAGTTTTCTCTCTTAACGGAGACAGTGCCGCAAGTCAGGATGCTTTCTCGGATAATTTTTGACCTCTTTCTCCGATGCTGGCATCAAAAAAATCTGATGCTTGTATCGAAAATTTCGATGCTCGCATAAAAAATTGTGATTGAGAAAGAAATGACAGACTCACCTACTCCCTTCCGATTGTATGTCTGGTCAGCTCCCATTAAATTGTGCTCATCCAACTGCTTCTCGAACTGGACGTTCTCATGCTCTCTGTTCTTGTTTGTGAATTGATTCTTTCAGGAAGAATTTGCTATCGTACCTGTCTTTTTGAAGTAATACTTGAAGACATATGCTCTCTATAAGGGGAAGGAATCAAGGCTGAATCATTATTTGTATTAATGCTATTGGTATATGCAATAGAAACAAGATTGGTGGTCAAATAGGGAGAAGAAGAGGAGGGACCTAAAGAAGTAGGGTCAAAGACGGAGACGAAGAGAAGGGAGAAGAAGAAATTTTCATCGCTCAGTAATTGGGTATTATTGAAACAAATTTATGAAAAAGAACTTTTGCCGTTAAAGAAAAAAAGAATGAACTTATATTGATCCGCAATTATATCTTTCACTTTTAGTTGTCGGGCTTTAAGAATGAATGGTTATGGAGTTCGGTAGTCCAAATATCGAAGATGCAACATGCCAATTACTTCTGCATTGTCCTTGATAACACGAGTAATATTTGTACCCCAAAAAAAGGGGGTTGAAACCGCTTAAAATACATTTTAGGACGGAATGACAACTATACCCTTAGTGAATTGAACATCGCGATAGATTTTGATTGTGACATATGATTTTGAAGCATGATAATGTTGAATCACGATCCATGACTTTAATTTGCAATGCATAATTCCAAATTATGTAACTGTCTTTTACATTTTATAGCGATGCATTGAGATGAATTGCAATGCATGATTCTAAATTGTTAAACTACCATATTCATTTTATAGCGATACATCGCGATTCTAAATCAATGTATCACATTTCAAAATGGATGCATCACGATTCAAAAAGGTGCGAAAAATAAACAAGTTCCTATTCAAGCATTTCATCGAACAATTTAGATCAATTACTACTAAACAAAAAACTCGAATACAAAAAGACATGTCCCCAACCTGAGTAGTATTACAAAAACACAAGTATCAAGAAACTCCTCATTATGCATAATAAAATGAAATGAAATAGTAGTTACATAAAATTAATAAGGCAAAGATCAAGCAACAAATAAACGACAACTAGCAATTGTGATTTCCAAACAATTGTGGAAGAATGCGCCGGAGATGTGGAACGAGATAGACATGTGCATTTTAGGAAAAATAATACTCCTTCTGTCCCAAAATTATTGTCTTGTTTTTCTTTTTCATCAGCCTCAAAATAATTGTCTTGTTTGAAACTTTCCTTTTTAGGACAACGTTTTTACCACTTTACTTTTATTTTTTTCTCATACTTTAATTATGAGCCACATATACATATGCTTTAAAGTAAACTACACATCAAACTAATATTAATAATCTAATCAAATGTATTTTCTTAAATTGTACGCTAAATCAATCCAGATGATAATTTTGAAACGAAGGGAATATGAAAGTGCTGTTAGGCCGTTAAAAAAAAAGAGGTATTAAAGACGTGTTTAAGAAGGGGAATGACCAGCAATTCCCCCCCCCCCCCAAAAAAAAACAAAGTAATATTTGATACAATCCTTAACTTCCTCTCATAATATTAAAGAATCACTAGTTTTACATAAGTGTGTTAAATGCACATATATATTTCTTTTTGAATTGAATTATAATAAAATAAAAATAAGACAATAAAACATTAAAAGAATAACATATCATTTCAATGAATAGCCGGATATAATTTAATTAAAATTAAATAGTTAAATTTCAACCATTAGAATTACATCAATTGATCACAAATTTATTATAAAAAAATACATGATAATTGAATGACATTAATATCAAAGATACAATAATTGATTTATTCAAAGAGCAAAGCCGGCTGCAAGGATAGGAAATCGAAAGGTTTTGATTGTGAAAAGATGAGGAATTAAAGAATTCATCATTCTTTAATTTAATTGATTTAATGTTGATATATTCAAAATCAATTGATTGATATGTTTAATCTTTAATTTAATATTGTATTAAATGAGATCTGATTAATAATATTTTATTTTTAAAAAAATTATTTTAAACGAGAAACTGCCTAAAATAGCTTAAATATGTGCTATTGCGTTTGCGTATATATATAGATTATGATCAGTATTAATTTTGGCTTCTATTACGGAGTATTATTTTTTTAAAGAGGTGGACCTGATTATTGCATAGCTTGCTATGGTTGGTTTCTCTAACAATTATTAGCACTTTAGTGATTTGATATTTGGTTATAGTACGTACGAAGGACGTTGATAGTAGTCGTCATGTGAATGTCAACAGGAGCAGTTGGAATTATTAGAAAGCTAAGATCAGGCGCAATGTTGTAATAAAAATCAAACTCAATCCAATAAAAATTAATAAATTAATTTATTAGATACTTATTTGATGTAAAATTAAAAAACCCTTTTAATAGTGACACAAAGAAGACGATATTCATGTAAATAAATAAAAATGCTCCATCTGGCAACATTGTTATATAAATGATCCTCGTAAACAAATGATTACTCCTTCCATTTTTAAATTATCATCTTCTTTGATTCGGCATATCGTTTTAAAAATAATAATTTATTGTATTAAAAATATTAATAAAATATATTATTTTTTTTAATGTCTTTGAACATGTACCCATAATTATAAAAGGAAGATGATAAATGAGAGGGAGTAATATTAATTTTACATCTTATTCTCACTGCACATTTGGAGATGGAACATATATATATATATATATATATTACATACTTTTTCCACCTTAATTTTTCAGAATATTTAATGTTAAAGAACGTAAAATATTGTAATTATGTTCCCCTCGACCTTACATATGTCGGCAGGGTAATCCGAGTAGGCTAGTTTTCTGAAATTTTAACTTTCATTAGTTATAGAGTTCGTGCTCAACATGAGTTCTTTTGGTAATAATACTATTATAATTTTTAAATGTGATATATATTTTTTCTTTTAGTAATAATAGTAATATAATTTTTAAACTTTTAGACATTATGATTTAAATGTTGGAATATAAAACCAACATCATATTTTATTGATAATAATAGTGAAAGTCTTCTAACCAATGTGAGATACATAATAATAATAGTAAAGGTTTTTTATTTTAATACTTTTGAAAGATACATCTATTATATTAATAATATTAGTAGAAGTCTTTTATCTTAAAACTTTTGAAACCAACATCATTTTCTAACGAATGTGTGATATATTCATTCTATTAATAATAACAATAATAGTAGGAGTTTTTATCTTAAAACTTTTAAAACCAACATTATTTTATATCTAATATGTAATACATCTCTTCTATTGTTAGTAAAATAATTTTATCTACCAACTTTTAAACTGAAATAATTCTTTGTAACCAATGATGAATAAATCATTTTTATTGGTAAGATTATACTTAAAAACTTTTAAAGTCAACATCAACTTCTAACAAATGTGAACATATATATTCTTTTGTTAGTTTAGTAAAAGTCATTTATATAAATACTTTTTAAACCAATATCAATTTTTAACCAATGTTTGTTACACCACTTTTAATCTTTTATTGGTAATTATAGTAGAGATACATCTTACATTGGTTATAAATTACTATTGATTTTATAAATCAATAAAGTACTCACATAACACTTGTTGGAAAAGAAGTGTTTTAGTGAAAGAAATTATGTAACTTGTGGCATGAATTTTTTTACGTGTCATTTGTTTGTTGGCAAAAGTAATTGTGCAAACGTGTTCTACTCGGTGAGAGTATCAAAATGATATATTTATTTGTATAAATCGAATTTTTGATGAATAAGATATCAAAGCTTAAAGTATGGTCTTAGAAATGAGTCATTAGAGTAAAGTACTCGGCCAATGTCAATATAATAATATTATCCCATATTGGTTAAGAAATTATGTGGTAGTAAAAGTCTTTCTATATAAATTTTCCACTATTATTAACAATAGAAGAGATTAATAGTAAATTATTAATATCACAATATCATATTAACTATTATTTTTAGTTAATGACTAGAAAATTAAAAGTTTCAAGTCAAGTGATGTAGAGGCTTGAGAATTCAACAATATCAAAAGTTGGGTGATGTGATACATCTTCTATTGATAATAATATAAAAATTATTTTATCTAAAGACTTTTATAATCAATATATATTTTTAATATAATGTGGGATACATTTCTTTTTAACCAATGTGAGATACATTATCTATAAACATTTTAAATCATTATCATTTTCCTAATCAATGTAAAATACATTTTTTCTATTGGTAATAAGTCTTTTATAAAAAGACTTTTAATACATACATCACTCTCTAACCAATGTGGAATACATATCATCTTTTAATAATAATAGTAGAAGTTTTTTATCTTAAAAAAAATCTTAAACCAATATCTCTTTCTATATAATGAGATACATCTTTTTTCTTTTTTTCTATTGATGATAAAAGTATATGTTTTTTTATCTAAAAATTTTTAAAATCAACATCACTTTTTAAGCAATGTAAGAGATACATCTTTTCTCTTTTTTTATATTGATGATAAAAGTATATGTTTTTTTATCTAAAGATTTTTAAAATCAACATCACTTTTTAAGCAATGTAAGATATATCTCTTTTATTGGTAATAATAATAATTTAAAACTAACATCAATTTATAGCAAATATGTGATATATCTCTTCTATTGCTAATAATAGTAAAAATCTTTTATCTAATCTAAAATAATTTTAAATCAACATCATTTTCTAACCAATGTGATATATACATCTTCTATTGGTAATAATGGTAGAAGTCTTGTATCAAAAGACTTTAAAAACTAACATCACTTTCTAACTAATGTATGATACATATCTTCTATTGGTAATTAATAATAGTGTTTTTTAAACCAACATCAATTTCTAATCAATGTGGGTACATTTTTTCTATTGTTAATAATAGTAACATATTTTGTAACCAATGTGATATACATCTATTGTAAGAGTGAAAACATTTAGTCTAAACACTTTAAAATCCAACTTTTCTTTTTAAATAATGTGATATGCATATTTTTTATAGGTAATAAAAGTAGAAGTCTTTTACATAAGACTTTCAAAACTAACATTTTTTCTAAACAATGTATGATACATCTCTTCTTTGGTGATAAGTAGAAGTCTTTTATCAAAAATAAAAAATAAAACCAGCATCAATTTATAATTTATAATTAATATGAAATACATCTCTATTAATATTACCATTAAAGAGATATTTCTTATATTGGTTATAAATTGATGTTAGTTTTAAAAGTGATCATTAGAAGTCTTTTATCTTAAAACTTTTGAAACCAACATTATTTTCTAACGAATGTGAGATACATTTATTCTATTAATAATAACAGTTGAAATATTTTATCTTAAGACTTTTGAAACCAACATTATTTTATATCTAATGTGAGATACATCTCTCCTATTGTAATTAGTAAAATATTTTTTTTAAAAAACTTTTAAACTAAAATAATTATTTTGTTAGTTTAGTAAAAGTCATTTATCTAAATACTTTTTAAACCAACATCAATTTTCAACTAATATTTGTTAAATCACTTTTATTGGTAATTATAGTAGAGATGCATCTTACATTGATTATAAATTAATGTTGATTTTGGAAATCGTTAAAGTACTCACCTAATACTTGTTGAAAAATTAGTATTTTTAGTAAAAAAAATTGTGCAACTTGAGGCACAAATTTCTTTACGTGTCATTTGTTTATTGGCAAAGGTAATTGTGCAAATATGTTCTACTTGATGAAAGCATCAAAATGATATATTTATTTTTCCAAATCAAATTTTGGATGAATAAGATATCAAGACTTAAAGTATGGTGTTAGAAGTAAGTCAGTCATTAGAGTAAAGTACTCACTCAATGTCAATCTAATAATATTATCCCATATTGATTAAAAATGATGTTGGTAGTAAAAGTTTTTCTTTATAAAATTGCCACTATTATTAACAATAGAAGAAATTAATAGTAAATGATTAATATCACAATATCATATTAACTATTATTAACTATTATTTTTAGCTAATGGTTAAAAAATGAAAAAGTCTCAAGTCAAGTGATGTAGATGCTTGAGGATTCAATAATATCAAAAGTTGAGTGAGGTGACATTAAAGTTTTTTTTATCAAAAAAAAATATCTAAAACCAACATCTCTTTCAATATAATGAGATATATCTCTTCTCTCTCTTTTATTAATGATAAAAGTATAAATCTTTTTTAAAATACTTTTAAAATCAGCATCACTTTTTAACAAATGTAAGATTTATCTATTTTATTGGTAATAATAGTAATTTAAAACCAACATCAATTTATAACAAATGTGTGATATATATCTTCTATTGCTAATAATAGTAAGCCTTTTATATAATCTAAAATAATTAAAAATTAACATTATTTTTTAACCAATGTGAGATATACATCTTCTCTTAGTAATAATTGTAAAAGTCTTTTATCAAAAAACTTTGAAAACCAACATAACTTTCTAACAAATGTATGATACATATTTTCAATTAGTAATTAATAATAGTATTTTTAATACAAACATCAAGTTCTAACCAATGTGTGATACATCTCTTCTATTGATAATAATAAAAAATATTTTGTAACTAAGTGAGATACATCTCTTGTAAAAGTGAAAGTCTTTAGTTTAAAATTTTTAAAATCTAACCTTTTTTTTAAACAATGTGTTATACATATCTTTTATTGGAAATAATATAAAATAATTTAAACTCAACATCATTTTCTAACTAATGTGAGATATGCATCTTCTATTAGTAATAATGGTAAAAATCTTTTAAAGTTGGTGAGGAGCACTATGGTTGTGTCACATCACCACCTTTGGATAAATCTTTATTCTAAAGCATCCATGTGAAAGCTTTAAAAATCTTTGGTTTTCTAGTGACTTTGAAAATCAACACCACTTTCCAACCAATGTATGATGCATTTCTTCTATTGGTACTTAATAATATAATTTTTTAAACCAACATCAATTTCTAACCAATGTGAGATATATCTTTTCTATTGTTGAAAAATTAGTGTTTTTAGTGAAAGAAATTATGCAATTTGAGGCATGAATTTCTTTACGTGTCATTTGTTTGTTGACGAAGGTAATTGCGCAAATGTGTTCTACTCGATGAGAGCATCAAAATGATATATTTATTTATCCAAATCGAGTTTTGGATAATAAGATATCAAGACTTAACGTATAATACTTGTTAAAAAAATTTAGTATTTTTAGTGAGAGAAACTGTGCAACTTGAGGCACGAATTTCTTTACGTGTCATTTGTTTGTTGGTGAAGGTAATTGCGCAAATGTGTTCTACTCGGTGAGAGCATCGAAATGATATATTTATTTGTGCAAATCGAGTTTTGGATGAATAAAATATCAAGACTACTTTAATATTTATTAAAAAATTAATGTTTTTAGTGAAAGAAATTGTGCAACTTAAGACACAAATTTATTTACGTGTCATTTGTTTGTTGACAAAAGTAATTGTGCAAATGTGTTCTACTCGGCAAGAACATCGAAATGATATATTTATTGTTCCAAATCAAGTTTTTGATGAATAAGATATCAAAGCTTAAAGTATGATGTTAAAAGTGAGTCATTATAAGTAATATCTAACATTGAAGAATTTTATCCCACATTGGTTAGAAGTAATATTAGTTGTAAAAGTTTTTAAATATAAGTCTTCTACTATTGACAATAAAAGAAGTTATATATACTAATACTAATACCCCTTATCATATTGATTATTATTAAGTATTATTATTAGCTAATGGCTAGAAAACCAAAAGTTTTTAAAACTTCCACACGAATATTTAGAATGAAGATTTATCCAAAGGTGGTAAGGTGGTACAACTATAGTGCTCCTCACCAACTTTATATATATATATATTTCAATCAACTAATCGAGTGGTCGTTGTTTGAAAGTGATAAAGTAAATATATTGATACTATTTCAAATTTTAAATTATCATTCTCTTTTCTTTTTTCATATGTTTTAAAATAATTATCTTTTTTCAAAACTTTCTCTTTTACAAAAATATTTTTATCACTTTATCCTTATTTTTTTCTACTTATTTTAATTATGACCACATGTTCAAGGGCATTAAATGAAACTACACATTATATCAATATTTTAAAGAGGTAGTCTCCTGTAAGACGGTCTTACGGGTCTTTATCTGCAAGACAGATCTATTCAAGTTAAATGGGGAAAAATTCAGAAATCTCAATACAATCGCTTAGTTATTGAAAATTACAACACAACCCCTCATGTTTATATATGCAGAGTGTCACTTTTTATTATTAATAGTGTCATTTTGTAGTATAAAATGTGTCACTTTTGGCCTTAGAAGTGTCATTTTACATTTTTAATGAAAAATTATAATTTTTTTTCCTAAAAAAGTGTTACTTTTTGGGCTTAAATGTGTTACTTTTACTTAAAAAGTGTCTCATTTTTTATAAATGAAAAACATTAAGTTTGGCATTAAAGTGTCACTTTATAACATTAAAACTGTCTCTTTTTAGCATTAAATGTGTTATTTTTTACCCTAAAAGTGTAATTATGTTTTACGACAAAGTATCGAGTATATAAATACGAAATCAATGTATCAACTCAAACAGTACCAATAATCAAAGTGGGGGAGGGGGGGGGCTGATCTTGGAAGATATTTCTGGCATGAGAAGAGGACCCGATACTACTAGAGGGAGTGTTCGAAGACCCATGCATCTGTTGTGCTATGCTTTGCATCGTCGCCATCATTTCTGCAAATTGTCGCTCTGTTTGTTCCCGATATTCCGCAACCAAACGTTGCTCCTCAACCAAGCGTGCTTCCAAAGTCTCTATCCTCGAAATCTGCTGAGCGTCGTGCCTAATAGCATGCGAGCGACGTACCGACGATGAGCATTGCAGCCCATGGTACCCCATTCCGAACACTTTATCTCCCTTTTTTTTTCCATCCTTCAAAGGTGATTTCTTTCCAAACCTGGGGATTAAATTGAATGAGCTGGGTAGGATTAACATCTTCCTCCAATACCGTTGTCTTATATCCAGACTGTCAATAAAACAAACAAATATTATCATATACACAATATACATAAATAAATTTACATATTAAAAAAAAAAGTCTTTCAATTAAAGTTTACTTACAAATGTAGATGCTAATCTATTATCAACCCACTGCGGAGGGCCATCGACGGAGGTACCATGCCTAGTATGTGTACTACCAAACATATCAAGAAAACTAACGTCGTCATATTCTCTTTCCTACAATCATTATAATTACTTTAGTTAAACCAAATAATATAATTTCATAACATTTACACGAACACACCTTATTTGATTTCGAAGTCAATTAAACTAAAACCATGAATTTCATAGGATCAACATGGCTACCCAGCTAACAAACGTACATAAATAGTTGTTTAAGCATTAATACACTAAATTTACACTAACACCACCTTTATTTCTTTCCATTTACACTAACACCCCCAACATATATACAATTATCTTCTTTGGTTTCAAAGTCAAAGAAACTAAAACAATGGATTTCATAGAATCAACATAGGTACCCAGCTAACAAACGTACATAAATCGATGTTTAAGCATTAATACATTAAATTTACACTAACATCCCATTTATTTTTATCATTTACACTAACACCTCCAATATACATACAATTATCTTCTTTGTTTTCAAAGTCAATTAAACTGAAATTATGGATTTCATAGCATCAACATGGCTAAATGTGACCTTTAGCGACGGAATGCACCATCGTTAAATGTTTTTAGAATTTAATTTAAATTTAATTTCAGCGACGAAATTTCCGTCGCTAAAGGTGACCTTCAGCGACAGAATTCTCTGTCGATAAAGGTTTTCAGAATTTAATTTAAATTTAATTTCAGTGACGGAATTTCCATCGCTAAAGGTGACCTTCAGCGACGGAATTCTCCATCGGTAAAGGTGACCTTTAGCGACAGAATTCTCTGTCGCTGAAATTAAATATAAATTAAATTCTGAAAACGTTTAACGACGGAGAATTCCATCGCTGAAGGTCACCTTTAGCAACAGAAATTCCGTCGCTGATAATTCCGTCACTGAAGGCACCTTTTCTAGTAATGTGACTTTAAATGTGACACTTAGCATTTCGTCAAAATCTGTTATACTGCGTCAAGCATCCCTAAGACAAATGAGGCTAACAGATGATTAAACTGCAAAGTGTGAGAAACATAAGAATTTCGACGACAAACTTTGAAAATACAGGGGCACCGAAGTAAAATGAGAAACTTCTGATTAATGAGCATTAAAATTAAAATCCCATGGCTTGAGGGACTCGGAACCCAAACCTCCGCCCAAATCTTACCCATCAACTATGGGCCATCTTGACTAAATTGTTTTTATGAATTTTTGTAACATCTTGTAACACCCGTAAGACCGTCTTACACAAGTTTTTGTCAAAATGGTGTACTGAGTCAAAGGGGACAATAATTTAAAAACGAATCGAGTATTTAAAAGCTAGATGCTTTATCCATAATTATTAATGATAGGTGTACCTAAAGAGTACATAAAATCTTGCACCTAATACTATGGAATCTTTTGTGACATTGAAATTTAGAGCATCACTAATTCAACTATAGATTTGATTATATATGCCCATGCATGATTAACACCTTCAATCATATAAGATAACTTTTCTATCTTCATTTACATTCAATTAAAATGAACCTCTCAAATGCAAATGTGAATTTGATCTTATGTGACAAACATTCCACTATTAAAATGAAGTTTGACAAAAAAAAGGGGGGGGGGAAACAGTAGAAAGAGTTTTTAAAAATAAAAAAAACTGACTAAGATGTATTCACACAAATTCAAGGAGAATGTGAAAAATTGACATTGTTATCCACAGTTTGAAAACTTTTGGTTGACATGTCATATCCACATCCACATTCATCAACCATATTTGCATTGGATATGTTTTTTCTTTCAAAAATGGTAATAGGTGACATCTAATTTCTTTCGCATTCACATTAACAATGATGAGAGCATGAATAATAGTTTGGATCAAACAACTTAAATCAAACACTAATTCAAAAACAACCCATTAAAAATTAATAAAATAATCAATTTGATACTCATTTGATTCTAAACAAAAAAAAATCCTTTCAACAATGGCACATAATTCAATACTTTTACATATACCACCATATTTATCTCAATTACTTTAATTGTTTTTTTCTTCAGAAAATGACTAAAAACTTGAAAAAATCATAGAAAATTTTTATGATATTCAAATGAAACATACAAAATTTCTATTTATAGATAAAAATGTATACTTTAATTCAGGAAGAAAAAATTTAAAAATAGTTTTGGCCAAAAATTTGCCAAGAAAAACGATGGTGGAAAAATTATTCCATCCACTTCAAAACTGTCATGTGGAAAGGGGAGGGCAGGAGGTGTCAAGTTAGGACGCTTTTTTTATAAAAAAAAATCGGTATTAAACGATCGTGTTTTGTGTTGTAAAAGGCTAAAACATGGTCGTTTTGATGTTTGGCCGGTTGGTTTGATTTTTTTTCATTTGGTTTTGATTTATAATCTATATTGATTCAAATCAAATAAGAATTAGATTATATTTTATTTAGATACACCGTTGTAAGCTAAGATTTGATTTGATTCGATGTTTGATCCACCGCTATTCAATGCTCTGATGCTCATAACCAATGTTGGTTATAAATTTGATTTAGTAATTAAGTAAACATTAAGACCCACCTATGTTATATAAGATTTCACATCATTAGATGAAATATTATAGGTACTCTTTAGGTACCCATAACTCTGAATAAAATTTAAAACTTTACCACATAGTTGTGTTATTTCCTAAATGAGTGTCTATTTTAAAATTTTCCTTCTCCCCCAATTATTCATTCATGTATAAGTTTACTGATTTCACATTTCAAACATATCATGTCCAAGTGTCATTAAGAACATCAATGTATACATACTGTTAAAACAACCCAAAATTCAATTTCCTTAATCTTAATGAAAAACAAAAATTGACATTCATTATTTAATTAAGGACGGAGGGATCAAGACTTTAATTCAGACATCATGCACCTAATAATTCTAAGTTTTTACTAAGCTTAAAGTAGTTGCCAAAATGTTGGTATCATTTTAGAGTAATCTCTTTTGAAAGTAATCTTAATAAACAAAGATGGATTTCCATGCATAATAAATTAATAATTGAGTCTAACAATTGTAACTCATTATCCATTAACTCACCCAATCCAACTAAACTCACTAATTACCCAATCCAACCCAACCCAATAATATTTTTGGATTGAAACGAGTAACCCGTTTCGATCCAATAATATTAACGGGTTGAGTTGAGTCGGGTTGAAGCGAGTCGGACCCGTTACCTATTTTGACCCGTGATTTTTTATGCTATAAATTTAGGTTTTTTGGGGGAAATATTTTGGATTGAGACGGGGTGACCCATTACCCGTTTCAACACAACCCATTTCGACTCAACTCATTTCAACCCATTTGACATTTGAGTTTTAATAGGTTTCGACCTGTTTCAACCCATTACTCATTCCAACCCAACCCACCCAATTGTCATGCCTATATATATATATATATATATATGTGTGTGTGTGTGTGTGTGTGTGTGTGTGTGTGTATATATATATATATAGCAATGGTAAATTTCTCCTTCCAAAATTTCACTTTTGAATTATAAACTTTTCAGTTATCATTTCTCTCTCTCTCTCCTATCTTCTCTGTTTATATTTCTCTTTCTCTCTCGTCTTCTCCTTATTTTCTCTATCATCACCACCTTCTCCTCTCTTTTAATTACATTTAAACATTTTTCTCTCTTTAAACATAAAAAATAGTAATTAATATATATATATATATATATATATATATATATATATATATATATATATATATATATATATATATATATAATGGCAAGGGTAGATTTCTCCCTCCAAAATTTCACTTTTGAATTATTAACTTTTCAGTTATCATTCTACTCTTTCTCTCCTATCTTCTCTACTTATATTTCTCTTTCTCTCTCTCGTCTTCTCCTTATTTTCTCTCTCATCACCACCATCTCCCCTCTTTTAATTATGTTTAAACATTTTTCTCTCTTTAAACATAAAAAATAGTAACTAAAACAAAAATAATAGTTCCGGAGTTAATAAAACAAAAATATAAGAGGTTAATAAAATAAAAATAATTTATGGAACAAGCCACTATAAAAATAAAAGTTACAGAATCAACAAAAAAAATTTAATGTGAAGGTTAGTAAAATAAAATAATTTACGGAACAAAAGTTTAAAACAAATTCTTAAAAATATATATGTAAAACAAAAAAACGTTAGTAAAATAAAATATTTGATGGAATAAAAGTAATAGTTACATAGTTAATAAATACAAAAAACAATTTAAAGTGAGGTTACTAATATATTAAAAATAATTTATGGAAAAAAATAAAAAAAATTCTTAAAAATAGTTATGTAAAACAAAAATACATTAGTTAAATAAAAATATTTGATGGAACAAAAATAATAGTTACGGTGTCAATAAAACAAAAATAATTTAAACTGAGTTTAGTACAATTATAAAAATAATTTACTGAACAAAAGTTTTTAAAAAATTCTTTCAAATACTTATGTAAAACAAAAATATGTTAGTAAGAAAAAAATATTTGATGGAACAAAAATAGCAGTTACAAAGTCAATAAAACAAAACAATTTAAATTGAGGTTAGCAAAATAAAAAAAAATATGGAACAAATTTATTCCGTAAAACTAATTCTTAAAAATAAAAAAATAAAAAAATAATAATAGTTATGAAGTCAATAAAATATAAAAAATATATAATGGAAGTTATTAAAATCAAAATAATTTACAAAACAAAAATAATAGTTAACGGTAAAAATAATTTCGTTATTTTGATTTTAACTTATTTTCTTTTCAGAAATTTATTTATTCATAAAATACAAATATAATTTAATAAATGTAATCATTCAAAAGGAAGAACTTATTTGAGTTCATATTCTATTTGAAGGACGGAAAAAATTCAAGTTTGTTCGAAAATATTTATTATACATAGTTTTTGAATAGTATAAAGTGTTCGGGTTGTCAGGTCATGAATTGACACTTAAAATTAGTGTTCCAGTAATGCTATTGAGAAACATTGACCATGCTGCAGGGTTGTGCAATGGAATAAGACTAATCATCAAAAATCTTGGGGATCTTATTGTTGAAACAATTTTTTTGAAAGGAAGCAATGTTGGAAAAAAAATGTTTTTATCTCAAGATTGTCATTAACTCTATCTGATGTAAGACTGTGTTTCAAGATCCAGACAAGACAATTTACATTGCTGGTATCATATGTAATAACAATTAACAAGTATCAAAGTCAATAATTACACGCACGTAGGTCTTTATTTGAAGAAAAAAAAGTATTTAGTTATGGACAGTTATATGTCGTAGTTTCTAGAGTAACAAATTATTTTGGTTTGCAGATATTGATATGCGGTGAAAATTAAAAAAATCAACTAATAAGACAACAAATGTTGTATATAAGAAATGTTTTTAGAATCTATAATGATCAGTGATATACTTATGTGTAATTATTAATAAACTGATCCTCCTTATTTTGTTTAGACAAATGATATTACGAGGTAGAGCTTATGATATTAATACGAGCTTTAGTGTTAGAGTCGTTGGATGATTAAGTTGGTGGTGATTTGAATGTCTATATCATTATTTAGAAAATATCATATTTGATCTAATGGTGTAAAATTTTTAATAGATTTGATATAACAACACTAATACTCAAGCTTGTAGTAATATCACAAACTCTAACTTGTAATATCGTAGCTTTTTTATTTATGTACAATTTAGTTAACATACATTTAACGAACGGATTAAAAAAAACTAGTTATTAATAATGCAAGGGAAAAGTTATCCGTTCGGATTATGGGAAATATATGTGGGACTGGTACATTCACACGTATTGATCCCATATATTCAAAGTTTGTTCCCAGAAGATTTGAATACCTAAAACTGATTTCAAGAGTGGGGTCCACAGACCCAATCCTAATAATCACCATCTGAATGGGAAATTTGATATCAAGTGTGTACATATATATATCGGGTGAATTATCCAAATCATTGATTCATTTCCGTACTTTACACTTATTTTTCTAAATTTGTCCTAAAATTTTAAAAACCATCCCTTTACTGAACCTTATGACGCAATTGGTCTTTTCGTCAAATTTCGTCACTTTTTTTTTTGTTAGGTCAACACACGTGAATTTGATTAAGGATAAAAATGTTCTATATTCTTTACCTTTAAATAGACAAAAATACCCATAATATTTTTATTTTCTTAAAATTAAATGAGAGTATTAATGTAAATAGCTATGGCTCATTCATAACTCTTGTTTATCAATCATTCAACTGCACGAAAGAAAGAAACTCTTCCCGGTTCCCATGCTTTTCAATTTTTTCCACATTAAAGAATTCTTCACTACTCCTACATGCTTGATAAAATAAAGTGAAGCTTCATTTTCCAGATGCCCCGTTTCGACAGCAATTACAGAAAGCCTGTTTGCAGCAACATCCATACCCATTCGTGCTACTACTCAATTTCTTTGATTTTAATTTGAAGAAGTGAAGCACTTATTGAGCCTCCATTTTATAGTAGTAGATTAATATTGTTTGGAAAGAATTTCCTTTTACATCTTTTTCTTTCTCCTCCATTAACAAACCCTCAACCCTTTCTTCTCCATTCCCCACCCCCTTCCCTTCTCTTCCACCATGGCTGCCACCATCATTGCCATAGCTTAATTTAAAAAATTATTGAAGGATATATCTATACATATATCACACAATCAAGTTCGTTGACTAAGAGTAATCATGAGTTACCTCATGCGAACTTGAACTTTGAGCGAAGCGGAAGACTTTCTGCTTGAGCTACGATCTTCGTATGTCACGATCAAGAATCTTGCAAGTCTCTCTCGTCAGATTGATATCTCGTAGCACGAATATCAATAATTCAATACTGGTTCACACCGTAAATCCAAGCCTCTTGATGATTAGGCTAGAGGGAGTATTTGGTGAGATAGAATATAGGAGAGAGAGAGAGAGTGAGAGGGCGACCAAGAAGACGTGTTCTTCTTAGACGTGGCTTTCTAGGTTAGGGATTTAATCCCTTTAGTTGCCATATTATTGTACAAGAAACCCTATTTCTTGTAGGTTAAGTTAAGTCAATCCAAAACCTCCTTCAGATTAGGAAACTAATTAACCTTTAATAATATAAATATATTCCATGTGGGCGGAAGTAAATAATTGTGCCACAAGCCCAATTACTAACATTTCTCACTCGCACACATGGGCTCACCTCTCTAACCACATCATATCATCGACACCCGTTAAACACTGCCGCTTCATACTAGAAGTAAAACGTGCGACATAACGAGAAAGATAAAGGGTGGAGCGATATACCAAATCACCATCTGACCAATATAGAACGTCCTCATTAGAAAACAAAACTCGTCTATACCCCAGACTGTATATACACATCAATTTAAGCATCCTCAATCCCTCAAGAGCAGTGCTTAAACCTCAACATGTTTGTGTATCAAGATCAATCTCTTGAACCGTATGTCCAATATGATCGTCATGACATTGAAACACAAAAATAGAGATGCATATCATACTATATTCCTTAGACACTCATATCAATCACTCTTGATTAACTGCTTTCCCAGCAATGCTCCGTAGGACTGTATGTGCATAGCCCGTTGGTCGGCATGCCAAAGTAGCATCATCAACGTCCAAGTTCATGATATAGTTCTAAGTCACATAGGGTATAATCGTGACCTGGATTTGATCACTAGAACTCACACAGTGATGAAGTAGGGATCATTAAATCACTTTCTTAAGTCACATTATAGTCACATACAGTATGAAGTGTATGCTATGACGGAACTCCCACACGAAGTAGGCATGTCATGCTTAAACGTCATACGAACCTTAGTCTAGCCGCCCTTCTGGCGTCTAACCTGAGTACTTAAAAGTAGTTACTCTTCTAGTGTTTCTTTTAAGATCTCATATTCGAACTTTTTCTTGGGATATAAAGTCGACCTTTATGAATGGTCTCATCTTGGCCGTATGCCAAGGCGATAAATGTAATGTCATTTGTGTACCCCCCCTTCGTAGGTACCAAAAACTTTTACTATCTCAACTTGCTCGCCCATCTAGCGACAAGGTGAATTACCTGTGTGAGAGGGCGAATTCAATATCCACGATATTTTTTTAATTAAAATATATATGCTACGCAATTTCATATTAAAATATCCAATTAACATATAAAAGGAATAAAATGAAACTGCAATTTATTCAAACGATAATGAAAAATAATAATCAAATGTCAACAAAAGTATTCTCAGAATAAATGTCAAATCCTACAAAACCCTAGACCCAACATATGGTCCTGAAAGATCTCTCTAGCTAAAGGCTTAGTCATAGGGTCAGCTAACATGCTTCTAGTTGGAATATATTCTAGAACAACTTTCTTTTCTGCAACCATGTCTCTAGTGAAATGATATTTGATGTTAATGTGTTTCGTCTTCCCATGATACTTGGGATCTTTAGTGTAACGTAAAGCAACCATGCTATCACAAGCAATGACTACAAGATGATCCACATGCGTCGTAACATCAAGATGTTGAAGAAAACTCCTAAACCACACAGCTTCTTGAACCGCAGCTTAGCAAGCCATGCACTCTGACTCCATCGTAGATAAGGCGGTGCTAGTCTGTCGCTTGCTACTCCAAGAGATAGCTCCACTACTAAGGAGGAAAGCGTTGCCCGAAGTAGATTTATAAACCATCTACATCTCCAGCCCAATCCACGTCAGTGAAACCTTTCAAGCTCAAATCCCCACCTTGGTAACATAGGGTTAAATTTGTGGTTCCCACCAAGTAACGTAGAACCCTCTTCACTGCCATCCAGTGTTGAGGTCTAGGATTACTTTGGAATCAACTCAACATCCCAACTGTAAAGCATAGGTGAGGTCGAGTACACACCATAGCATACATCAATCTTCCTACCGCATTCGCATATGGAGTCGTAGGCATTCTCTTCTTCTCCTCTTCATTCTTAGAGCATTGGTTTTTACTAAGGACACATCATTTTTCCATTGGAGTGACAACAGGTTTTGAGTTAGTCATGCCAAATCATTCGATAACTTTCTTAATGTAAGTTTCTTGAGACAAACCGAGAAATATTTTCGAACGATCCCTAATGACTTTTACTCCAAGCACATAGCTTGCTTCACCCAAGTCTGTCATATCGAAAAGCGCAGATAGCCACTCTTTAGTGGCATTTATCATCTCCATATCATTCCCAACTAGTAGGATGTCATCAACATATAATGACAGAATCAAGATCTTTTTCTTGGATCGTTTAACATACACACAGTGGTCTTCCTTAATCATCACAAAGCTAATTGAGGTTATTGCTTGATGAAAGTGAATGTACCACTGTCTATATGATTGTTTGAGACCATAGATGGAACGTTTGAGTTGGCACACTTTGCGCTCTTGTCCCTTGACTTCAAAACCCTCTGGTTGAGTCATATAGATCTCTTCATCTAGTTCTCCATTGGGAAAAGCAGTTTTAACATCAATATGATAAAGTTCTAGATCCATGTGCACTACTATCGCTAGGATTAGGTGAACAGAGGAAAATCTCATCACAGGGGAGAATGTCTCCTCATAGTCTAAACCCTCTCTTTGGGTAAAGCTTTTCACCACAAGACGTGCCTTATATTTGTCGATTGATCCATCTGCCTTTCGCTTGACTTTGAAAACCCATTTGTTTCCAATAGTCTTGCGACCTTGCGGAAGATCAACTAACTCTCGAACCTAATTCTTTTTCATAGAGGAAATTTCATCTTCCATTGCAGTCATCCATTCATTGTTTGTAGGTAAAGATAGAGTTTCTTTGAACGATGTAGGCTCACTACAATTGTAAGAAGTAGTTAGGAAAGATTCTTCTTCGATCGCGAATCGACGACGAGGTATATTTCCACGTTTACTTCTTCGCTCTAGTATCAGACTCCCACTTGAATCCGTACTCCCACTTGAATGAAGATCACATTGACTCTCATTGGTGACTTCCATAGTCTCAGCCTCATGTTGTACTGTAGGATTAGGTTGAGGCAATTCCCCACCTTCGCCAAAAGATGTCATATGTGGTATTTGAATACCTTATGAAAATATTGCGCGACTCTGTTTCATTCATTCCTACGTCAGGTTTTCCACCGTACATAACATAACCCTTTGAGGTATCTGAATACCTTATGAAAATATACTTGTTTCCTTTAGGGCCTAGTTTTCCAAACTTATTGGAGGTACTATGGACATAACCTACACAACCCCAAGGATGAAGATGCCCCAATTTAAGCTTCTCACCATTTCCAAAGTTCATAAGGGGTTGTGGGAACTGACTTAGAAGGCACTCAGTTAAGTATGTAGGCGGTAGTCATTAGCGCATCCCCCCAAAACGAAATTGGGAGGTTGGCCTGTGCCATCATCGACCTAACCATTTCCAACAATGTTCGATTCCTTCGTTCTGCAACACCATTTTGTTGCGGAGTTCTAGGAATTGTCAACTATCGACGTAGTCCTTTTTTCTCACACAATTCTTTAAATTGATCAGATAAATATTCACGGCCCCGGTCAGTTCGATCTAAAAGTTTTTAAGCTTTTATCCTTTTGATTCTCAACCTCTGTGAGAAACCGCTCAAAACACTTAAGAGCTTCATCACGGTGGGAAATAAGGTAAACATAACCATAGCATGTGTAGTCATTGATAAAAGTGAAAAAGTAGGAAGCTCCATGACGTGTCTTAACACTCATTGGTCCGCAAATGTCTGAATGGACTAACTCTAATGAATGTGTGGCTTTTTTTGCCTTACCAAAAGGCTTTCGGCAAGCTTTTCCTGCCAAACAAGATTCACACAAGGGTAGGTTGACTTTGGTGAGAGACCCCAATAGGCCTTCTCTAGCCAATCTAGTCATCATATCTTTTCCTATATGTCCAAGTCTAGCATGCTATAACTCGGAATTAGAATCATCATAAACCATACAAGAAGAAGAATTAACAGAAGAATTATGGGAATCCAACACATCTAATTTAAAGAAATTATCTGACAAAAAACCATGTCCCAAAATCTCATCACCAAAACAAATATCCAAGTGATCATCACTAAAATTAAAAGAATATCCATGTCCTAGAAATTGTACTACTGATAATAGATTATGTCGAATTCCAGGTGCATAAAGAACTTCATGAAGAGTCAATGTGCGTCCATTCTGCAATTGAAGTTGGTATGAGCCAACTCCTTTAACTTCAATTGGAGAACTGTTTCCTATGAAAATTCTTCTTCTACTCGCATGAACTTTTCGATAATCTACAAATCCTCCTCGATCCCTCGTCACATGTTTGGTTGAGCACGCGTCTACATTCCACACAGGGAGAGAGTTAGCTAATAAAACATGAGAGCAAACATAACTTTGCATGGAAATAGGATTAAGGGATGCCTTCTTGGGCTCAGGACAAATCCGAGCAAAATGACCTAAGGCACCACAGTTGTAGCACTTCTGCTTAGCAATATTTTTTTTGCCTCTACGGCGTTTAACAATCTTGTCACTTTTGGGGCCCAAATTATGAGTCTTTTGCCTTTAGCTTGTTTCTTGCGTTGCCTATGTGGCTTGTGCGGACCCTCAAGGGAAACAAGAGCAAGATCACGAGTCACAACACTTATCGCGCGATTCGCTTCATGACACTTAGCCTCAAGCTCAACATGGTGAGATACATATGCAAATGTCTGAATGGAGTCCGTATGAGTCAGAATACGCCTCAAACTACTCCAAGAGTCAGGCAGTGAACGAATCACTACTTGAACTTGTTGTTCATCAGATAAGATAGAACCAGCAACCTTACGCTCACGAATCATTCCAGACATTTCGCGTAGTTGTTCAAGAATGTTACGTTTCTAGTCAATCTTGTAGCTTTCAAACTTGTAAGTCAAAGTCTTCAACTTTGTAGCAGATGTATTCCCATAAATAAGCTTAGTGTCGTCTCACATTTGTTTTGTAGTCAGACAATCCTCAAACTCGCCAATTAGATCATTATGCATGCTACTCAACATAGTAAAACGTGCACATCGATCTTTCTTTCTCCACTTAAGGAATTCCTGCATGTTCTGGCGATGTTGGGTGAAGGTCAAATTATCCATCTCTGGTTCTACCATCACAGTATCTAGGTTGTCAAGAACCTCTTGCTCATTTAGCAAATACGTGATTTTTCTTTGCCAAACACTATAGTTGGTGCCATCCAATTTCTCACCCTTGTTAAGGTCAGCGATTACATTTTTAAAAGTCATTTCACTATAATTTATTGCAAAAAATAAGACATTAGCATATATATTTCGATTCACTTTTGTTCTAAAAAATCAATTACTAAATATAATCACATCATACACGTAAGGAGGGAAAATCCGCGAGGCTCGTAATCACAACCAAAGTATGCACAACATGAAAATATTCATAAATTGATAATTTAAACAAAAGAAATAAGAGAGAACAAATCCATCAAGCACATATCATGTACATAAATATTTTCACTACTGAAAATAAAATTATTGGGTCTCGTATAGTCCCAATCGCAATTTTAGAGCCCAAAACGACAATTAAATATGCAAAAAATGACTTAAAATAGTTTAAAATTCACAAAAAAAATTTAAAAAAATTTAGAACAGTCCCAAATAGCCCTAAACAGTCACAAAATGACAAAACAACCCCTGGAAATTATTTTTGAATTTTTTATAAATCAAAAACAAGTTTTTATACACTGAAAATGCCGAAATAAATACTTACAGGCTGAATTGACCAAAACAGAGGCCACCAAGGGACTCAGAAGGCCAAAAAACATCCAGACGCCGGTAGTTTCAAAACGGAGTTTCGGAGGCGCTAGACGCACCTTCACGCCACTGCTGGCGTGTGGGCTTTCTGGAGAAGGCTGATTGGACACTGACTGTATGCTAGGGGTGACGTGGTAGGGCTGACGTCATGCTGATGTCACTGACGACGTCATCAATTTGTGTCACCAAAAAAGGGTCCCACTCTACTGACGTGGCATCCACGTCAACAGTCAACACTTTAACCGTTGACCAGTCAACGGTTGACTGGTCATCCTTTATGCCGCTTTCCCACGCGCCCAGCCAGACAGTGGGCTCCACGCGCCGCTTTCCCGTGCTCCGATGAGGTCGTGGATGGTGGCGTTGGATTCGTATCTTCGAGTACTTTCCAGTCATGTACTTTTTACATCGAAAGGAGTTCCACGAAAGGCATGTACATCGAGGCCGAGAGTATGGGTCGTAGGACGCCTATTTTTCAACCGGAAAATCGATCCGTGAACGTGATCCGCAAGCCAACTTCGCGAGGTTGTAAAACGTTCATGTTAAGTCTAAGCATAGAATATGTCATTGGAAAGCCCTCGCGGAGTACTACAAGTACATACCATAAAACCACGGTTTTACAGAAAATAAACAGGTCAAAACAGCATGCAAAGTTTCGAAAAAATCAATTTTCAACAAAACTTGAGTTTGCGATATTATTAAAAATACTCAACGGATTTCAACGAGAATTTAGTATGTTGTTCGCCTCGTTATAGGGAACTCAGACATATAAATTTTTCTCGAAAATAAAATTGTTTTATACATAAAATAATAAAACACATTTGGTTCGTTATCGGGTAAAACTTTTAAACAAACCCAAAAAAGAAAACATGCAATTCATGGCATAACGAAATGAGCAATCAAACATATAGACTTTGATACCAATGAAGGATATATCTATACATATATCACACAATCAAGTTCGTTGACTAAGAGTAATCATGAGTTATCTCGTGCGAACTTGAACTTTGAGCGAAGCAGAAGACTTTCTGCTTGAGCTACGATCTTCACATGTCACGATCAAGAATCTTGCAAGTCTCTCTCGTCAGATTGATATCTCGTAGCACGAATATCAATATTGGTTCACACCGCAAATCCAAGTCTCTTGATGGTTAGGCTAGAGGGAGTATTTGGTGAGATAGAATATAGGAGAGAGAGAGAGGGGGCGGCCAAGAAGACGTGTTCTTCTTAGACGTGGCTGTCTAGGTTAGGGATTTAATCCCTTTAGTGGCCATATTTATTTTATCGTACAAGAAACCTTATTTCTTGTAGGTTAAGTTAGGTCAATCTCAAACCCCTTCGTGTTAGGAAACTAATTAACCTTTAATAATATAAATATATTCCATGTGGGCGGAAGTAAATAATCGGGCCACAAGTCCAATTACTAGAAATTATAAAAACCCAAATTTGTGAAATCTTAAGAGGAAGAGGTAGGTGAAGAGTACGGCAGAGAGAGTGAGAGAGAGGTGGGGAGGGTGGGAATAAAAAAACTAATATTTGTTCAAATCAAAACCCAAACAACTCGTCGTCTCTGACGATCGTTTCTGCCGGAATTCTTATTGCCATTTGTCTCTATCTCTCTCTCTGCCAAATTCATCATCAGATCTCGATTTTCTAGATCTCTTGGATCTTTTTCACCTTTTCTAAAAAAAATTGATTGGGTTGCTAGGCGTAAAATACAATTGGTTTGAATCTCGTGGATCAGTTGTGATAGGGACGAAGTCTGAATTTTCGGGAGGTGGAGGTGGCAGTGGAGATGGAGGGAGAGACGATGGACGTGTAGGAGAAGAGGGCGTGGCTATTATTTAGGTTGGGGAGAAACCAAGAACTCTATTTATGTAAAATTTGAGAAGATAACCTCAACTATAGAGGAGGTTCAGTGAGAAAAAAACAATAGCATATTTAGGCCAAAATACGAAAAACACCCTGAAGTTTCCACCCAATCCCAAAACGGTACCCAACCTAAGGTTTGTGCCATAATCATACCTGACATTGTAAATTGTCCCATTTTGCACCCTAACCCTAACGGGCGTTAGAAAACTAACAGAAAGTTAGCATGTGCATCTCACATGCAGGGGGTAATTTTGTCATTTTCATCAAAAATTTCTTTAATTCATCTTCTACACACAACGACGTCTTCAAATCAGATTACAAAATTTCGGGTTTGTTCTTGGAACTCAAAAATTGGGGAAAAACTAGGGATTGAAAATTGTGTCTGGGAAAGCCACAATTGATGTTCAATGGATTAAGGGAGTTATGGGAAGCGCAAGGAAAAGCTGGTATCTTTACTTCTGCTAACATCAGCCGCTGTGATTACGACATGGGGGTTGGAGGCTCAAGCAGAAAACGGAGAAAAGATATTTCCAAGAAGCCTGACCTTACCATGCCTCGAAATTTTGTCTCTACCGATAGCGTCATACCAAGCCAACAGATTGATCGAATTTCTAAAGAGGACAATGAAGATGCCCATCACCTCAACAATTTGCCTCTGCCTGGCTTATGTCTTCAAGCATCCAATTCTAGTCCTAGTCTAGGTTTCCTTTCGAGCTCTTCAATTAAGGATGTGAAAGGAATTGAAGAAGTGGAAAATGATAACAATGGTGATGACTTCCTTCCTACGGCTTTGGGAGGAAGATCAAGGAAGGTGCACCACAGCGGCGTGAATATGAGATTGAGAAGTCGAGACTGACCAAAAAGTTTTCCCAGTTAAGAAAGAGAGAACCGGATCAGGGAGATATTGGTGTATTCTAGAAACCCACCAGAGGGATCCGAATGAAGTTACTCGAAAAGATGGGCTACAAAGGAGGTGTTCTTGGGAAGAATGAACAAGGGATTGTAACTTCAATTGAAGCCAAGTTGTATCCCAAGAATATGGGAATGGGTTTTAATGATTACAAAGAGGCTAAGGTATCGGTATTGCTTGAATTTGAGGAGAAAAGGTCTTTGCCATGTAAGACAGCCTGCTGGGGCTCATCTAAAAAAGAAAGAAAAGCTATGAACAAAGCAGAGTTAGGTGTTAGGTAAAAAAGAAAAAAAGTTTATGTTACTGCAACATAATTTTCAATCCCTAGTTTTCCCCAATTTTTGAGTTCCAAGAATAAGCCCGAAAGTTTGTTTTTTGATGAAAAAGACTAAATTACCCCTGCATGTGAGATGCACATGCTAACTTTCTGTTAGTTTTTTAACACCCGTTAGGGCTAGGGTGCAAAATGGGACAATTTGCAATGTCAGGTATGATTATGGCACAAACCTTAGGTTGGGTACCGTTTTGGGATTGAGTGGAAACTTCAGGGTGTTTTTCATATTTTGGCCGCATATTTATCTTGGTAGTCTAGGCAGAGAGTGAGTGAGAGGTGGGGGGAGGGAATCAAAGAAAAGAAAATGAAGGTTGGGGAAGATGAAGAGATGAATTGCAATTTGCAATCCCCCTATCTTAAGCCCAAAATCAGATTAATTTGTTTGGTCCCTATACTTTTTTTAAGGGTGGATAAAAAGATTATTTTACCTTGAGCTAATGCCATGTCACACGTGAGACACATGTGCGTTGATCTAATAGAAAAAAATTAACGAAATTAGACTGAAAGACTAATTGTGTCAAAACTTTTTATACAAAGACCAATTAAGTTAGAAAATTTAACAAGGATGAAGTTGGAAAAAAGTGTAAAGTATATGGACGATTTAGGTAATTCATCCTTCAGGTTTTTGCAACCGGGAGCACAAATTTAATAAAGTTTACAAATCATATTTGTCCCCTATGTGTTTTTATAATTTGAAAATGTTTAATTACATCATCATTTGTAATTAACGCTCTTAAGCAAATCTTTTTCAATAAAACATAAAAGACAATTATTTAAAAATTGATCACAAATTCGAAAATCAACCACAATACAAGACAATCCTTCAAATCAACCACAATTTGAAAATCTACACAAATAAAAAAAAAATCTCATAAATCAACTACTTCAACCCAAAATTAAAATGCCCTAATTTCAGATTAAATAAATAGACATTTCCTACCAAGATATTGAACACATAAATTTAAGAAATAAAACAATACTATCATAAATATCATCTATCACAAATTCACAATTCACAATAATTACATAAATTAAATAATTAGGGCCTATATCAAAATTTAGGGCTATTTCAAATTAAGGCTATTTTAAAATTAGGGTTATTTTAAATTTTAAAATTTAAATCACAATTATAATTTAGAAATTCATACAATCATACAATTATAATTGAAGAACCGAAGATTGAAGAATTAAGACTACGTGTCATTGTCTGTAGAGCAGTAGAGATGGAGAGAGGAAGAAAATGGAGCCGTCAGCCATGTGCACTGCTGTTGCCTGCTATTGCTGCCTGGTGGTCAGAATCTGCACGCAAAGCCAGTCGACTAGTGGAGGCGTGGAGGCGAACGGGCGAGCGGTGGCTAGGGTTGGGAATTGGGATGTAGGGAAAGGGAATGAAGGAAGTGATGGGAGAGGGAGGGGATTGGGATTTGGGAATCGGGGGATGGGATTCAAAATTTCGGTCTCTCTTTCCGGAAAGAGAGAGAATGAGAGTTACGGTGTGTAAATTTTTTTTATTTTTTTTACTTAAGTGGGGATAACTTGTATAAATTTGACATAAGTGGAGACAAATTATAAAATGTACAGATTATTATTAAAAAAATGATCTTGGAAAAAAAAAAAAACCAAATGGGGGCAACTGCCCAGATCCTCTGAAATTGAGGGAGTATGTAATAAGGATAAACTAGACTTGTCAAAAGAATGTTTAAGTTACATGTCTAAACATCGAAACTCGAAACTATGAGTCTATGACTATCCGGCTAAAATGGAGGAAGTGTTACATGATTATAGTTATTTATTGGGCTTAGGGACCATCAATTTACTTTAGGTTTTCATCATTAAGTGATTACATACGACGTACTGTTACTATGTAAATACTCCCTCCGTCCCTAAATTATCATCCTCCTTTCCTTTTTCGTCCGTCCCAAAATAATTGTCCACTTTGAAACTTACCTTTTTAGTACATCACTTTTACCACTTTACCCTTACTTTTTCACTCAACTTTAATTATGGGCCACATATACATGGACATTAAAGGAAATTACACATTAAACCAATATAAATAATCAAGTCAATTACTTTTTCTTAAACTGTGCGCTGGGTCAACCCAGACGATTATTTAAGGACGGAGGGAGTAGTAAATGGAAGTGCATGTGACAAACGGAATCACTTAGGATTAAAAAGCCTAACAGACATCATTATTACATTATTATTATTATTAGGATTAAATAATTATTTGTTCCCTTCATTTATATATATATTTTTAAATTTGGTCCTACCTATTTTTTTAATAAGATGTGGTCCTACCATTCAAGATTCGCCATGAGATACCATCCTTTAAGCGATACCGTTAATAATACCGTCTAAAAAAATTAAAATGACAAAACTACCCTTCCCTCTTAGGTTACAAGGGTCAACCGGTCAAGGCCCAAGGGTAGCGGCATGATTGAACGTCTAAACAATCCCTCTTTAAAACGACAAAATCATGCCCCCCCCCAATTTCCCACCCGTATTAATTTTTAATCAAAATTATTCAATTATTAATTAAACAAAAAAATAAATAAAAGACAATAATTCCACTGGTACATTTCTGAGTTCATCGATTCCCTCTCTATTCTCCATGTTTACGACACCGTTTTTCGTGGCTTCTTCGCTTCCCTCACTCCATCTCAAGCCACTACCATTCTAAACAATCTTTCCGTCCTGGCTACATTCGAGGACCACCAGAGACAGTTGCATACAATCCGCTCCCCTCAATTTCTAGGGCTCCGTAACCAACGAGGTCTCTGATATGAGTCCGATTACAGTTCTGATGTTATTATAGTTGATATTTTTGATACCGAAATTTGGCTTGAAAGAAGGAGTTTCTCCGATTTCATAAATTTAAGTGATGAATTGGAAAAATCGGAACAACTTACCTGAATCTGAACAGTGGGAGATTCCAATTTCAAGTTCTAGGTTTGAATTCGTTCATTCTGTGACAAATTAGTGAACATTGGACATGACGAATTGTTGAATGTTGAGCTGGAATTGTTGATGCCGAAGGTGATGCTGGATTTGTAGATGGCGTCGCTGGGTGATAGAGCTCGGAGGTAGGTCTGACGGAGATTGAAAGATGTCCGCAATTGATAGAAATGGAGAAACCTGGGTCTCTTTTCGCCGGCGATGGATGGAGAAAGAACTCGGAACAGAGGCAGATGCCCGTACTGGAATATGGGGGAGACGTGCCGGTTAGAAGTATGGGCGGTGGCGGTGGCGGTGATGGAGAGGGCGAAGATGGAGAAGGTTGCCGACTAGATGAAAGAGAGAAATGGAAGCTGGATCAAGGAAGGAGATAGAAGCTAGGTGTGCGTGTTGGAGTCGACTGATATGTATTTCCAATATCAACAAAGACCATGTGTCGTCCATGTGCATAAAGTGAAGGGTACTTTTGTCATTTCAATTCTTTTTAGATGGTATTATTAACAGTAACGCCTAGAGGGGGTATCTCATAGCGAATCTTGAATGAAAATACCACATCTAATAAAAAAAATTGGTAGGACCAAACAAAAAAATGTGTAAATGGAGGGAACAAATAATTATTTAATCCTTATTACTACTGATCACGCCATAAATATGAGGTGACTAAGCTGGCGATCCACGTAATGGACCAGAGCTGATGTGTCAATGATTGCTGTCCACGTGATGAACTGGGATACTTGATGTATCTAAGAACTAGGATATCTAGGCTTTTTTCTCTCTTAACTTCGTGACTTGTGTATCTGACCGTGATCTTTTGTGACCTGAAAGTGAAAATATTATTATGGAGCTGGGGGTTGTCCCAGCTAAAACCCTCCGGTATGAGAGTCAGTAACAGGAAATATATGTGTGCCGGAGTTAGGTGTTCCCTTAAGCTTCCAGTGACTATGCTTGATGTGCTTTGTGCTAGAATGCTTTATATAACGTACCTTTAAAAAATCACCTCATGCTCCTTTTATAGCCTTGGTTTTGAGTCTTATGATTAGAATATGGGTCCCAGAGTATGGGGGCCTATAGCTAGTCGGCTTGTTGGCAGTTCCTTATTGGTTGGTAGTCTATATGTAGTCTTACATAGTTGATGGTTGAGTACTTACCAAGTTATATCCGCTCTTCTAGTATAGGGGCTTGTCACTTGGTCGGCTGGCTGTCAATTCCTTACTGGTTGACATTTGCTTGCATGGACGACACATGGCTTCCAATCATGAGCTAACACTTGGCGGTTGCTTGGTCGGAATGCTCGTATCCCGAACATGGATGTTCCTCGGCCTGGTGGTTGTTCGTGCTTGACTTTGGTCGGCCTTTTCGTTAGATGACCCGTTGGGTGGTGGGCCACGTTTATGCTGAGCTGGAAGCCACGTGTTTGTTCCACCTAGGAGGACCCAAGTCGGGTCCCTTCAACTACTATGTAAATAACGTCCTTGTTCAAAACAATGCCATTATAGGTAACAGATTATCAACGAGGCTAAAAGGTTAGGACTTCGCATTAGTTATGAAGCGTTTTCTGCATTGATATTTTCTGTAGAGGAGTTAAAATACATAACATTGTAACAAATGGATTTATTTCTGAATTAAGAATGATGGCAATTTCTTGACATTCCTGTTATCATAGGTAAGTAATACACTCTGCACCCTCAATATTAATATTTTTACATTTATAATGTTTTTCTTCTCCCTTCTTTAATCGAGCCCATCGGCGTCAATTAATTGACATGTACCACAGATATCGCAAGGAGATTCATGTTAACTTTGTGACAGAATTTCAAACCAAGCTTTGACAGAATTTCAAACTAAGCTTTAAGTACTGGTCAAGTTTTACTCACGCATTCTACTAGCCTATCTTAAGCAAAACCCTCATCAAACGAGCTCACCTAGGCTTGTCATATACTCCCTCCGTTCCAGGTAAAGATATACATCATATTATTTGAGATGTTTTACCTAAATAGTTTGTTTTTTTTAAAAAGTAATGCTTTTAATTTTTATTACCTTTCATCTTTACTCTCCTATTCTATTATAAGCATAAAGATTGTGCATAAGTATTTTTTTTTTAAATTATAATTAGAGGTGACAATTTTTGCCCGCGCCCATTTGCCCGCCCAGACCGCCCAATAAATAATGGGTATGGACACACCCAAAATATTAAGTGGGCACAAATTGGCATGCTCACTTGGGCACATTAATTATGATGGGCTAAATGAGCGCCCACTTGGGCACCCATACTAAAACTCATTCTCTTACTCTTCTACTTTTATTTTATCAATTACATACATAATTATAAAATATTTAAGATTAATAATGACATTTAACATAATTAATATATTTATATTGTACACCCACCCTTCCAACCCCAACCCCCCTCCAAGCGCCCCCCCCCATAAAATTCATTCTCTTACTCTTCTAATTTTGTTTTATCAATTACATACATAATTATAAAATACTTAAGATTAATAATGACGTTTAATATAATTAATATATCTATACTGTACATTCACCCTTCCGACCCCCACCCCCCTCCCAAAAAAAAAAAACTCATTCTCTTGTTCTTCTAATTTTTTTTATCAATTACATACCTAATTATAAAATACTTAAGATTAATAATGACATTTAACATAATTAATATATCTATATTGTACACTCATCCTTCCAATCCCCACCCCTCCAAGCGCCCCCCTAAAACTCATTCTCTTGCTATTCTAATTTTGTTTTATCAATTACATACATAATTATAAAATACTTAAAATTAATAATGACGTTTAACATAATTAATATATCTATACAGTACACCCACCCTTCAATTCCAACCCCCATCCCTCTCCAAGCACCCCCTATTGCAAAGCAAAGCATGTGATATATATATATATATATATATATATATATATATATATATATATATATATATTGATGCTGCACAATCTGGTCTTGGGCCGGTCCTTGCGGTTTATAGGATATCTGGGCTTAATTGAATGTGAGAATTCCGAAAATCCTGTCAAAAGAAGAAAACACCTTAGATGGAATGCAAGGCAGGGCCTCGCGAAACCCCTCAGGTGTGAGAGTAAGTATTAAACTTTTAGTTGAAAGCAAAATGACAGGGTTTCGGTATATTGAATAGTGCGTACCTTTCAAATGAGATTTCAAGAAGTATATATAGCCTTTCTGGGAGTAAGACCCGGGTTAGGCTGTGATCACGGAGATATTTTAGGACTGTAATACCATAAATGCGGGTTGACCGCGTAACCGAAGGAATCAAGGCCAAAATCTCGGGATTGACGAGGATATCTCGAGATTAATACCGAGCTCAATCGAGCAGCCTTGTTCCCTGCTCGCTGAGTGATAGAGAAATTCCTGCTCGGTATAGTTGTGTGATGATCATCTCGCGGCTATCCTGCTCGGGTAGTTTCTTTCTGGTCTCTGTCATACACGTGACTATCACGTCTTTGGAGCAATGCTCGGCTCGTGACCGAAATTTGGGCCGAGCTCATCGCTTTGGGCCGAGCTCATCAAGGCCCCTCGCCTCCCTGTTCGGCGAGTATTTATGCTCGGTGCAGGGAGCGATACACTTGTACGATTTTATTGTGTTGACAGTTAGTGTATTCGAAGGGCCGGTTGCAGGGAAACTGAAAAGACTTTTCTGAAGTGACAGCTGCTGCGTGTTTTCGAGGCAGGCATTGATGGCGGGCTTGATCGGTGCTTCGCGCCGCCTTGGTTTGAATCGTGGGCGTGATTTGGGCGCCTTTTTCCCAAAATCACGCCTATAAAAGGGGTGAAAACCTAACAGGTTTCTTTTTTTACTGCCTTCAGACTTTCGAACTCTCTGCATCTTGTTTTTCTTATTGCTTTCTTCTGTGGTATCGCTTTGAGTTGATAAGCGATTCGTCTCTAGCAATTCTGGATTATTGCAATATTTCAGCTTCTGGCAAACTGATCCCCATTCAACGCACAAGTAAGTTTTCACCTTCCCTCATCCTTTTCTATTTCTCTGTAAGTTCTTTTTGAGTTTTTTGGTATTTTTCTGGGTTTTTATGTTCATGACCTTCTGGGTAGATTCATAGGATTTTCGCTTAGGCTTGGGTAGTTCGCAGGAGATCAAGGAAAACCTTCAAGAGTCATCGTTTTACGGGGATTAATCCGCATTATTGCTCGATCTGTTGTAGGATGTCTTCCCTCTTCGAATTTTTGATGCCGGCTCGATCACGAGCAAGAGGCTTATGATTATGACCATGGTGCCTGTGAGCATCATTCACCCGTAGATTCTGAGAGGACAGGGTCTGATATGTTGATTTCGGAGAGGAGGAACATTCAAGAAGCAAATAGTCGTGCTGTCCTTGAGAGGGTTGTGAACGATGTGACCACCGACCAGGATGAGGTAGATGGGGCGAAGCTCGAGTGAGATGCCCGACGAGGAGGTGGTCGGTCGACCTCTAAGCGGGTAGAGACCTCGCAACGAGGATTATTTTAATCTGAGCTCGCTTGCTCACTGGGAGTCTATGGACTCAGTTGTTGAGGTGGGGAACTGGTTTGACTCGATTGGGATTTCCAGGGATGATTATCGAGGGGTCCCTTATGAATCCGAGATGACTCCTGCTCAAATGAGGAGTAAGACCAAAAGAGTGGTCTTTTTTTATGATTTCTTTCGGGTCGGGATGCGTTTCCCGCTAGATCCTTTTGTTGTCGAGTTCTTAAGGGAGACCAATGCCGTTCCTTGTGACCTCCAGCTTACAACGATGCTGATTCTGATCGCCTTTAGCGCGACTTGCCGTCTGATTGGGTTCGAACCGGAGACAACTATTCTTCGAAAACTTTTTCAATTCACCAAGGACAAGAGATCGGGCGGCAGATTGTTGGCCGATCAAAAGCCGGAGCCCTGAAGTTGTTTACCGAATTTCCCCACAAGGTCGACAAGTGGGACAAAAGGATTGTTGTTGTGGAGTCTCGGGTCGGGTGGCCATTTGCTCCGACCCCTTATGCGATGAAGCCCCTGACTTACGATCGGTATGCCACCTTTACCGGAGAGGATAGGTGTATGGACATGTTGCGAGGAGCGTTGGGAGTGACCGAGCAGGGTCAGGAGTGGTTGATTGACTGGAAATCAATCGTGCAGACCTCTGATCTTACGCGCTGGCCGGATGTACCCGCCGTGGAAGGTGTGGTTCCCTTGATCGACATAGCACCCGAGCCCGCTCATCCGCTTTTGGGACTTGCCATGACCACAAGTTCCCCAGTGAATGCGAACTGTGCGGTCTGGGAGATTGTACCCCTCGTTTTGATTTTGATGATGCTGGTACTTGCCCTTTATTTTTTATGATGAGTCTCACGAAAAATATCTCGATGTTTTCTAACTCGTTTTCCTTTCGTTTGCAGTGGTGAAAGATATTTTAAGGCAGAGGAAGATTGAGTTCAAGGCGAGGTCTGTTGCTCGCCATGGTGAACTGATTGGCCGCGAGCACTGCCGCTGAAGCCTTACCCAAGGCCCCCTTTTCTGAAAGGAGCAAAAAATCATCTCGTGCTCCTGGTTCTTCTACTGAGCCGAGATCTCCCTCAAGGATGGCGCCGACCACCGAGCACTCATCCCGAAAGAGACCAATCGTGCCCGATTCTCGAGCAGGAGGCCGGAGCACCCGACCTCGAGCAGGGGGGGATGAACCCCAAGAAACAATTCAAGCAGGTCTACTCCCGCGCCTCTCTGCCCTTCCAACGCCTCTGTCACGGGCTTCCTCCTCCCCCTCCTCGTCGCGAAGAGCCATCACGGAGTGCTACCCCTAGTTGGCTGAGGGCCAATTTTGTGGCGCCCGTATCTCGAGATGGGGTTAGGGCCCTTGTGAACGAGCTCGCTGCCGTCCCCCCTCTTGACGGAATTAACATTCGTGATCGGGAACCGATGAGCCAAGCCATGTGGAATCCTGAAAAGGGTTGTCCATCCCGATGTTGTCCGCGGTGATGCCGAGACGCCGAACAGCGTGCTGCTCGGTGAAGCTGGTTTGCTAATCAGCGAGGTAAATCATGTCTGTTATTTGATGAAGACGATTGTTGCTGGTAACTTATATTTTCTGCTCATGTAAATTTTTGTTTTGCTTCAGCCTGTCACTCTTCGCACAAGTGCGAGATGAGTATAAAGACAAGGCCGAGCGCTTTTGAGCGTAAACGAAAGTCCGATGAAGCCGCTGCCTACAAAGAGGACTTGTTGGCTAAGGACAAAGAAGTCCCGACAAAGGTTCGCCGAGCCGCCCAAGCTCGAGGAGGAGATTATCCGCCTGAAAGCCTAGGTGGAATTTGCTCAAAATGGTGAGGTGGCTGCTCAGAAAACCTTGAGCGAGGAGAGGAAGAAGTTTGAGGACGCGCAGATTGCCGCCGAGCAGAAGGAGAGAGCTTGGCAGGCCAGGTTGACACGGGAGGTCGCGGCTGCCAAAACTGCAGCTGTTGAAGATTTCAAGCAGTCGGCCGAGCTTGACCAGCTTGTGGATGCAAAACTGGTCCCCTATTATTCCCAAGGGTGCAGCCATGTTTTGCGTATGCTGGCGAGCAGCGGCCTGCCGGATATAACGCCCGAGATGATGGCCGATGGGGGGCGGCCTCGCCTCGTGTGTCATGTTCTGAGTAGCCATGCTTTGATCCCCTATACCGTGGATGAACGGGGATCATTGCAAATAATGATAGGAGAGCTGAGCCTGAATGGATTCCTCCGACTGCTGGCCAATAATGTAGTTGATCAAATGAATGCTATTTTTGAGAGCGAGGCCAACGATGATGAGGATGAGGATCCTGCTCCCCAACCTGTCGGCCCGGTGATAATAGATGTCGAGGAGCATCAGGCTACTCCTCCTTCCGGGGCAGAGACGAATTTGCCTCCTCCTCCCGACCAGAGCACTGAGCAACTACCTCCTCCACCACCTCTTCCTCCGAACCTGCAGTCCGAGATGGACAGAATTTTTGCCGAGCTGGACACCTCTGGGGACTACCGAGCGAGGAGGAAATTAGATAAATTTGATCCTCTTTGTATTTGTTTTCTTTTCGCATGTAATTGAAAAGGGTTATAATGAAAACTCTCTTTCAAAAATATGTGTGAATGTCTTTCTCATTATCTCGTTGTTTTATTTCCGCTTTGCACTTAATCGAACAATTAGTATCATCTGGGCCCCCTCTCGCTAATTCGGCAGCATCTAAATACTGGCTATTGCCCGAGTTATCGGGCAGAGTTGTGTGGTCGCGCTAACCGGCATGGCCCTTGGTTCATCAAACCGTTAACATTATTTAGGCCGATATTGATTTGAGCGAGATTTATCTCCCTTTGCCGCCAAAACGAACAAAGCCGCCAAATAATATCGAAACCGGTTGCTCCCTCTCTTGTTGAGGCATTCAAACTTAAACATAAACCGGTAGGCCCCACTTTGCTCGATTTTTCAAGCAAAGTTTTGTTTATATTTGTTTGAGTATATTTTCCTTTTGACATGCACCACTTCGAAAATTTCAAACCATATGCGCAATCATTTTCATTCGAAACAATTTTATTATTGAAGAAACCCTTATCGAAAAAAATAACCAGATAAACCTAATTAACGCTCATGTTAATAATAATATTTCTTCAAATGATCGAGTGCCAAGGATGCTTCAAATGTTTGCCTTCTTGATTCTCAAGCAGGTGTAAGTACCTTCTCTAACAATTCCTCAGAACCTTAAATGGTCCTTCCCAATTAGGTGACAATTTTCCTCGCTCGTCGCCGTCCCCAGAACCTCGATTTTCCTAAGGACCCGCCTCCAATTTTGAATGCTCTTCCCGAACTTTCCTATCGTGATGGGCTTTGGCTTTCTCGCTTGTAGTTAACCATTCTCGATGCGAAGCTTCCAATCTACGCCTCGAGAAGGTCAAGGTCGATTGCCCGGCGACCTCGTTATCTTGCTCGCTATAATGAGCCACTCAGAGCGGGAAAAGTCAAGTCGCTTGGAATTACGCCTCGATCCGTATGTGAGCGCAAAGGTGTTTCCCCGTTGATCCCCTTACATGCTCTAATCGACCATAAACGGCCGGTAACTCGTCCGCCCATTTTCCCGCTCGATCATCCAAATTTCGCTTGAGCGTGCAGATTTGTTTGTTCGCGGCTCGCTTGTCCGTTTGTGGATAGGCAACCGAAGATTGCCAATGTTTGACATACATCCTGTTACATTCTCGCCAGAACTTATCTCGAGAATTGCGTGCCATGATCCGACACAATGGCTCTAGTAACCCAAAGCGACACCGATGTGGTCATGCACGAAGTTGATGATGTTGTTTTCAGTTATGGTCGCCAACGGTTTTGCTTCAATCCATTTGGTGAAGTAGTCGATTGCCACCACTGCATATTTGAATTGAGATCGCGCTAAAGGAAAAGGTCCAATTATATCGATTCCCCACATGTCGAAAGGCCATGCTGCCACGATCGGGTCCGCTTCTGGATGGCGCCTAGGTATATCCGCAAACCTTTGACATTTGTCACATTTCTGCACGTATAAGGCTGCATCTTTCCTTAACGTGATCCAATAGTAACCTGCAAATAAAATTTTTTGTGCCAAGGTCCGTGCCCCTGGATGACCGCCACATTCCCTTGGTGGACCTCGATAAGTTTCGAGTCATTTCGGTCGAACACATCGAAGCATCGGTCTTACCCTGACCGCCAGACAAGATCCCTCCGACCACCGAGTATCGACACACCTGGTTTCGGACAACTCTTGCTCGATTTTTGTCTTCTGGTAATATACCCTGCTCGATGAAATCCTTATATTCGTCGATCCAGCATCTGCTCGCTGGCTCAATATCCATTATTCGGTCCCTTTCAATCGAAGGTATTTCCAAATGATCAATCATCACTGCTGGCCTTAACACGGATATTTCGTCCTCTGCTATCTTGGAAAGATAGTCTGCTCGCATGTTATCTCGCCGATCAACCTCGACGATCTCCCAGAAGTTGAAGTTCTTCAAAATTTCTTTAACTAACTCACAGTACTTGATCAGTGTAGGATTATGGACTGCATACTCCCCCTGTACTTGGTTCACAACCAATTGTGAATCCGAGTATACTGTGACCGAATCGATATCCATGTCTAATGCGAGCTCTAATCCAGCAATCATGGCCTCGTATTCGGCTTGATTGTTCGAGGCAGGAAATTTGAATCTAAGAGCCATCTCGAATTCCTCCGCCTGATCTGGTGTGACCAGTAAGATGCCTGCACCACTGCCCGCTTTACTCGCCGCGCCATCCACGAACAATTCCCAACAGTGGGCTGGTTTGATCTTAATTGTTTTTTCCTCGCTCGGGCGAGTTGTGCTCGACCATTTCTTCCTCATGGTTAAAAGCTCGCTTTCTACCAAAAGTCCGCCAATGCCTCGTGCCTTGATCGCCTTCCGTGGTTGATAGTCGATGTGAAATTCTCGTGAGTTCGATGGACCAACCAAGCATTCTTCCCGAAAAATCTGGCTTGTGCAAAATTTTTCGTAATGGTGAGTCTGTACACAATTATCACATGTAAAAGTAGGCTCGTAATTTCCGAGCAAAGAATAACAAGAGAGTAAGCCAACTTTTCTATATTAAAATATCGGCCTCTCTACAGTGTGAGAGCTTTTGACACGTAATACACATGTGTTTTTGAACATTTGACTCCTCCCTAAACCAAACGGCATACTGTCTCAGAGTCGCCAAGTACAAATACAGGTTTTCTCCCATTTTCGGGCTGCTCATTAAGGGTGGTTCACCGAGATACTTCTTAAGTTGTTTGAACGCCTCTGCACATTCCTCATTCCACTCAAAATTCTTGTTTCCCCGGAGTACTTTGAAGAAGGGTAAACATCGTTCAGCGGAGCGAGAAATGAAACGACCAAGAGCGATGATGGTGCCGCTCAAGCTGACATCTTTAATACATCCGGGCAGCTTCATGTCGAGTAAAGCTTGAATCTTCTCCTGTTAGCTTCGATCCTCCTCGTTAACCATGAACCCCAAGAATTTTCCACCGAACACCGAAAAACGCATTTGCTCTGTTCACTTCATGTTGTTCTTTCTCAGTTGGTAAAAGTTTCCTCCAAATCTTGATGTGGTCTCTCCTGGTCTTGATGACCATGTCATCAATGTATGCTTCCATGTTTCGCCAATTTGTTGGCCAAAAACTTTGTTGACCATACGCCGATAAGTGGCCCCCCTTTTTCAAACCGAAGGCATCATTTTATAACAAGAAGACCGCCACCGCTCGAATGCGGTCAAAGCCTTATCCTCGCCGCCATTTTCACTTGGTGGTATCCCGAATAGGCATCCAAGAAGCCGAGCATTTCAAATCCAAAGAATTGCATCAACCAAATTATCAATGCGAGGAGGGGTAACTGCCCTCGGGGCAAGCCTTATTAAGATCCGTGAAGTCCACGCACATTCTCCATTTATCATTGCTTTTTTAACCATTACCACATTGGCCGCCAGATGGGTAATGAATTTCTTCAATGATGCCTGCCAACAGCCTTCTACCTCCTTCTTTATAGCCTCATTTTTTCTCAGGAGAACCGGCGAGGTCGCCGTTGAATTGGTCGACATGCCGGGTCCACACTTAGCCGATGAAGAGCTACTCCTCACTTATGCCCCTCATATCTTCCACCGCCCTGTGCAAACACATCAAGGCTTGACTTTAATCGCCGATTAATCTTGTCCGCGCTTCCTGGGAAAGCGCCGCCCAATTTTGATTTTCTCGCCGAAAAGATGGATTGATAACAATTTCCTCGAGCTCATCCCCGAACTCGCTCTTCACGGACCTCGCAAAGTTGTGTCCATTTCAATTTTTTCGCCGCCTTTCGCCTCTCTTTTACGAGCGGCTTGATATTTCCTCAAGCTGCCTCCTTGTCCTGGGTGATCAACCTCCATATTTTCTCGTCGCGAGCACTCTCCTTCGTAAATTATTTATACCGTCTGTAACTTTGCCTCGAACAACAATTTCTTCATCGGGGATGGCGAGCGATTTTTCCTTTTCTTCTCAGGCTTTCTGACAAATTCCCACATTGTCCTGGTCGACTATACGAAGGATGCCCACGCCGGTGTTCAGTAAAACTTTGCTCGCCGGGTGAGGAACCGAGGCTACCATCCGAAGCGAGCCATGGAGGGATGCCCATGATGGCGTTATATGGAGATTTCAGTCGACACGAGGAAAGTTACGACCTCTAACCTTGTATGTTCCCCATCGCCTATGTAAACTTCCAGTCAACCGTGCCTCTCGACTCCCTTTATGATTTGTGAAACCTTCCAGTTCCCAAATAAGGTTTTAATCGGGCATCGTGAGACCAATCTCTTTAAAACAATTGTAGTAAAGCACATCCCAAGATGCTCCCGTGATCCACGAGCACTCGATGCACTTGCCGCTTATTGATCAAAGCCGACACAACCAAAGGTCGTTTCGGACGCAGTGGTCGGTTTCGCCACCGCGAGTGAATCGGATGGTCTCCGCCGCCAAATCGAAGTTATCGTGGCATATTCATTGCTTTTGACAAAGGAGTAAATATGCTTTCCCAGCTTGAGTCGAAAGCCGGGTTCGTTCTTCCTCGAGAATAACATTCACCACCCCGCTTATCCGGGGCATTGCTCTGCTTCCGTCACTGCTTTCCGAGCAGAGGATCACGGCGATTGCCACCAGTTGTTCCCTTTGCTTGAATCTATCAAGACGCTTGGGATTAATCAGCTGATTTTTTTTCGTAATGAAACATTCCTCCGTGACATGCCCCCATCATCGCCGTTGTGGTAAGCACAAAATTTTGTGCTATCACTGTACTGCGCTTTCCGGATTCATGGATGGAGCCGAGATCATTCTGTATTCGCATCATTATCTCCTCTTGAAGTGAGCTTAAGTGCTGCTCCCGAATCGCTGAGTGGAATCAAGTCCTCGCTGCCTCCGAAAATTATTGTTATTTCCCGAGCTAGAGTTGCGCTTGGTGTCGAACTATTTTCAACCTTTTCCTTCCCTTTTCCTTCTATCCGCCTCCCAGCCGAACAACTGCCGAGCAAGCATCTCACCCCGAGTGGCCGGTGGATGCATCACCAATTCTTGCTTCAAGCCCCCACTTCGCATATTGTTCAAAAAGCAAAGTGTAACCTCTCCTTCGCCATGCCCGTGAACTTGTTCGAGCACCTTAGTGAACCTTTCCACATAGCTACGGGAAGACTCATCAACCTCTGAACCACTTTGCAGAGGTCAAATCGACTTTGGGAGAGCTCCTACGAGCCAAATTCTCGCTAGGAACTTTTCCTTCAAGTCTTTCCACGCCGTAATAGATCCTTTCTGGGAAGCGCCTAACCAACTCGGCTTTACCCAGTATGGCCCTCGCAAATGCCTTCATTTTCAAGGCCTTCATTACTAGTCACTAAGCCGACTCGAGCCTCAAATGAATTAGCCAATCTCCCCGCCGGGTTTTTCCTTAATTTATCAAAATT
>CM028379.1:98432321-98512067 GCA_013146195.2 Codonopsis lanceolata
GATAATGTATATCTCCTGCTCATGTATGTTTTGTTTTGCGGTTTACCTCCAGAGTCACTCTTACGCACAAGCGTGCGGAGATAGTAAAAGATAAATTTGGAGCTGTTCGACGGCGAAAGTCGATGAAGCTGCCGGTCTTACAAAGAAGACTTGTTGGCTAAGGACAAAGAAGTCTTGACAAAGGTGCAGTTGTCAAGCTCGAGGAAGAGATTATCCGCTAAAAGCCCGGGTGGAATTTGCTCGGAGCAGGGGAGGTCTGCTCGAGAAAACATTGAGCGAGGAGAGAAAAAAATCGAGGGCAGCAGATTCTTTGGCGAGAAGGAAAACTTAGCGAGCCGTTGACCGGAGAGTCGCGGTTGCCAAGCAGCGGCTATTGAAGATTTCAAGCGGTCGGCGAGCTTGACGGCTCGTGGATGCAAAGCTGGTTCCCTATTATTCCCAAGGGTGCGGCCATGTTTTGCGCATGTTGGCGGCGGCGGCTGCGGATGTAACTCTGAGATGATGGCAAGATGGGGGCGGCTTCGCCAGTGCTGGCGGCTCGGAGTAGCCATGCTTTGATCCCTATACCATGGATGAGCGGGGATCATTGCAAATAATGATAGGGAGAGCGGTGGCCGGGAATGGATTCCTCAGGCTCCGTTGGCCAATAATGTGGTTGATCAAATGAGCACGCCATTTTTGAAGCGAGGCCAGCGGCGATGAGGATGAGGATCTGCTCCCCGACACATCGGCCGGTGATAATAGATGTCGAGGAGAATCGGGCTACTCTCTGCCCAGGCGAAGAACTTGCCTCCTCCTCCCAGCCAGTCTTGGCGGCTACCTCCTCCACCACCTCTTCCTCAGAACATGCGGTCAGAGATGGGCGGAAATTTTTGCGAGCTAGACACCTCGGGGGCCCGTGAGCAAGGAGGAACTAGATAACTTTGATCATCCTTGTATTTGTTTCCCCGTATGTAATTTGAAAATTTATAATGAGAACTTTTATTTCAAAAATATGTATGAATGTCTTTACGTTACTTGTTTTATTTCGGTTTGTACTTAGCGAAAACAATTAGGATCATCGGGCGGGGCCCATACGCTAATTCGGCGGCATCTAAATAATAGGCTCTTTAGAGTTGTCGAGGCGAGTTGTGTGTTAGCGGGCATGGCCCTTGGTTCATCAAACCGTTAACATTATTTAGAGTGGATATTGATTTGAGCGAGATTTATCTCCTTTGCTTAAAAGCGAACAAAGCCGTCAAATAATATCGAACAAGGTTGCTCCCCTTCTCTGTTGAGGCATTCAAACTTAAATATAAACCGAGGCGGGGCCCCACTTTGCTCGATTTTTCAAGCAAAGTTTTGTTTATATTTGTTTGAGTATATTTTCCTTTTGACATGCACTTGAAAATTTCAATCCATGTATGCAATCACTTTCATTCGAAACAATTTTATTATTGAAGAAACCCTTACTGAAAATACAGTCAACCAGGATAAACTGGAACTAACGCTCATGTTAATAATAATATTTCTTCAAATGATCAGAATGCCAAGGATGCTTCAAATGTTTGCCTTCTTGATTCTGGAGGGTGTAAGTACCTTCTCTAACAATTCCTGTAACCTTAAATGGTCCTTCCCGATTAGGTGACAATTTTCCTCGTTAAATTATTCGTCACGTAACCTCGATTTTCCTAAGGACCCGATCTCCAATGTTGAATGCTCTTCCCGAACTTTCCTATCGTGATGGGCTTTGGCTTTCTGCTTGTAGTTAACCATCCGGATGCGAGCTTCCAATCTACGTTCCTCGAGAAGGTCAAGGTCGACTGCCCGGGCGACCTGGTTATCTTGCTCGTTATAATGGGCCACTCATGGCGGGAAAGGCTGTTTCGGTTGGAATTGACCTCGATCCGTGCGTGAGAGCAAAGGCGTCTCGCTTTGTTGATCCCCTACGGTTGTTCTAATTGACCATAAAGCAATTTGGTAACTCGTGCGCCCATTTTCTGCTTTCGATCATCCAAATTTCGCTTGAGGCGTACATGATTTGTTTGTTCGCGGCCTCGCTTGTCCGTTGCCTTGTGGATAGGCGGCGAAGATTGCCAATGCTTTACATACAACTTTGTTACATTACGCAGTAAACTTACTCGAAATTGCGTGCCATGATCGACACAATGGCTCAGGTAACCCAGCGACACGAGATGTGATCATGCGACTTACGAAGTTGATGATGTTGTTTTCGATTATGGTAGCCAACGGTTTCGCTTCAATCCATTTGGTGAAGTAGTCGATTGCCACCACTGCATATTTGAATTGAGATCGCGCTAAAGGAAAAGGTCCAATTATATCGATTCCCCACATGTCGAAAGGCCATGCGTCTGCCCGGCCCGAGTGGCCAGGGTACGCTCGGGATGGCGGTCTAGGTATATCCATGAAACCTTTGACATTTGTCACATTTACGCACGTATAAAATGCATCTTTCGCTTAACGTGATCAATAGTAACTACGCAAATAAAATTTTTTTGTGCCAAAGGTCCGTGCCTTACTGGATGACCGCCACATTCCCTTGGTGGACCTCGTATAGAAGCTCTTGGTCATTTACGGTCGGTGAACACATCGAAGCATCGGTCTTACCCTTGCCGCTTAAACATGCGGTATCCCAGACCACTGCAGAGTATCGACACACCTGGTTTCGGACAACTCTTGCTCGATTTTTGTCTTCTGGTAATATACCCTGCTCGATGAAATCCTTATATTCGTCGATCCAGCATCTGCTCGCTGGCTCAATATCCATTATTCGGTCCCTTTCAATCGAAGGTATTTCCAAATGATCAATCATCACTGCTGGCCTTAACACGGATATTTCGTCCTCTGCTATCTTGGAAAGATAGTGCGCTTTCGCATGTTATACGCTCGATCAATCGACGATCTCCCGAAAGTTGAAGTTCTTCAAAATTTCTTTAACTAACTCACGTGCTTGATCGGTGTAGGATTATGGACATACTCCCCACGTACTTGGTTCACAACCAATTGTGAATCCGAGTATACTGTGACCGAATCGATATCCATGTCTAATGCGAGCTCTAATCCAGCAATCATGGCCTCGTATTCGGCTTGATTGTTCGAGGCAGGAAATTTGAATCTAAGAGCCATCTCGAATTCCTCACTTTGATCGGTGTGACCCGATAAGATGCTGCACCCGCCCGCTTTACTCGCCGCCATCCACGAACAATTCCCAACGGTGGTGGTTTGATCTTAATTGTTTTTCTGCTTTCGGCGAGGCGAGTTGTGCTCGGGACCATTTCTTCCTCATGGTTAGAAAAGCTCGTTTCTACCAAAAAGTCTGCCAATGCCTGTGCCTTGATCGCCTTCCGTGGTTGATAGTCGATGTGAAATTCTGTGAGTTCGATGGACCAACCAAGCATTCTTCCTGAAAAATCGGGCTTGTGCAAAATTTTTCGTAATGGTGAGTCGGTGTACACAATTATCACATGTGCAGAAAAGTAGGCTCGTAATTTCCGGCGGCAATAACAAGAGAGTAAGCCAACTTTTCTATATTAAAATATCGGCTCTCAGGTGTGAGAGCTTTTGACACGTAATACGGGTTTTTGAACATTTGACTCCTCCACAACAAGCAGCGGCTACTGGCTGATGCAGTGGCGCCAAAGTCTAAATCTGAGTTTTCTCCCATTTTCGGGCTGCTCATTAAGGGTGGTTCAGAGATACTTCTTAAGTTGTTTGAGCGCCTGCGCATTCCTCATTCCACTCAAAATTCTTGTTTCCCGGAGTACTTTGAAGAAGGGTAAACATCGTTCGTGAGCGAGAAATGAAACGACCAAGGCGATGATGGTGCCGTTCAGCGTTGGACATCTTTAATACATGCAGGCGGCTTCATGTCGAGTAAAGCTTGAATCTTCTCGGGTTAGCTTGATCCCCTACGGTTAACCATGAACCCCAAGAATTTTCCGGCCCGAACAAAAGCGCATTTGCTCGGGTTCGACTTCATGTTGTTCTTTCGGGTTGGTAAAAGTTTCCTCCAAATCTTTGATGTGGTCTCTCCCCTGGTCTTGATGACCATGTCATCAATGTATGCTTCCATGTTTCGGCCAATTTGTTGGCCAAAACTTTGTTGACCATACGATAAGTGGCCCCAGCGTTTTTCAAACCGAAGGCATCATTTTATAACGGTAAAGACCGCCGCTCGGAATGCGGTCAAAGCCTTATCTGCTCGCTCATTTTCACTTGGTGGTATCTGAATAGGCATCAAGGCGAGAGCATTTCAAATCCGACAATTGCATCAACCCGACTGTCAATGCGAGGAGGGTAAGCGTCCTTGCTTTGGGCAAGCCTTATTAAGATACGTGAAGTCCGCACATTCTCCATTTATCATTGCTTTTTTTAACCATTACCACATTGGCCGGCCGGGATGGGTAATGAATTTCTTCAATGATGTCGACTTTCAAATGACTTCTTACCTCCTTCTTTATAGCCTCATTTTTCTACGTGGAGGCTGGCGAGGTCATTTGTTGAATTGTCGACATCGGGTCCACACTTAGCCGATGAAGAGCTACCTCCTCACTTATGCCCCTCATATCTTCCCTTGTCGAGGCAAACACATCAAGGCTTGACTTTAGCGCTTCGATTAATCTTGTCCGCTCCTCGGGAAAGTCGCTCAATTTTGATTTTACGCTCGGAAAAGATGGATTGATAACAATTTCCTCGAGCTCATCCTCAGCCCGGAACTCTGGCTCTTCACGGACCTGCAGTGTGTCCATTTCAATTTTTTCGTCGCCCTTTGCCCTCTTTTTACGAGCGGGCTTTGATATTTCCTCGGCGGCTTACCTCTCCTTGTCCTTGGGGTGATCAACCTCCATATTTTTACGTCGCGAGCACTCTCCTTGAAATTGGCTATCTTGTCGAACTTTGCGGAACAACAATTTCTTCATTGGGGATGGCGGCGCGATTTTTTGCCTTTTCTTACTGCGTTTCTCGGACAAATTCCCACATTGTCAGGTGACTATGAAGGATGCCACGCCGATGTGGTCGTGTAAAACTTTGCTCGGTGAGGAACCGAGGCTACCATGCAGGCGAGCCATGGAGGATGCCCATGATGGCGTTATATGGAGATTTCGAGTCGATTACGAGGAAAGTTACGACCTCTAACCTTGTATGTTCCCCATCGCCTATGTAAACTTCGGTCAACGTGCCCTTGACCCGACTTTATGATTTGTGAAACCTTCCAGAGTTCCCAAATAAGGTTTTAATCGGGCATCAGTGAGACCAATCTCTTTAAAACAATTGTAGTAAAGCACATCCCGGCATGCTCCCGTATCCACGAGCACTCGATGCACTTGCCAGTTATTGATCAAAGCCGACACGAACCAAAGGCTTGTTCGGACCTTGGGGTTGTGCTTTCGGCCGAGTGAAGCTGGATGTGCAATACCTTCGCCAAATCGAGTTCTTGGTGGCATATTCATTGCTTTTGACGGTGAGTAAATATGCTTTCGTTGAGTGGGTTCGTCCTCGAGAATAACATTCACCACCCGTTTATCACGGGGGCATTGCCTCTGTTTCCGTTTCCCGGCGGGAGGATCACGGCGATTGCCGCCATTGTTGTTCCCTTGCTTGAATCTATCAAGGCGTCCTTGATTAATCAAGCGTTGGATTTCTTTTTGAGAATGAAGCATTCCTCGTGACATGCCCCACGTCGTTGTGATAAGCACAAAATTTTGTGCTATCACGGTATTATGCCGTTCGGATTCATGGGATAGGGAGGCTGGGAGATCATTGCGTATCTGCATCATTATCTCCTCTGGAAGTGTTTAAGGGAGTGAAATCTTTGCTCTGAATCGTTGAGTGGAATCAGAAGTCTTGTTCCGGTCTCTCCGAAAATTGTTGTTATTTCCTGAGCTAGGAGTGGCAGTTGGTGTCGAACTATTTTCCGCCTTTTCCTTCCCTTTTCCGGAGTGCGCCTCCGTCGAGCTGAACAATTGTGCTCGAGCAAGCATCTCACCAGTGGCGGTGGGTGCATCACCAATTCTGCCAGGCCCCCGCCCGTATTGTTTAAAGAAGCAAAGCGTAACCTCTCCCCAGTCATGCCCGTGACTTGTTCGAGCACCTTAGTGAATCCTTCCACATAGCTATGGGAGGACTCATCAACTCCACTGGACCACTTTGCAAAGGTCGAATCGACTCTTGGGAGTGCTCAGTAGAGCCAAATTACTGCTAGAACTTTTCCCTCGGATCCTTCCATGCGAGTTATGGATCCTTTTGGGAAACGCATACCAACTACGGGCTTTGCCTGTATAGCCCTGAAATGCCTTCATTTTTAAGGCTTCATTACTAGTCACTAAGCCGACTGAGCTTCAAATGATCGCAGCCAATCTCTGCTCGGGTTTTCCAGTATTTATCGAAATTAGGAAAAACGGCTCCTCTTTGGAGGTGTGTTTTCGATCCGATCTGCGAATGGACTTCCATCGTAGATCGGCGGACCCATCGAGCGCGACGGCCTCCAATTTGTCCATTCTAGCTTGCATGATCGCCAAAACCTCGGCCATTGTTTGGGGTTGGTGGTAATGGTGCTTAGTTGGAATTCGCGGTGAGCTATAGTAGAGGTGCCGCCATCTCTTGTGCTCGGAGCTGGGGGACCCTTGGAGGTCTTCTTTGCCGTAGCGCCGCTCGCTGTCGTGCTCGCGACGGGGTGAAGCTCGTCGAGAACGATGAGAATAGCGAGATCGAGAATGATATGAACGCTCATGTTCATCATTTCGACTTCGCTTCTTGGTATTTGTGACTCATCGACTATCTTTGTACTTTCTACAGCACGGCGTTTATCTCGGCCGCCTTTCCTCATGAATTTCCATGGCATTGTCATCACGGTTGTGGGCGCCATCGCTTTACGCTTACGATTCTGGTGGAACGTCGATGGCCAAAGGGGCTTGTGCGGGGCATGGCCGCCAACACTAGCGCCACTTTCGACCACGTGTGGAGCACTAACCGGGGGACAATTGGTGATGCTTGTTCCTCATGGGAGCAGTTGGGCGACAACGGTAGGCTGTTGATTCAGAATAAACATTTTGCTCAAATACTGAGCTTGATTGCGAAGAGCTTGGGCCTGAGCTTGTTCATTCAATGGGATAGGCTCGCCTTGAATTAAGTCGGCGACCTCCGCTTCGGTTCCGATCCAGTAATTCAATTGAATTGGCCCTTTCTTTGTTGCAATTGATTCCTCAAATCATGTTGAGGTGGATCGGATTCGGGGGCAAACCGACTTCACCATTTGGTGCATGTTGTGCCGCCACTTGAGATCTGGTCATTACCCCGCTTAGCGGTGGTAAGCCATTTCTTGGAAACTGGTCCGGCTGGGGAATCCCCTCGGGCCTGTTACTAGCTGGTGGCCAATCTCCTTGAACAGATATATCACCACCGACATTTCCGCTTGCTCCAACCTGTCCCTTTCCGTTCTTAGCCATGCTAACGATAGTTGATGAAAAATGAACTATAAAGTTTTCGTTTCCCGGCAACGGAACCAAACTGATGCTGCACAATCTGGTCTTGGGCCGGTCCTTGCGGTTTATAGGATATCTGGGCTTAATTGAATGTGAGAATTCCGAAAATCCTGTCAAAAGAAGAAAACACCTTAGATGGAATGCAAGGCAGGGCCTCGCGAAACCCCTCAGGTGTGAGAGTAAGTATTAAACTTTTAGTTGAAAGCAAAATGACAGGGTTTCGGTATCTTGAATAGTGCGTACCTTTCAAATGAGATTTCAAGAAGTATATATAGCCTTTCTGGGAGTAAGACCCGGGTTAGGCTGTGATCACGGAGATATTTTAGGACTGTAATACCATAAATGCGGGTTGACCGCGTAACCGAAGGAATCAAGGCCAAAATCTCGGGATTGACGAGGATATCTCGAGATTAATACCGAGCTCAATCGAGCAGCCTTGTTCCCTGCTCGCTGAGTGATAGAGAAATTCCTGCTCGGTATAGTTGTGTGATGATCATCTCGCGGCTATCCTGCTCGGGTAGTTTCTTCTCTGGTCATACACGTGACTATCACGTCTTTGGAGCACTCTGCTGCTCGTGGCCACCGAAATTTGGGCCGAGCTCATCGCTCGGTTTTGGGCCGAGCTCATCATATATATATATATATATATATATATATATATATATATATATATATATATATATATATATATATATCGATGTTCTAAAATCGGCCTATCGGCCTAGGCGCCGCCACCCCAACGCCTAGAAATTTGGCAAATCGGCAAAAAAAATCGGCTTAGGCGGCTAGGCGCCTAGGCGGCTAGGCGCTCTAGCTAGGCGACAAGCTAATTTTTTCCTATTTTTTAGTTTTTTAAAAATTTTGGCCCTAAATAATGTCATTTTGGGTTTTTAAAATAATAATAATAATAAATATCAATTTAAAATTATTAAATTATTTTTGTAAATTTGTAATTGTCAACGGACCTATGGATAATTGAACTGTTGACTATTTTTGTAATATTTTGAACCGTAGATGATATTAAATTTCTAGTTTTACCTTTAAAATTTAACATCATACTGTAATTATTACTTTTAAATTATTAGGTGATATTTAGTATTAGTATAATTAAAAAAATTATGTTTAATAATTAGGTTATAATAAAAAATATATTAAAAATTAGATATTATGTCTTATTTCTCGACCCCGCCTAGGCCAGCGTATATCCAGCCTAGGCGCTAGGCTAGGCCACTGGCTCGCTTGCCGCTAGCGATTTTAGAACCTTGATATATATACGCACACACACACACACATATTGTGTACATCCGTCCTTCCAACCGTCACCTCCACCCCCAAATTGCAAAGCAAAACATGAAATGTCATTCTATGACTCTGTATCGTTAAATGAAATTCAACATCACTCCCAGATTGCTTCATTTCTATGACTCTGTAAATATCCGTCTCTGTTACACTATAAATGAATTTATAGTGGTTTTGTGAGCAATGCAACATGCGACATTCTATGACTTGTGTGTTTGTCTATTAGGCTTCAGCGAAATAAAAAATCGAACCATAAAATAGAAGATTGAATTGAGGGTTACAACAACAAAAATACATAATTGACACAAAGGATGAGCAAACATACACACACACACACACACACACACACACACACACACACACACACACACATATATATATATATATATATATATGTTAGTTGTAACTTTTGATAATTTTTTGTAAAAGAAAATTATTTTTTTATAATTTTTGTATTTATTTGATAAGTGCATGTTAATGAGTAAATGGACGCCCATGCACGCTCATGTCCATTTAGTGCCCGCCCATATATGCCCATGTTATTAAATAGGCAATTACTTGTCTCGCCTATTTGAGCCCACCGCCCATTTAGACCCGTCACGCCCGCCCATTTGTCACCTCTAATTAATCAACTCCTATACTATTTATACATCCCTCGATAATAAGATTTTTTAAATATGAACTTTCTAGTTGAAACAGAATGAGTAAATATACAAGATGACTCATGATACATTGAACTGATGACAAGTGATCCATTTACAAGTGATCCATTTAATGATCCCAATGGCATTTTTGTTCTATGTCCGTTCATAAAAGAGATTGCACTATTTCTTTTTAGATCTTAGTTCCACCTTAATTTGCTTGTTATTTAATTGATTGCCACGCTGCCAATAATATATATATTAACAGTGGTGAATTCAGAAAAATATTTCAGCAGTCACAAATTTTAATTATTAAATAAAAAATTTAGAAATCACAATTTTGAGTGAGGTCCCTACCTAAAGTAACATCATTTGTAGAAAGACTAACAACCAAATTATTGTCCATAGTAGAAGACTAGCAAACAAATTAACAAAGTATAATATGATCAATTACAAAGAATAAAGAAAATTAGGACCAACGGACTGTCGAAATTTTATTAGAGACTCTACCTTCAAACGTTCTAGACATACTATTATTTATATGGATAAAATAGAAACCCTAAAACCTTTAAAAGTACAAAAAAAATGGACCATGCAACAAAACAACAAAAATGAGGTTAAGCGGTCACTAAGCCCAAGCACTGATTAATCGAGAGAATTGACCTATTGTCTGATTAATCGAGTCATCACATTCTCACCGCAAACTCTTCAATCGAAATGTGAAAAGTGACCCTAATTTCATCTTTCTATTAATTAGCTTGTCCAAAAGTTAAGTCTTGTGTTGAACAACCTATATTCATTGACTGTGTCTGTCTGGCAAACTACTAACAAGTTATGCCATTATTAAAGAAATCTAGGTAGGATGTAGGTCCATATATATAAGTGTGAAAAACGAATGTGTGGGGTTTCGTTTGTATAATAGCTACAGTTCTTAAAGGAAAACAATTATTTATTTAATCTATGGGAACGATACCAAACCACTTTGCCACAGCATTACTTATTGTCTTTCTTTATTCATTTAATTTAAAATTATTATCTAATTTGAACTTTTCTTTTTATGATAATCATTTTTGACCTTATTTTTAAACTTGGACGGAATTAGTAATTTTACTCAATACGTTATCCGTCCTAAAATAAATGTTCCTTATTTATCGCTCAAATCGATTGGATCACTTACTTCTCTATTTAAGAAATAAGAATCACACAATATATAGACAATTGACTTGGAAATTTTTTTTTAAGAAATGAGATAATTATTTTGGAACATTTTAAAAAAGATTAGCGGATAATTATTTTCGAATAGAGTAAGTAATACTATAAGTTGATATGTAGAGTAGAGGGAATCTTGGCATTTGATGAGACCCCCCGCCCCCGTAGAAGATCACAGACCCTAACAAGAGAATCCACCTTGTCTTATTTTCTAGTGCAGCTAGCTGTTACTATTAAAAGGGAGAATCGAGAAAGCTTCATTAATGGACTACTCTTTGAGCAATATGTTTGCTTTACAGCAAAGGGATGATCATGAGATGATTTTCCAGATCCCCTCTTATGATATTTCTTGCCAGGAAAAAACTATAATTGGGGAAGATCTTGTTGACGACGTAAGGAAAAGGTGCACGCGGGTGGGAGATCTGTCAGCTTTGGCTATGATTGGAGATCATGGGAAGGACAAGGATGGTAAGAGCAAAAAAGTAATGATGCACCGAGAAATTGAGAGGCAGCGTAGGGAGGAAATGGCTAAGCTTTATGCCTCTCTTCGCTCCCTACTCCCTCTAGAATTCATCAAGGTAATTAAGTTTAATTTGCCTTAATCTCTCTCTCTCTCTCTCAGGTAAGTGTATGCCATGAGTGGCTAGATAAGTAAAGAAACCCTAATTCATATTCTGTGTGAATGTGTGATTAATTGTGTCACCGGCCAGTCATCACTTCTATAGGCTGTGATATAATTAGCCCCAAATTAATGGATCAATTAAGTCACTTACTAATCTTGCTCTAGGCTAAAGTAACTTGATTTCCTTGGGGTGAATAATTAATATAAGATTACTGGGATTTGATGATGACGTTTCTCTTGCAATGCTTTGTAATTAGGGAAAGCGTTCAATATCAGATCACATGCACCAGGCGGTGAGTTACATAAAATTCATGCAGGAAAATATCAAAGAAATGAGTATGAAGAGAGATAAGTTAAAGAAAATATCAAACGCGAGTGTTGGTCTTGTTGATGGAGATAATTTGATGGGAAGCTCATCATCTTATCGGACTCCTAATACAGTCATCGTTAGCTCGTGCCAAGGTGGACTAGTTGAGATTTTGATCAACGGTGGCATATATATTGATGTTCCTCTTTCAAGGGTGCTGATAACACTGCTTGAAGAAGGACTCAGCATTGTTAGCTGCATTTCCACCACAGTGAATGATAGGTTACTCCACACTCTCCGATCTGAGGTACAAATCTTACTTACAAATACTAGTTAAGCATACCATTTTTATGCTCATTATTATATAATGTGTCAGCATTTATTTCCTGCGGGTTAGATTTACAAATCAACCAAACCCACTTCAAATTTTAAACTGCATGACTTAATTTCATAAATTAGGTTCTTTATATTATATATATGCTCCCAAATCATCTAATTTTTTGAGAAATAACCATGTGTCCGGTAATGCCATTTTATGAATGTTTCTGCAGGTCAGCAATCTGACATGCATTAATCTATCCATGCTGCAACAGAAATTGACCGGTGTAGTTAACACTGAATCAAGTTTCAATTGATCAATGTTTATGTAATCGCGCTGTTTTGAACATATATAAAAGTTGAGTTTGTTTAGAGTGAATATAATGCTCTTTCGTCTGTGGCATTCTGTACTGCAAGTAATTTCTTATATGGGTTGTATTTGATATATATGTATGCTTAACACGTTGCAGGTTCGAGAGATGTTGGGTTTAATTAATCAACCTACATATAGGTTTTACAACAATGCTAGATTTCTCACTATTTTTACAATTATTGTCACGTACAACTAAGTTTTCATAAAGGACAAAATTATATTTCCATAAATACATTTGGCTTTCACTAAAGTTTAGTATGAATAGTTGTAAAAATAACGGTAAACCTACCATGTTTGTAGGTTAAGTGTTATACTTTCGGTTTTCCTGGTTTGGACATATGTCCAAATTCGTCTCGACATAAGTACTGACTGTGGAAATTGCATTGGACTACTACTGTTGTAAAACATTACACTCGTGTATAATTAACATTTTTTTTTAATTGTTGTTGTTGTGTATAATTAACATATATTGGTCATCTTTCTAACAAATTAAAAGTTTAATGTAATTACAAATTAGTTGTAGATAGAACATAAAATTATACTCCCCCATATTCCATCCAAAGAGAGTCTTGTACCACTAGCTTGGTGATACACGAGTGGTACAAGAGATCTTGACTATGTAGAATCACTCGTGCAATACCAAATTATATGATTCATGGATGACCCATGACCCATGTTCAAACGTGTTTGATGATAATTCCAAAATTACAAGTTTATTTTTGGGAAGAAAAAGTTGAGGTAAGCCATGACGTAGAGTAAGGATTAATGGAGTATTATAGTATGATGGAGTTGTTCCGACTAGTGACCAGTGAGTAGTTATATATCCCTCTTCCAGTTATGCATATAAAGTCAAATTTGAGGGAAACAATGTATGATTTATTACAAGTTACACCAATTACTAGGAGTACATATAACATGCTTTTGATCAAGTTATGGTTAATTTGTTGCAGTTTGCTTTTGTTATGTGCATTGTACATTGTACATCGTCAACTAAAATGCTTGTAGACTTGCGTTGGTCTCTAGTTTAAATTATGTCCACCTGAACTGAAATCTCTATTGTTTATTAAGCCGTCTTAATTGTTATCCGAATAATATACGTGGGGCCTAGCCGTGATTACTATTGAAAATTAAGATTTCATAGGATCCCGTTCCCAATGTACATGTCTATACGTTACTTTCTAGTTTCATTGACAAAAATATCTCACTCAAACCAAATAAGAAAATATAAATAAAAACTATTTGTTCTGAAAAATATTAAACAACCATGTTAGACCTTTAACTATTTAGGACCAAAATAAAATAATTAAATTTTCATCCACCGGTGGTATTTGACACATGTCATGATCTAAGAGTCGTTTGTGTAAACAAAATTTTGCACCGCTAATGGATAAATATTTTACTCAAATTAAAAATAAAAATACTACTGTATTATTTTTAATTTGGAGGAAAGGATGTGTAATGAAAGATTTGCAGCTAGGGTAATTCACAAACAAGCCAGCAATTCCCAATGAGGTCACTGAGTGTGAGCCCTATTGGAACCTTATTGGTAAAAACACAACGAAATAAAATAGATAAAATAATCAACACAAAATTTAAACCTTTTATCAATAAGTAAAACACTTGTTGTATTGTCAATACGACGAAACTTTCACTAATAAATGTTTAAGAACACATCACAAAGATAATCCTATTAACAAATGGAAATATAACAAACATGTAATGAAAATGCAAAAACTTATATAAGACGGTCCTACGGATATTCTTTCTAAAACAGATCATATTTACTCGACTCGTTGTGTATTGGTGGGTTAAGTTGTGAGAGAGTGATGTTTCATCTTAATCCGTAAGACAGTCTCACAGGAGACTTACTCTAATAAAAATTGGTTCATTCTTTTCTTAGATATGAAATAAAAATATTTACAATTTACAGCTTCAAAAATTCCTTTTTAATATGCCTATTTAATAAAAATTGTTGAGGCATTAAGTCCACATTGGCTACATATACAATTAGACCTATGAAACAATTGCAACGATCATTGGGCTACGTTTCTCACAAACCAATTGATTATGAGATGGATTAGAGGGAAGTTTTTTTTGGATTAATTGCGGGTCCGTATATTTTTCTGAAATTGTAATCATTCCACAACTCTTTTTTTTAAGCCATTTAAATCCATTTTTATATTATTATTTTTTCAATATTGTCCGTTTTCTTCACATCTCACTGCGCCTCATCGCTTTCTCTCTCACATCCGGCTGAACCTCTGTTTGGGAGACATCTTCTGGTTAAGATACTTTTGCACTAGATGGAAGAGAAGAAAACTGTAAAAGTCTATTATTTTTTTAATCGCTATGATGCAATTTTTGGGAGAAAACGACGAAAATATCCTTATTGAAGGAAAGACGTGTACACAAAACCACTGTCCCAATTTGAACGTTGGTAATATTTTTTTGGGCGTTGTTCAAAATTTTTTGGGCGTCGTTCATCAATTTCGGGCATGATTTTAAAAAAACGATGTCTAATTAACTAACAACAAGCCATGATTTTTTTTTTAAAAAAGATGCCTAATTATATATATACCAAGGCAGGATTTGATGGAACGATGCCTAATTAAGTACCACTGAAGCAGGATTTGAAGGAACGATACCACTGAGGCAAGATTGGAAAAATAAATTGAAGTCTGTCACCATATTAAAGAAACGACGCCTAATTAGTAAGATCGAGACGTAATTGTAAGGAACGATGTCTAATTAAGTAACATCGAGGCATGATTGAAAACATTGGTGCCTAATTATTTATATATTGATGAATGATTTGAAGGAATGATGCTTAATTAAGTAACACCGGGGTAGAATTGCAAATAATGATGACTAATAAACTAAAATCGAGACATGATTGTAAGGAACGATGTTTAATTAAGTAACACTGAGGCATGATTGGAAGAACTGATGCCTAATTTTTAATCATTAAATGTGTGTATTTTTAAACCGAAACAGAGTAGAAAATTTTGTTGCCTAATTAAATTACACTGACGCTGAATTGTAAGATACGATGCCTAATTAAAAACCCCGAGACAAAATTGGACACACACATCATAGGCAACAATAGTTAGATCATAGACAACGATGTCCACATCTTAGACAACGAGGCCCAAATTGGATTTGCCTGCAAATGATTTCTTCGGTTTCTACCCACCTGTGATTCCATTCCTTGTGATTATAGTATAAAGCAAACACTTTGATTACAAAATTACAACGGAGATAGAACACAAATGTTCTGGGTCTGCTCCATATGAAATGAAAAAAATGTGGAATGAATTGAGCACTTTAATTATAAAATTACAACGAAAATATAAATAGATGCTTAGCCCAATCCTCTACCCGATGGACAGATGGACATATATGATTTTAGGAAAAAAGAGTTTCAAATGGAAAATGGGATTGGGAATAGGTATGAGATTTTGGAGAAGAAATTAAGGTAGGAGGAGGGGCATTTAAAGAAGAAAATAACGAAAATTGATTTATGCAGTTGAAAAAAAAAACCCGGGTACTTAGTGCTCGTTTGTTGCAGCTTATTTGGAGTGACTTTTGGCTTTTGGCTTTTGACTTTTGAAAAGTCATATTTAAAGTGTTTGTTTCAGCTTTTAAGCGAAAAGTCAATAAGTAAGGTACAACACCCTTTATGCATTGAAAAACCAAAAGCCAAAATTTTAAGCTTTTTTGGTTTTTTTTTAAACATGAAGACAACTATTCATTAATAAATATTTGATTGTCTTCATTTCATCCTTTTATGAAATATACATAAAAATATGAATACTAATTTTCAAGTTTTTATTTTTTAACAAATAATTATAACAACTTATAAGCAGCTTTTCAACCGCTGTAACAAACAGTCTATCATGCAATCAGCCAAAAGTCATTCAGCTACCAGCTTAAGCTATCAGCCATAAGTCATAAGCCATTAGCCACAACAAACGAGCCCTTAAGCGGTTCTAATTCTAGGAAATGATACCGATCCGTAATTATCCTTATTTTAAAACCGTTTAAATCCATTTTTATAGAAAAAAAAAATTCTAATATTACCCGTATTCTTCACATTTGACTGAGCCTCATCGCTTTCTCTTTCACATCCGGCTTTTTGAAGATGGGCTTAGCCTGAAAAATGATCGAAAGGTTGGGGGGCTTGACGCCTGACCACTTAAAGTGCCCAATGGCTACAATAAGAATAAGATGCCTAACAATCAGAAGAGAGAAAATTAAGAAATTCTGAGGTGTGCGGTGCTTTGCCTATCAAGTATGATACTTCCTTTAATAGCGGGAAGCAGGGATTGCAGATTGGAGAAAGTAGTCTTCTACTCTGTCACATCCAAGATTTTCGATTTGATCTGCAACGGTATTGCCTGCTCTGTAGCAGTGCTACAAGGAAAAATTCATATCTCTGTGAATGGAAAGAGGTGAAATTTGGACATCGTTCAAAATTTTGGGTGTCTTTCAAAATTTTGGACGGTGGCTTTTACATTGTGATTACCAAAATTTTGAACGACATCTAAGTTTTTGAACGATGCCCAAATTTTTTCTTTGCGATGCCTAAATTTGGGCAGTAAGCTATTGCATTGTGACGTCCAAAATTTTAAGTGATGTCCAATTTTTTACTTGCGAGGCCCAAATTTGGACAGTGACTTTGTCCGTGTGTCTTTCCTTCATTAAGGGTATTTTCATCATTTCTCCCAAAAATATACTGCAGCGGTTAAAAAAAATTATCATGGACTTTTGAGAATATATTTTCTCCATATGGGACCGGCCTGAATTTCTCCAAAGTTTTTTGGCTTACTTAACATCCTCCTTCCTTTGTATACCTGAAATTTCACAGAAATGTGAAATGAATGATCGTTGTGTTATTTCAAAACAACTTGAAATAACACCGTACAAGATGAGCAAAAAAATATTTTTAGAGTAATGAATGCTTGGGTCACTCAATGAGTGCTGAAATTTGAGCTTTAATTCATTTCCATGCCCCTTATGCGGAAAAAGAAAAAAAACGTGGTATTTTAGTTGTGATATAGCTCGCATAATTTTTTAACTTATATAGTAGAGCCATTAGGAGTATCTACTATCTACCATCTAGGCTACCCAATCCCACAGTTTAGGACTTTAAATTCAAAATTTATCTTCCTTTGGACATTTTATTAGTTTCTGGCTTCTAAATTTCTAACTCAACTTTCTATTTTCTAACAAGGTGAAGTCAATAGTACTAGAGATATTTTATTCTTTTGGTAGGATGGTGGTCCGGTCCACCAAAGTGTGAATACATTGAGTTGGTTGTTTTCGTTTGTAGTCTGTTTTCATAACCATGCGAAAGCTTTACTCTTTAAGAGTGACCTGAAATTATTTGGTTAAGCAATCACTGCATTTCGTTGTGCAAAGAATCTTGTACTTTGCTATGGAAAAATGGATGGAATCTTGCTATGACAAAACCAAACCCGAAAAAGAAAAGGAAGGTGAAGGCATCTTATTTGATTTTAAAATTCGAAAAACATTGATATGAGTAGATTACGATATCGAGGAATCTTCGGCATTTGAGTTCCTATTTGAACGTCTCTAACCCTAATAAGCTACCATAACTCCACTATTATATATCATATCTTAAAATATAGAGTACAAATCGATGCTTATATAGTTATTATATCCATTGATATTAATTAAGAGAGAAAATCTAATTATTAATGGGATACTTTGCTACAAATGAATTTGCTTTACCACAAAGTGATGATCTTGATGATGTCAAGCTGATCTTGATGATCTCCTCCAATGTTTCTGGACAAGAACATACAATGAACCAGCTAGCTAGGTGTTATCTGCTATGATTATAGATCTTTCATGCACCAACACCATGCTAAATTAAAGGTCGATCTCTCGTAATATCAAGAACGAAAGAAGAGTTGTAATGATGACGACAAGATGAAAAAGGTAATGATGCATCATATCGCGAAAGTCGAAACTTAGAGGCAGCGTAAGCAAGAAATGGCTAAACTTTATGCCTCGCTTCATTCCTTAGTTTCTCTTGAACGTATGATCAAGGCATGGCATATATGAGAATAATATCTTTGTGTTTATTGTCATTATTATTCCCTATTATTTACTTTCCTTGTATAGTTCCTTTCCTTGTTTAACTCTTTCCTTATTGCAATTCTTTCTTATAAAGGTTTTTTATACCACACTCCTAGTGTAACCCCAATTGTAACTTTCTATATAAATAGGTAATTCAATCAATGGTAAAGCTATGTCATTATTCTTGGAGTTTATTATTTCATGCATGGTATCAGAGTTTCACTCCTAAAACCTTTAACTATCAAACTTCTGCAACCCTAAAGCCATCACTGCCATCCCTCTCTAGGTTCAGCATGGCCTCCAACACCATCACCATTCAAGATCCCACTGATGTCACCAAAATCTACCAACTCATCAACATCTCCAAACACAACATCACCAAGCTCACCCCTACCAGCTACCTAGCCTGGAAACTTCAGGTTGAATCCACGCTCATCGGGTACGATCTGTACAAATTCGTCGATGGCACTGTAGACACCCCAATTTCGTACCCCTGGTATGTTACATGACATAAAATATCAAGACCTGTTAAAACATTAACAAATGTCAAGTTACAGGGTCAAAAGTGCAAAAAAACAAAGCAAGATGCGCAAAAGGACGAACTGCAGGGACTAAAGTGCACAAAAAGTGGATACTTTGAAATTGGGCATGGCCACCATGAGAGTGGGTGTGGCGCCCAATTCCATGGGTTGCGCCAATTCTCTTCAAGCGCCCATTTTTCATCTTCATTTGCCGTAATGTCCAACTCCTCCCACACTGTGTACAAGCCGATCGAAGCATGAAAAAGGAAATTAAATTCCTAGCGTGTCCTCAGTTCAGCCTATAAATAGAAGCTCCGGCTCTTCATTCAGGACACCTTTCCTTCGATAAAAATTCTCCGCGTCGTCGTTACGCTGGAAAAATAGAGAGCGAAGTGAGATAGTGAACGATCACCTCAAAAAGCCTCGAAACCCTGCCAAACCTCCGCCAAACACAAAACCAACCGGTAGGAGTGAGCCTTAGCCCCCCAGCTAGGTATCCACCCTTTTTCTCCGGTCCAAAAATCGTGGAAAGAGCAGTTGCTCTGCCCGATTTAAAAGGCCAAATCACCGAAATAAGCCGTTATTCCGCCCGATTTCACCTCAAGCAAACACAACAACCAAAATAAGCGGTTACTCTGCCCAAATCCCAAGGCCGAAAGTAACTTTCAGAAGCAGTCACTCTGCCCAAATTCACACAACACACAACACACAACAACAACAAAAAAGACTCCATCTCCCGAAGGACGAGGCGAGCACACCTTAGGCGTCGGTAAGTTTTTATTTTAAAGCTTTCATTTTGTAAAAGTATTATTTCCAATCACCTTGATGTAGATATATAAGCAGTTGTGCTGCCCGGATTTAGTTAGGAAATAGTACTAAATGTAGCCGTTATTATGGCCAAATATTTTCAAGTATATTTGTAATTATTTGTAAAAGAGACAGTTGCAAGTCTGTAAATAATGAAGACATAATGGATGTATTTGTAGGCAGTTAATGATTTATTTATCTGTTAAATTAATATAACAACAAGCATACTTTAGCCAAAAACTGTTTTGAGACCGAAAGAGCGAGTTGGGTGCCTAGCACCTTCCCAACTCGTAACTTAGCCTCCGAACCCGTTTTCATTATCTCTTGTTTTCTTTTTGGTTTTACTTTATTTATTCCTTAAAATAAAGATGGCGACTTTAAAACATTTTGGATCCAGTGGGGCCTCGCAACATCTTTCCTTGCACTTTTCCGTTTTTCCCTAAAAAAAGGGAGAATGAGAATGGAAAGGTGATGTATTCCTATGTCCTGGTATCCCCTAAACAAGGGATAACTTGACGTAGAAAACCCAAAGCACTCATGGTAATCTGAGATAGGCCATAAGGCTATTTTCATAAAATCCATAGTGGGGGCGCTGCAACATTCCTTCCTTGCACTTTCACGTTTTCCCCTAAAAAATGGAGAATGGGAATGGAAGGCTGATGCATTCCCATATCCTGGTATCCCCTAAAAAAAGGATAACTTGATGCGGGAAACTCAAAGCTCCCATATTGGATAAAAAAATCCAATAAAGGCAACCGAGGCGCATTCCAACGCGCTATTCCGACAGCACTCCTCTCGCACTTTTGATTTCGTCCTCCCCTAGACAAGGGAGGGTGGAACGAGAGCAGTGGATGTCACCGCATCCGCACGTACGCGCACCCCTATCCAAGAGCGCGCGGGGCGCGGGAGCAACTCATCCCGGGAACCCACAGTGGCGACTCTGCTGGGGAGATCGTTTTTTATTTTAATAAATAAAAATGGAGGGCTAGACTCAGTAACCAAAACTTTTTTTTTTCTTTTGTTTCTGGCTAAAGTATGTTTGTTATATTAATTTAAACACTTGAATATTGTGTTCCTTTAACATCCGTGTCTATATTTGTGGATATGATCCTCCATCTTGCAGCGGTTTCATTTCAAACACTGTTACGGATATACTTGAAAATATTCGTATTTAAAAAAAATTGCAAAAAAAAATATTGTAATATATATATATATATATATATATATATATATATATATATATATATATATATATATATATATATATATATTTTTTTTTTTTTTTTTTTTTTTGCATTCATTCTGTCATTTTATTTTGGGGATTAAGACTCATTTATAATAAATATGAATAGATAGATTCCCCGCTTTTCTTTCTATTTCTTGATGGTATGCTTGCTCGCTCGCGCTTAAACTAAAAAGCCGAGAAAATCCACACAATAACAGCAAGACAGACCATATCTGTTTTATTTTCTATTTCTATATCTGAAAAAAAAAACTTTTTTTGCTTTTTAGATGCCGCACACACGCGCACATGCATATAAATATATTCCGAACTGCTACCCTACACCATAGCTAGCCTACCCCCTGCATAAACCAACGTTAGATTACATGTAGATTTTCAGGACAGTTCAAAGACCGACCGGTTTTTTGCATTTTTAAATTATGGGTCAGCCACAATCAAGAATATAACGGGGGTAAGAATTTCCTTGAGGACATGTAATCACGTTAAACAAGACCTTCATTCGACTCAATTCCAAACATTTAATAGTGAATACATGCTCTAAATTCTTTGTGTTTATTTATAGTGAAAAATATATTAATAGAGAAAAAATTTATAAGCTAATCACCTAACATTGATAGGTGGATACACCTTTAAAAGGTGTTAAAGACGGTTGATGCTCTCAACTCAAGTATATATATATATATATATATATATATATATATATATAGGCCAATGTCAATGGTCACATCAAACTTCTATATCTCTATGTAGACCAATTACTCACTCGGTTTTCAAATTATTGTCCTTTTTTTTTTGTTCGTTTTAAAATAATTGTCTTTTATCAAAACTTTATATTTTATAAAAATATTTTTATCACTTTATCCTTACTTTTTTTACCTACTTTAATTATGACCACATATTCAAGGGTATTAAAGAAAACCACACAATTCACCAATATTAATAATACCATGATTACTTTTTTTAAACGATGCGTCGGGTCAAAGATGACAATAATTTGAAAACTGATGGAGTACAATCAAAGTTAATTCAAGATTTAACTTTACCATTGGTCCCTGTATTTTGAAAAAGTCTGATATTAGTCCATGTACAACGCAAATACATGCCACATATCAAATATTACACTTTTTGCACATCGATAGTCCATGCCCCTAATTTCGTTAGTTGAAGTGTCGTAAATGAGCATGTACTTATCACATTATCAATTTGTAAAGGTAAAACTGAAAAAAATAATTTATCTTTTAACTTTCGAATAAGGAAAAAAGTTATAAATATACAAACTGTAGGGTCGTAAGTAATGACTGAACCTTAATCTTTGTCATTTACGGTTCATTAGCATCTTCTTCCACCTCCCAACACCCTCGTTATACCTAGAAATTACCACCACCACTGACATCATGGCCACCACCAACTTTAAACTCACACAATTGTCAAAATCAAACAGTCCCCACCATTAAATTTCAATTTCTTTCAGACCCTTAATAAAAGTGATGTCAAATTCGATTATTTGTAAAACAAAAATTCAAATAAGTAAATCAAGAAACTGAAGACGATTCGAACAATTGGGTATCTGAAACCAAATCGTGTCCTCCAAGTCAATGCATCTGATGGGTTCATCAACACTTTTCTACCGAAATTGATTAGTAAAGTTCAAACCCAGTTGTTTTGCAAAGAAGATTGAGCAGAACTCTGTATCAGTTCAAGAACCCAAAATCATTGATGTTTCCGACCTCATGAAAGATCTTGAAGACGAAGATGTTTCCGACCTCTAACACATTTGTACCAGGAAATACGATCATATAAGCCATCTTACAATTAGGACAAAGGTTCACTGCCTGGTAAGCCCCTCCACCACCACCCTTATTAATTGCAGCAACTGTATTGTCGTCGTTTTCGGGGGAATCAGCATCGGCGACGACATCAGAGTTAGATGTGGAGGCGAAGGCAAAGGAGGAAGGTGGAATTAGGTGGCAATCAGAGAAAACGAGATCCATGTGCTTGGAGCAGCGAGGGAAATTGGCTTCGGCCTTAATCCGACGAATCATATTGAGGTCGTCGTTGGACGAGGAGCCACCATAGTCCCACTTGTACCTGGCCTGCACCACCCCACCACCACCAACAATGAGCGGTCACCTCCGTCTAATGGGACCCATCGACGTTTAAGCAATTCGCGAACCCATGCTTCGACTAAGTATTAGATCGAGTTAGAAATATTATTCTTCTTGGACAATTGGGTAATGCCGACTGCCATTTGAGTTTATCAAGGGCAGAGAATGTGGCTGCTTTTGAGTAGGAAGCTATGGAAGTTAAAGTTGAAGCCAATTGGTGTACTGGACATGGGGATGCATAAGGGTTGGGGAAGAAAGAGAAATTACCTGTAGGCCTCTCAAGTTTGGGTTTCTTCTAGTAGTATTTCAAATTTTTAACATGGTCCCTCAAGTTTAGAAAGGGCCGGAAAAGACTCATTTGACCTCTTGTTTGTGCACGTGAGTTAGCACATGCCATTTAACGACACTTAAGTTAACGAAGTTAGGGCTAAGGACTATCAATGTACAAAATTTGTAATCTTTGGTTTATAACATGTACTTGCATTATACATAGACTGATACCAAATTTTTTCAAAGTACAGGGACCAATGGTGAAGCTAACCCTTAATTCAATTATTGAGTCAAAGTTAATTATTGTTGTGTAGGCATGTTGACTGATACAATTAAAGTGCTGCAATTTACTTCTCCTTATTAGATATGAATTTGCCCCCCAAAATCAAAATAATACTACAATAGATCGATATACTATTCCAGTCTTAAATTTGGGTAGGAATTCAAGATAATACATACAGTATCTAGCTTTTGGGTCCGTGTGTCGGTATAAGATTGAATCAATGCATTCTCGAGATATTATAGGAGTCGAATTCAAAATACATATAACATAAAAGGAACAAAATTTAAAATTAACCCCTTACGTTTTAAATTTTTTAACTTAATGCCAGTAAGATGACATGTCAATTTCTTGTTTTAGCCTTGCTATATGAATGCTTGGCACATGATTATTTATCGGAAATCTCTTAACACCAAACATGAGCAAATCAAGGGGAAAAATCGGACTGGTCCACTTTGGTAGATTTTCACTTGCAAAGTCTACGATAATATCATCAAATTATTAAAGTCTACTTTGATGCCTTGTAGTTCCAAATGGATGGATTGTGATGAAAAATGTGTATATAGTCTGATATTAAACGATGCATTACCTTATCGAATGATGCATCATAATGCATCAAAATGAAATTTAGCAGTTTGATAATATTATCGTAGACTAAGCGGTTAAAAATCTAGCAAATTGTATTGGCCACAATTTTCTCTTAACTCAATGTACATTAGATTACACATAAGCGAACATCAATCTAAGTTTAGAGTATTCATTAAATCACAGGGATTTTTAATGTAATTTCCCCTAATAAGATTATAATCCTGGGAATTCTTCCCTTATTATAGCCATCTAAGACTTCCAAGGCTGTGAACTGTACATAATTATCTTTTGTTTGCAACACCTTGAGCTGCTTCGGGACATGGAGTTGCAGTTTTGTTTTAGAGCTAATGTGCATCATTCATGTTTTTTTTTTTTTTATTTCCAAATAAGCGAAGAAGAATAAAATGAACAAACGTGAAAGGGAAATATAGTAAATGCAAAATTTAGGAGTACCGCGGATTCTCTGACCTGACTCATCGTGTGTTGATGTGCAAAATTGTGAGAAAGTGGGTCTCGTCTCACGGATTAGTATCAATAAAACTGTTTTACAGGAAATCTATTCTATAGTGAACAAATACCTCCAACCGAAACTAGGAAGCTAGAAAAGGTAAAATTTACTTCATCTTTTAGTGAGAGTTGAAAATTTTCTTAAGGATTAAAAACCATGAAGTTTTGTGTAGGTGGAGACGCTTTTATCAATTTTAGATGTGTCCATTTTTTTAATTATCAAATTCGTATCGAAGCTAAAACGTGACTTGATAGTTTTTGTTAGAGGTATATATATTTACCTTTTTAGCCTATTTCGGATATCAAATTGGTATCTATTTACCTTCCTTTATTTTTATTGGTTATACAATTTGTAATGTCCAATTAACTTAGACAAATGATATTACAATTTTGAGCTTCTTGTATTTATACAAGTCTTCGTGTTAAAAACATTGGATGATTAAATTTTGATGATAACTTAAAATGTCCTTGTCATTATTAAAAAATGACAAATTTTATATGACAATATATAGATTTAAGTAAATTTGATTTGAAACCCAAATACTTAATAAATTTGTATAAATATCACAAGTTTCGACTCGTAATAAATTAGGTTGTAAGGTGGTCCAACAAGTGAGAAAATAAAGATGGTGGGGTTTGCCTTTTGTATAAAAAAGTAGGGAAACAGAGTGGCATTAAACAAATGGCCTGTGACTGATCAGAGATCAAATTAGTCCGATCATCCCATTGAGAGAGAAGAAGATCTCAAACCCTAACAACCAGATCTCCTCCTTTATATATTTCATTACCATCCATTATTAGATAAAGAGAAACGCTTAATTAATCGGAGGAGATCGAATAAGTCGCTTTGTTTAAGAAGATATGTTTTCTTTACACCAAGGCAATGAGCTGGTTGTCCAAATTCCATCTATTTCTATCAAAGAACCAACGATCCGGCAAGATCTTCTTGTGGGTCTTCCTCATAATGATTCTACCGGCCGTACCACTAATACTAATACTACCACCAAGTACTGCACCAGAAAAAGGCGCCGGGAGTCAACCTTGACTATGACCAGATCAAACCCTTCCAAGAAAGAGGAACGTAATGTTTATGACGATGATGAAGATGAGGGTGGTGACAGTAAGAAGAAAAGGATGATGCATAGAGAGATTGAAAGGCAGCGTAGGCAAGACATGGCTAAGCTTTATTCCTCACTTCGTTCCTTACTTCCCCTTGAGTTCATCAAGGTAACAAAATACACTTTTCAGCTTACTTTTCTTATAATTATGCCTAGAAATGTAACCCTAGGTTCATGAAATTATCCAGTAATTATATTGTTCTTTACTTGATTTTGTTGGATTAATTTGATGATATTTCTCCGAATGTGATTAATTAGGGAAAGCGCTCGATATCAGACCACATGTTCCAGACAGTGAATTACATAAAACACATGCAGGAAAATATTAAATACCTCAATGGGAAGAGAGATGAGCTCAGGAACATGTCTAATACAAGTGTTGTTCTTGGTGAAAAGAACATTGCTATGGGAAGATCAAATAATCGGGTTCCTAATACAATCACGGTTAGCTCGTGCCAAGGTGGTGTTGAGATTTTGATTAATAGTTGCAACATAGAGTTTCTACTTTCAAGATTGCTAAAAGTGCTTGTTCATGAAGGGGTTAACCTTGTAAGCTACAGTTCCACTAAAGTAAATGAGAGGTTACTCCAATCAATCCAATGTGAGGTATACCAGTTGAACCAACTAGCTAGATGACAGTACACCTCAATCAAACCTTCCATTACTAATACCTATTTTAAATTTTCTTGTGAATTATTCATGCAGGTTAGTGATTTGACATGCATTAATCTATCTGTGCTGCAACAAAAACTGAGTGAGGTAGTTCAAACCTGACTGAATCTCAGATGAATTTAACATGTGCCAGGGGATCCTGTTAATAAGTGTTTTATAACAATATATTTATCTTTGAGAATTAATCAACACAAATGTATTGGTGGGACAGTGTGCTTCAGCAAGGCAATGTGTTGGCTTTTCTTTACTCTGTTGGTTGAGTTGGTTGGGTGTCACGATGACCCCCCGGCTACGACTATCCCAAATGGGCCAGGGATTATTATTCTATCATTATATGCAGCAAACAATCATTCAAATCTCCCCATGCATAATGCTGCACTTCATTGCTGATCTCTCTATAACATATTTTCCTTTGAAACTCTAGCTGTACTTGCTGCAGGCTGTACGTTCAGGAAGAAGAAATTGTTTAGTTTGCTTTGAAATAAGTCTCTAGAATGTAGTTAGGCGAATTATTCATCTGAAAACTAGTTTCGCTTTTTGTACGCTGGCACAAAACGTGATAGGAGTATTGTTCTTTGTGGGTGTAAAAATTTGAATTGGTTGTGGAAACTAGCTTTCCTTTGTTTGGTTGCAAAGACAGTTGTGTTGGCATAAGTCATGACTCGTGTGTGTGTAGGCCTACGTATTGAAGGCAGCTCTTTGTGGGTTATAGTTTGGCATTATAAGGATATCAACATGATGCTAATAATGGAACAGATAGAGGGATATCAAGTTTTGCTTGCTATAAATCCATGAATTGAAATAAATCCCATAATTTAGGGAGTTGTTAGATTGTTAGAATGGATTCTTGCTTTTAAGAAGGAGTATTTGTTACGCCATGTTTAGTACGGACGCTTTCTCTAATTTGGGTAAAAGTATGTGATGTTATATGTAGATTACGGTTGTCGTTCGTTTTGAAGTGTGTTGGTTGGTGTAATCAAGGGCTAGGTTTGTCCCCACGTTTATATTTGTGAATCAAATTTTAGTCTGTATTTTCTATGTTTCGTTGTTTGCCATAACATGTGTTATCAAGAGACTCAATGTTGTTTCTTTTTCTTGATCATGCACATATTTTCTATGTTGGATCTTACCCTGCATACAGTTTTTCTGTTTATTTTTGGGTGTCCGAAGGGGCGATGGAAAGGATGCCCCCTCTACCACTGGCTCACCTTCTGTTGATAAGCGATCAGTTGCATTTGTATTCTAAATTTTATAGATAAAAAGAAATTTTAGGGCACGGTTCAGACATGGAAAAGTTTAAAATAATTTTTAGTGATGATAGACTTGGCTTCCACTGCCCAGTGCCCACCCAGAAAACCCTAGCTACCCTGAATGGATTACATTGGCAGCAGTCACAAGTGCGTGGATTGAGCAAAATTGCAATCGTCACAGAATATGGAACAATCATTCCTTGCATATTTATCGCGGGGAAAGAACCCATCATTAAATAGACTTCCCAGATAATGCATGACCTCCGTATATATATATATATATATAGTTTTTGTTTTAATGTATGAATTACTGAACCATTCACCACATATACAAGTATACAACTACACTATCATACTTAATTACTTTATTTGAGAAATTTCAAGAAATAATTACAAACTATATTAACAAGCCAACTTACTTGGTTAAGCAATAATATATCTAGCTAGTTAATTGAAAATCACAATTAAAGTAAGATCAATTATTGAAAAATAGCATATGAAATTAATTTAAGAATCTTAATTGATCAATAATAATTCACTTGCATTATTAAAATCCTTGCTAATCATAACTCGTTCTCAAAATTTGACATTTCATCAAGTCGATATCAATCAACATGTCATCCATGGTTTGATGTAAAGCATTTCTCCATTAATCTAAATGACAAAAATTTAGGTAAGACAGTCTTACGAATATTTTTTATAAGACGGATTCTCTTTACTTGACCAACCGTGTATTAATGAGTTAATTTGTAAAAGAGTGGAACTCCATCTTACGAAACCAGAAGGACCTATTGATTTGATTGCATATTTTTGGAGCATCTGTCCAGCAAGGGAAAATTCTAACATTTTGCATACCATCTATTAGTAATTGAGTGGAACAACTACCATGCTTGAATTTAATGCTTTAAACATTCAAGATTAAATAAAAAATTATACAAAATGCCAATAAAGCAAGTAAGAAAAAAAAAACACAAAATATAGTATGACAATACAATGTGATCATGCTCTGATCATCAGTACGACTTGACCGCTAAGACTAAAAAATGAAATGGAATTTGCAAATTGTAAAGAGTTAAGTGGGCTTTTGATTTTGAGACTTCTTTACTATTAAAGATGTAGCCCATTATTGTAAATCTACATCTGCTAGTTTTGGTCCTTTGGAAGGCTAATCCATCCATTTCAGTTAGTAAACCAGTTAGTAAACCCATTAGGAATCATGGCGGGCCGGTTCCCTTTTATGAAATAATAACCGTTCAACTACTTTTTTAAAAAAAATCGTAAAAGTCCACTTTTATTTTTTTTCCTAAAATACCCACCAAGCACCATCCACTCTCTCACCAGTCAACTTTCTCACTCTCTCAACAACATTATCGACTTACTATTTAGGAGATGAAACAAATGCAAAAACATTTCAGCATCCTGAAAGATCATTTTTCAAACTTTTGGAGCCATCTTTCACCACAGCATCATTCATTGGATTCCTGTACTCGATCACATCATTTACACAAATGAAATTGTGCAACATTTGGATATTGCTCGAGTTGATGAACGAGCTGTAGTGAAAGGCTACTTTAGATTCAATTTCTCTTCCTTACTTTAAAGATGGATTCCAACCTATGTGAGCGTCGTTGGCTATGATATAGGCGTCCTTGGCTATGATGTGAGCATCCTTAGCTATGATATAAGCGTCATTGTCTTCGATTTGGGCGTCGTTACCTCCAATTTGAGTGTCGTTATCATGGCCAACACACCCACTTCATATGCAACACATGTAGAACGGAAGAAATAAATAAAAACGTGACTCATAAGCTTAAAAACAACATGATTTATATTCACTGAAGTTGCCATGATAATGTTCGTACTCTTCTTATGCAATGCCACCAAACTTGCATGATGAGCATCGTTGCCTCTAATTTGGGTGTCATTGTCATGGCCAAACACCCACTTCATATGCAGCACAGGCAAAACAGAAGAAATAAATGAAAACGTGACTTATAAGCTCAAAAATAACATGGTTTATAATGATTGTACTCTTCATATGCGATGCCACCAAACTTGCAAGATAAGCGTCGTTGCCTCCAATTTGGGCGTCGTTGTCATGGCCAACGCACCTACTTCATATGCAACACAGGCAAAACAAAAGAAATAAATGAAAACGTGACTCATAAGCTCAAAAACGACATGATTTATATTCACTGGAGCTGCCATGATAATGATTGCAGTATTCATATGCAATGCCACCAAACTTGCATGTTGTGCGTTGTTGCCTCAATTTGGGCGTTGTTGCCATGGCCAACGCACCCAGTTCATATGCAACATAAGCAGAACAGAAGAAATAAATGAAAACCATGGCCCAATTCATCCATGTAATTCTTGCTAAAATCATGCAATGAAGATTTAGACTCATTTCGTGATTAATGATCGATGCCCAAAATTAATGATCGATGCCTAATTTTTGTATTGTGATGCCAAATTTGGGCGAGGATTTTTGCATTGTGATACCCACATTCAGTAGCTTTGTCTTCACGCATTTTCTTCATTAAGGGTATCTTTGTCATTTTCCCCCAAAAAGTGTACTATAGTGGTTTAAAGAAATTATGATGGACTTTTACGGTTAATATTTCACCGCATGGTGCCGGCCCGAATTTCTCCCAACCCCTTAATACATGCGATTGTTCAAGTCCCACCAACAAGCAAAGTATGGTTATTTTGAAGATGAAATTGCAAGTCGGTCCCTTTCTTAAATTTTTAATCGCTTTATTACCTTTTTTTTTTTAACCGTTAAATTCTATTTCCGTGAAATCGTTCCTAAAATGCCCGTAAAAGAGGAATAACGACTCGACTTCGCAGGGATGAAAAGTAATGATGATAGGAACGTAGCGTGTGGTGAAAAAGAAAAGTTGTGTGTTTCACATTGAATTCGATTAATCCACCACCTTAACCACTCAATATCTTTCATCTTCATCTATCAATCTTGAGAATCCACCACCTTAACTTCTCACTATCTTTCATCTTCATCTATTGATCTATCGATCTTGAGTTTCACATGTGTCTTCTTATTCTTCTTCTTCACATGTGTCTTTTTTTTCTTCATCATCATCATCTTCTTCTTCTTCTTCTTTTTCTTCTTCTTCTTCACATGTGTCTTCTTCTTCTTCTCCTTCTTCTTCACATGTGTCTTCTTCTTCTTCTTCTTCTTGATAGTGTTTGTGTGTTTGATTCAAAATAGATTCAGTTTGTGTGTTATGTTTCTATACATGTAAATTGTTTTGTGTTGAAATTTGTTCGTTATTGGACACCCTTTTTTTTAATCTGCATGCATCAATTTTGAATCACGTTACATCATTTCTTAATCGTGATGCATCGATTTGGATTTGAAATGCAAGAAAGATATATCAATTTGAAATCATTTGTTGACTGTGTTCAGGAAAGAAAGGACATCAAGTTCTGATTCATTATATTTTGCAGTGCAATGCATCAATTGGTTGCATGACTTGTTGAATCGCGATGCATAAATTGGATTAGATAATTAAATCGGTGCATCAAGGTGTATAAAATATTGATGCAACATGATGCACACCGAGTAAGTGATCCGTAGCACACCTTAGATTCATTAAAGGTATCATAGTTGTTTTGCCCCAAAACGTGTCTTTTTCGATTTTAAAAAATACAGGATATTGTATTGGTTGAAAATTGTCTAAAGTGAACTGACTTGAATTTCACCGTATTTTTAATTTGAAAATCGAAATTGCAGTTTGTTTTTTTATTTGTGGTAAACATTTTCTTGACAATGAGTATACCATGGCCATGCATAAATTAAAATCTTATTTAACGTGAAAAGGATAGTCTATTTATTGGTCATAAAAATCGTGTTGAGAATAATGGATCTCCATGAATAACAAATAAAATTGTTGTGCAATCAATATGAAGAGAATTTGGAGAAGAAGAAATTGAATTAATTTTGTGTTCTGTATTGATTTCCTTCTTTGTTCTCTTTGCTCTTGAGATTTGAGATTTATTAGAACCACAAGTATAAATACATTTGCAGTCTGTAATAGAATCTAGGGCTCAACTCTCATTCCAAAATTCTTTCATCTTATGGTAATAAAACTCCATAGAATTTCCCCCTTGCTGAAGTCAATGCAAATCCATTTCCAATTAGAAAACCCTATAACCATCAATGTTAGCAAACTTTCTCCCAACTCTTTACATACAACACATGTACTAATTACATACTTCAAATTGTTACTAATTTTGTAAGTAACAATGTTAAAAATCCAAGAAATATTGTTTGCCCTAACCCAAAATGGAAATAACGGATCATCCTTTTCAGGAATTTTGAAATTCCCATCAGCAATACATAATTTGCTTTTCGCAAACAAGGCAATCTCTAAAGAAAGTTTGGAAGAATTATAGTTATCATTATCAATCAACTTAATTAGTTGAAATTGAAAGGAAATGGGGAAGAAGATAATTCTTATTGAATGAATTGGTACAAATTTATACAATGCTAAGAGCTGATTTGAAGGCTACAATTGAGAGTCTTACCAAGATTACAAAGTTGACAATATTACAACCAAAAATAGTTACATATTGCCTAATATACATAGCTGGATGTTTTAATCGTTAACATGCCCCCACAAGATGGATGGTCGATCAGTCAGGCCAATCTTGGATAATAACAAAGTGAGGCGAGGGCGGGATAATGGTTTTGTTAGAAAATATGTAAGCTGATCCCCGATCGGAACATAAGTGACGCGAAGAGTTCCATTTTGAACTTGTTCGCGTATAAAATGATAGGAGAGAGCAAGATGTTTCATACGGGAGTGGAAAACAGGATTGGAGTTTAGATGCATTGCTCCCACATTAATTCAGCAGTTGTAGAAGCGACAGCCTTGTACTCGGCTTCCGTGGAAGAACGAGCTATAGATTTTTGTTTCTTAGAGCTCCGAGTAATTGGATTTCGACCAAGAAACACTATGTGACCCATAGTTGACTTGCAATCATCCTTGTTGCCTGCCCAATCTGAATCGGAAAAGGCATGAAGAGTAAGTGGCGAATTGCAGAATATGGTGAAACCGTGATCAAGAGTACCACATAAAAAACGAAGAAGTCGTTTGAGAGCTTCCCTTTGTGCACTCTTTGGCATATGCATATATTGAGAGAGTCTATTGACAGTGAATGCAATATCAGGTCGGGTAAGGGTGAGATATTGAAGTGCGCCAATAGCAGCTCGATAGTTTGTGGGATTGGGTAGAGTGTCACCCAAGGTAAGAGTTAGATTATTAGGAACAACCATTGGAGTAGAAACTGGTTTGGTGTTGAGCATGTCGAAGCGCTCAAGCAATTCCATTATGTACTTCCTTTGGCTAAGAAAAAGGCTGCTGGAAGTTGTGGTGACCTCAACACCCAAGAAGTAGGAAAGAGCTCCAATATCTTTTAGAGAAAATCTGCCAGTCAAGTGAGAGATGAAGGTGTTCAAGGTATTGACATCAGGCCCTGTTAAGATAATATCATCAATATATACAACAAGATATATTAGTGAGGTAGAGTGATGCATTATGAAGAGGGAATTGTCAGCCACGGAATGTGTGAATCCTTTTTGAAGAAGAAAGTTGGCGAGTTCAGAATGCCAAGCTCGATGAGCATGTTTTAATCCATAAATTGCTTTATGTAATTTACAAATATGAGAGGGAGAAGTTGTATCAACAAAACCAGGACGTTGGGACATGTAGACTTCCTTATGAAGGGTGTCATTTAGGAATGCATTGTTGATGACAAGTTGTCTGAGAGGTCAATTGTTTGTGGCTGCAATGCTCAAAATTGTTCGAATGGTAGCCGATTTTATAACAGGACTAAAGGTTTCAAGAAAATCAATACCCGGGCGTTGTTGAAAACCCTTAGCCACAAGATGAGCCTTATAGCGATCAATGCTCCCATCGGGTTTATATTTAATGCGAAAAACCCATTTACATTGAACAATATTTTTGTCAAGAGTAAATGGAACTAAGTCCCAAGTGTGAAGAGTATGAAGGGCTGTGATCTCGGCAGCCATTGCTTCCCGCCATTGTGGGTCTTTTAAGGCTTGTTTGACATTGGTGGGTTCTGTAGGGCGAGAATCAACGGTTGTGAGATGAAGATACTTAGGATTAGGCTTGTGTATGTTATTATAGGAGCGGGTGATGATTGCAGGTGGTGGTGGGGGTGGAGAGGAATGTGTTGGGTCTACAGGCGAGAAGTCTACTGGAGGGTTATTTGGTGGAGAAGAATTTGTGAGAGGAGTTTCCAGTGAAGGAGAAAATGCAATGGGATCGGTAGAAGGAAGGGGCACTGGTTGAGGTTGCACCAATGGTCCGAGTTGGGAAGGAGAGTAGAGGAGGAGCTGGAACACAAGGAAGGATAAGGGAAGATTGTTTCAACAAATCGAACGTGTCGAGATGTGTAAATTTTGTGGGTGAGAGGATCAAGACAATGATATGCACTTTGTGTTTTAGAGTAACCAATGAAAATAAATGGAAGGGACTTGGGATCTAGCTTATGCTTGACATAGGGACGTAACCACGGATAACAGAGACAACCGAAGCTTCTTAGTTTTAGATAGTTGGGAGTAGTTTGAAAAAGGTAGAAGAAATGAGAAGAATTTGAAAGAGTAGGAGTTGGAAGTCGGTTAATGAGGTAGACGACAGTAGAGGAATGCATACGACCAAAAAATAAGTGGTAATTTTGCGTGGTCTAGAAGAGAGAGATCCGGTTTCAACGATATGCCGATGTCGTCGCTTGGCATAGCCATTGTGTTTGGGTGTATGTAGGGGAGAGGTAAGATGAGAAACACCATCAATGGTAAGAAATGAGGTCAAGGCTTGATACTCTCCACCATCGTCTGAGTAAAGAATTTTTATTTTTTTGTTGAAGAATTTTTCTACTAAAGATTTAAATATGATAAAAACAGTCTTGGTGTCGGATTTTTGTTGAAGTGGATAGAACCAAATGTATTTGGTGAAGTGGTCCACAAAAATTATATAATACTTGAAGGCATCTAAGGAGAGAATTGGTGATGTCCATAAATCTGTGTAGATAATGTCAAGAGGAGCATGCGACACTAAAGTAGAAGTATTAAAGGGAAGCTTGTGGCTTTTATTACAATGACAAGAATTGCAATTGAAATCAGAATCACTAGAAACATTAATTTGAGACAAAGAAATAATTTGCTTAAAAATAGGGAGAGAAGGGTGGTCGATTATGTTATATATAACCCCCTTAATTTGCTTAAGATGAATTGGTTTATATTCACTTTGCCCCCTATTTTGATTATGTTATATATAACCCCCTTAGTTTGTGCATGTGAGTGGCACATGTTCACTTAACGGAAATAAACAAACGGCGTTAGGGCTAGGGACCTCCGATGAGCAAAAAAAAAGCCTACTTAGGTCAGTGATGAAACCTTTAAAGTTGGGGGACTGATGATGGGTTCAACCAAAGTTCGGGCACTAATGGTATACTTATCCCTAAAAAGAACTACGGGTTATTTTGATTGACTCTCTTTTCTCACACACTCACACGCATAGAGACAGTACACAATTGCATGGACTTGCAATGTCATCCTACACCAGAGTTTGGACGAGTGATGGCCTGGCTCCACGAAAAGGGAGTCGAATTCGAGGTCGTCCATGTCAACCTCATGGAGGGTGCTCACAAGCAGCCTTCTTTCACTAGCATGAATACCTTTGGCCTGATCCCGATACATGAAGACGAAGATCTTATACTTTTTGAATCAAGAGCAATCACTTCATACATAGCAGAGAAATGCAAAGAGAGTGGGACTGATCATACTTGTCTCTAAATATTCATTTAATTTTTTTAAACATTTTACTCTTATTTTTTAAAAAGATGTGCACATAGACATAACTTTGTTGAAACTACATATTATTTCAATATTTATATCTTTTGATGAACAAGGGGGAAACATGTCATATTGGACCCATTTTACTTGACTAAAAACACTATAAAGACCTAAAATTGTCCCTCCTTGACATATTCCAGTAAATTCGAACTTACTACTCCCTCAATTCCACCGAAAATTAAATCCATGTTTGGAAAAGAATTAAGGGGCATATAAGTGTTATTAGAGTTGATCATAAAATTACAAAAATGTATGAAAATAATCAATATGTTAATATTAAATATAAATGATAGAAAATTGAAATGTTATAAAAATAATAAATATATATTTTGTAAAAGCAAATTTTTAAAATGAAACATTTCAAAATAGTATAGTGAAAATACTTTGTCTAAAACGGAGGAATAAAAAATTTGTGTGGATAGTCAAGCCCGCTATAATAGGTTATTTAATTATATCAAAAAGTAATTGAGATGTGAATTAGGTGAATTAGTAGTACTTTTTGTACATTTATTAAAGATTAAATAAAAGCATGTTAAGTATTTATTCAAACATTTATCACGGTCACAAAAAAAAAAAAAAAAGACTAAAATGTACCTCATTAATAAGTCAAAGTGTAAAACATGACTATTACAAACCTTACCAACTCGTAGGTCTAAGTCGGCCGCTAGCTAACCGGTCTTAACAACAACTTTAGATCCAAAGAGATTAATGTATTTTTCAGTTTTCAAGGATTAATGTTGCACAAGAACATTCTAAAACTGCCCCCCAAGCGCATTTACTATTTTAAGTGTATGGTAGTTTCTTAACTATCAAAAGTAAAAATGAAAAACGACAATGAAATGGGACAAATTTCTCTTTTTTTCCTTAATAAGTAATATATCAAGAAAGAAATTAAGAAGGATAATGTTTGGGTCACTCTCATTTTATATCAAAATATAATACTTTGTGATGTGGCACACTCTCATTGGCTGAAGTGCTTAGATCCATAAAATGTCAAACCAATGAAAGTATGTCACATCATAGAGTATCCATATTTTAGTGTAAAATGAGAATAACCCTATCATTGTCCAAGAAAGAAATATGATGGATTTATTAACTTCTCAAATAGACATGTTTCTTGATAGTCCTTTGTTATTATCTACTTGTCTTAGCTTGAACAACAATATTCATTGCATAAAAATTAAACATACTTTTTTTATTCATTTTTAATCATAATCAAAACAAACAAGTTAACTAAACCATATGACATCAACATCCTCTATGAAAGGGAAATCCAATATTATTCTCTCTCTCTATCCCTATATATATATATATATATATATATATATATATATATATATATATAATAAGAGGAAAAAGTCTTTATCTTGCCTTTGCGTTTCAATCATCTTATGACTCATGGTTTACTATTTCAATACTGAGGGTTGTTTGATTGCTGGCCAAATTAAAAACAAATGGAACAAATCGTGTCACTTTCCACGCAAAATGTTGCTTGTTGACAACACCATTAATTATCAGTATATTTGAATTATTTATATTTACATATATGATCCATCTATGAGTAGAAAAGGTTCAAGGAATATATCTTAGAGATATAGAAGAAAAGTAAAACAAAGTCATTTCCAATGAAAATTTGAGCTTAAGCTAATAAAAAACAAAGGAGACTCTACTACATTACACAATTAAGCATGATTATTTCACTCCAAAGTTTATGACTTCATTCCAAGGCTGCCTTTTTTTCTTCTCCATAACCCTCCTTCCAGGTTTGCTTTGTAGTATCCGAACTTCTTACCATCTGCTTCTTGCCCATTCCTCCTGCTTTTTCCAACCCTCCCTCAATTTTTTTAAAAATATTTTCGTTTATAGTTAGCTTTTATTTATCTACTTCTCGATCCATCCCTCTAACTACCTCTTTCATAATAATGTTTTGGAAATGTTTTTGTTGTTGCACTTCTGGAGATCAAGAAACGAGAATCGGGTTTGTTCCTTTTGGCATGTTTAAAATCTTGTACCATTTTCATATATATCGATAGAATTATTATGCTAATTAACATATTGATATTCTTTGTGTGTGTTTATTTTTCAGTGGAAACAAGGGTAGGGATTATCCATGGGATATATATACTCTCAAAGAACTTATCCACGCAACAAACAATTTTCATAACGATAACAAGATTGGCGAAGGAGGGTTTGGAAGTGTATATTGGGGGCGAACAAGTAAAGGCGTTGAGGCAAAAAAAAATTCTTCTTTTATTTGCTTTTTTGTTTGGGTCTTATTGATATTGAGGAATGATCCAGAGATCATGTTGTGATAGATGTGCAATCATAGTTTATTAATGGTCAAAAACAGGCTTACGCAACCGTATATATATGTATCTTAAACATTTATGTCTTGAAGAACTAGTAGAAAGGAATTTATCCAATAATACTGATAATAATTTAATGATGTGCTTGACTTGGTCTTGCAGATAGCAGTTAAACGTTTAAAGGCTGTAAATGCAAAAGCAGAAATGGAATTTGCGGTGGAAGTGGAAATTCTTGGGCGGGTGAGACATGGAAATTTGTTGGGCTTGAGAGGATTTTATGCCGGAGGCGAGGAAAGGCTTATAGTCTATGACTACATGCCTAACCATAGCCTTCTCACCCATCTCCATGGCCAGCTTGCTGCTGATTGTTTGTTGGATTGGCCACGACGAATGAACATAGCCATTGGTTCAGCAGAGGGATTAGCGTAAGTAACTTCACTTGATCATACATAAATTTATGACCAATCACATGAATTTTTGGCTAAAAAATAGACGGGCGCATAGAAAAATGCTAAAGGAGCCGTTCATGATAATTAATTTCGTTCCTACTTAAACTGCATAACCAGTTCAATTCGTTTCCTAATTAAGTGCAGAATTTTTTTTAAAAAGCTTCCTTTTTCCTTGTTAATTAATAATTAATTTCTTTGTTCACAAAAATTAGGTATTTGCACCACGAAGCCAATCCTCATATAATTCATAGAGACATAAAGGCGAGTAATGTCCTACTAGATTCTGATTTCCAAGCCAAGGTTGCTGATTTTGGTTTTGCAAAGCTAATACCGGACGGAGTGACTCATATGACTACAAGAGTGAAGGGAACCCTAGGGTATCTGGCACCTGAGTACGCCATGTGGGGCAAAGTATCTGAGAGTTGTGACGTTTATAGCTTCGGAATACTACTTTTGGAGATTATTAGCGCAAAAAAGCCATTGGAGAAACTTCCTGGTGGCGTTAAACGTGATATTGTACAATGGGCTACACCTTATGTTAAAAAAGGTGCATATGATCAAATCGCTGACCCTAAGTTGAAGGGTAAATATGAGCATACCCAACTGAAAGCTGCAATCACGATAGCAATGGGGTGTATAGACAGTAATCCGGAGAATAGACCTAGCATGTTGGAAGTGGTGGAATGGCTAAAGAGAGTAGGGAGCAGCAGAATTGTCAAGGATAGAGTCGATGAAACTGAAGACGAAGAAGATTTTGCGGATGATGATACGGATTATGAAGCATTTGAAATGAAAAAACTGGAGACAAGAATAGCAAGGAGATGAATTCGGTTTATTCTTGGTCTTGGATGAAGATTAAAATGTTTATAATTATTTCTCTTGTTCTTCTTGAATTGTCATGTAATTAAAGCTAGGTTTGGTTACAAATGAAGAGCTTCAATCCACTCGCCCATCTCCAAAAACATAAATTCTCTATAAATTATTTTAATTTCAATATTCTGAATCTCTGATATTGATTTTGATTTTGATTTTGTGTGTAAGTGATTGTACTGATCACTTCATGTTCTAACAATTTAAGCGGATGTTGTTGTCAATCACTTTCACAAGACAAATATTGTATGAATTTGTGCGTGAAATATGCCATTATCATATACTCCATAACAGGCCGAATTACCCAAATCGTCCCTATAATTTGTACATTTTTCCAAATTTATCTCAAATTCCTAAAAATCGTCTTTCTAGTTTCTACTAAAGCTTGTGATGCAATTCGTTCTTCCGTCCAATTTCGTTACTATTTTCTAGTTATAGGTCAACACACGTTCGTCTCACGTGATATTGGTCAGGGGTAAAATTGTCAATTCTTTTTTTGAAAAGACAAAAATATCCATAATGCTTTTGTTTTTTATAAACTAAATATAAGGGTACCAATGTAATTAGCTAAATTAAAAATTTTAAACCCCTTCTCCCATGTTTCATTCCTTCCGTTGAACACATGGTTGCCGGTGCCCTAAACGGAAATTAAATTCCTTCCAGTTTAATATAAAAATCCAAAAAGATGCAACTAACAATGACATATATACACAGTATGTGCCTCCACTCTTTCTTGCCTTTGATTCCTTCCTTTCGTTCAAAGGAAATTCAGAGCAGTCCCATCTCTACTATCAAACTGGATTCCCACTCAGTATGTGCCTCCACTATTTCTTGCCTTTGATCAGGAAAGATTGTTTGAAGAGGAATGGTAAGCTCCGTTTATAGCCATCGGTGGAAACAAAAGAAGTTGTAAATTGGTGAAATTGCTACAACTATCATTTCATCGTCTCTATCTCTGTTAAAAATATAAGCTCAATCCATGTAAGCCCATTAGGGCCCATTACTTTGTTAGCACATTTACCTTTTGTTTTAGATATAAGTATTTTTGGTGTAATAGTTTTAGATATCTCTTTCATTAATTCAATTCAATAAAACAATTTCTCTCTCTCTTCTTTTGGGTTCTGCGTTCTCATCTTATCTCCCTCTCCTCCGGCCACCACCGTCAATGGTGGTAGTCTGGCAACTTCTTCAAGCATTCATTTACCAAATTTTAACATGGTATCAGAGCCTTTGATTGCGATCCCCAAATCTTCCAATGATTCTATTCAAGTGGTAATCATCTTTCCTCCCTGCTTTGTTGTTCTTCTTCTGTTTTCTATTTTCTCTTCTTCTCCTGTTCTTGATGTCTGAATCTACGTCTTAAGACCCCATTAATACTACCAATCCTAACAAGGATGGTAACCCTACTATCACTAACACCATTATTGATAAGTATGATCTTCCAGAACCTTCTCTGTAATTAACCTTTGGCCACCCTCTATATCTCCAACCCAATCATCAAATAATTCCGCGTTTCACGCCGGCCATCCCTCACACCCATTTTCGGTATAAGCCCAACTCATCCGACCAACCACCAACCGGACCACCCACCGGACCACAGATCATTGCAAGGACGACTTCTCATTGACGATTTGCGAAACCATCGCGCCTACCTCGAGCCGAGGCTGCAAGTTTCTGTATTGTGTCCGCCGGAATCGGACCATCACCGTTGTATTCAAGATTCCTCTGATCTTCATTTCTAAGACAAAGAGTCCAGTTTATGTTCGGGCTAATTGCAAATTAGTCATGTTTCTGTGTGTAGATCTGGACCACTAATGGCAATCTTGTTCTAAAGAAAAGGGTTTTATGCATACTCATCTCGTCCTAATCAAGATCCGGCAACCAATTGCAAATTGGAAACTCAAGATCGAACAGCCTCATAACCATCAATCAAATAATCAACCGAAGGCGGCTCCGAATCGGAGCCGATCGTCTACAATCAAATCTCTGCAATAAAATCTTCTTGTTCAAGAACTCAAGAACAGTTCATCTGAATTGTAAATGCGAATGCCGGGGCAAGAACAGTGGTTTCAAATATTATAATGACATCGGCTGATCAATGAAATAAAAATCCCTTTCTTCTTCATTTGTGCTTGGTTCTTCATTGGTGAGTTTGACACTGATCTTGTGACTCTTTTTGTTTCTAATGCCACTGTTCCATTACACCCCTAATCTGATATTGGCAGCAATTATCATCACTGATGTAATTGGCTTAATTGATTATGAAGGTGTTGTTATTCTTGTTTTGGCTGCTCGGGAAAGTGTTATTCTGTCTGGTGGACCATTTTACCCACTACATACTGGTAGGAGAGACGGTAATCTTTCATTTCCGTAAGCGGCTCAGTTTCATATGGTTGAGCAGATAGGTGCTGGATGGGAAATTTTTGTTGTTCTTGTTTGAACTTCTTGATTTGACCAAAGTCAAATGTTGACTTGGTTTTCATATCACTGTGTGGTTGGTATCCGATTCACATTATTGGATTAAGGATGTACTCTTTCGGACAGAAAAGTTCGATTTGGGATACGCCTTCGTCATCTACTAGCCATTGATCGAGTAAGCTTTTCGGGGATTGGCTCCTGTTTGGGCTTCTCAAAATCTACTACAAGTGTCCGAGGTGATCCGTTTGTGGGCTTCGATCAACTTGCTTGACATCTTGATAAAGATTGTTACTATTCAGGCCCATAGAGGCCCATTTGCCGTAAAGGCTCATTTGATTTGTATTGGCCCATGAGGCCCGGCCCATTGAGACTCATTTGTTTGCACCTCTCCAACTCGATCATTTCACAATAGTTGCATGTTCGAGTTGAGGGGGAGTGTTAAAAATATAAGCCCAATCCATGTAAGCCCATTAGGGCCCATTACTTTGTTAGCCCATTTACCTTTTGTTTTAGATATAAGTATTTTTGGTGTAATAGTTTTAGGTATCTCTTTCATTAATTCAATTCAATAAAACAATTTCTCTCTCTCTTCTTTTGGGTTCTGCGTTCTTATCTTATCTCCCACCACCGTCAATGGTGGTGGTCCGGCAACTCTTCAAGCATTCATTTACCAAATTTTAAAAATCTCACCCTTTTTCTTCGATTGTGAAATCGCACAGTCAACACTAGCCAAGATAGTGTAATTGTCATGCCCACCCCACCTTTTGACAACCCAACTCGAGGGAGCACCCACTCGCCTTCATCCATGGAAAATTCCTATGGGTTCGCCAGATTTAAAATCTCAAAAAAATTCCAGATCTCTCTCTAGATCTATAAACCCAGGTTATAATTACTCTAGATTACTTACTAGATCTATGGTCAACAATGTTTGGCCGGCATCCATGAAAGGTCGGCCGAAAAAACGGAGCAAATTTGTGTGTTATTTGAATGTTAAATGGGTTATTGGTGACGGAATGGGTGGCGGCTAGCAAATCTTCGAATTTGGGCCGGGGTTCATGAGTTGGTGACCGAAAGGATTGGCCAGCATGATGGGAGGCGTGGCTGGAATTTTTTTGCTACAGATCTTCAAGAGTTTCTGCATAAGATTTTTTTTTGTCTAGTGATGTTGGAGAAACCTTTTAAAAAAATGTTATATACAAAATAACTTGTATATAGTGTATACGTAATAACCTTTTATATACAAAATGTTACTCCCTCCTTCTCTAAATAATCGTCCTAGTTGACCTGGCTCACAGTTTAAGAAAAAACAATTGACTTGATTATTTATATTGATTTAATGTGTAGTTTCTTTTAATGTTCATGTGTATGTGGCTCATAATTAAAGTAGAGTGATAAAGTAAGGGTAAAGTGGTAAAAGTGGTGTTCTAAAATGGTAAGTTTCAAAGTGGACAATTATTTTAGAACGGATGAAAAAGGAAATGAGGACGATAATTTAGGAACGGATGGAGTATATAAAAACCATTTTTTTTCTCCAACATTATACTTGTTATAACCTGTAATAAGATTTTCTGCACATCTTCAAAAAAAATTTGTTTCATGCATTTTTGTAGATTTTTCGGATAAGATGAAGAGATGAATTGCAATTTGCAATTGCACCCCGTTCACTAACCTCAAAATTCAGATTAATTTGTTTGGTCATTGTACTTTTTGTAGAGTGTGGATAAAATGACCATTTTACCCTGAGTCAATGCCACGTGACGTCTGTTGAACTAACCGAAAAAAATAATGAAAGTGGACGAAAGGAGCATTTTTGTCAAAAAATGTTGTACAAGGACCTATAAGTTTTTATTTTTTTTGAAGGACAAAATTGAAAAAAGTGATAAAGTATTCGCGTCATTCGCCCTATATAATATGGTTACTATTAGGAGACCATTTCAATGTTTGTATTTGCACGTAGCTGTTTACAACAACTATGTCTTGTTTGGTAATCTGGCAAACGTAAATAATATTATGAATCACAGTATTATTAGTATTTTCACTATTAACTTTCATTTGTATATCCAGAGTAGATTTGAGATAAAAAAAAATGTTAATTTTTTTTTTAGTGAGGACGTTAATAATATTTCCATTTCACTTGGTCTTAATAGTAAAAGGATAATGACTTTATCCGAATAATTCGTATTATTAATATCGATCACTTATTATATACCAAATATAAAACAACTTGTCTCATTAATCTTATTTAGCTTTAATCCTAACTACATACGATTGTTTTACTACTGGTTCATGATTCATTATTTTATTGTATAGTTAGTTTGAAGATTAGTTTGACTTTCGAATTTGGGAATACTCGGTAAATCAAGTGTTTAAAAACTTAGTACAAAGGCAGTAAAGCTCGTGCTGGGCTTTGACCTTCTTTATCTCTGTCATTACCAACCACTCTTCAAAAATTAATTATAATTAGCATTTTTTATGTTGAGTAATTTTAGAATCACCCGGCATTGTAGCACTGTCCCCAACAACCATATATATATATATATATATATATATATATATATATGTAAGGAGAACTATGGTTGTTTTACTTCATTCTCTTTTGTTAAATCTCAATTATGAAGACATGACTCTTGAATTCATGAAGATTCTTTGTTTTCCATCCATTAACTAATAATAATACTTAATAATAATTAATATAATATGGGGGTATTAATCTTTAATAGTAAAAGTTTTTTATATAAAAAGAAATTGCAACCAACATTACTATCAAAAGGTATGATATCACAAGCTTCATCTTGTGGTATTATTATAAGCTTTAATATTAATATCGTTAATTCAAATATACTTAGATTTTTACACCATTAGATTAAATATGTTTTTTTTGTAATTAGATTTTTACACCATTAGATTAAATATTTTTACACCATTAGATTAAATCATCACAAACTTAATCATTCAATGTTTTTAACACTAAAGCTCGTATTAACATCGCAAGCTTAAGCTCGTAATATCATTGCCTACAAACAAACCAATGTAGAATACAACTCTTCTATTGGTAATAACATGTGCTATTTTAAATCTAATGACTTTTAAAGCCAAAATTAATTTATAACCAATATAATATATATATATATATATATATATATATATATATATATATATATATATATATATATATATATATATATACTAATATTACCAATAGAAGAGATGTATCGTACATTGGTTATAAATTGATGTTAGTTTTGAATGTTGGGCGAAACGCATAAATGGTCTCTTGATTACAGGTATTTCACAGTTTTAGTCCTTTAACAATTTTTTGTTAAATCTGGGTCCTTTGAGTATTAAATTTTTTCAGCGGCAATTCTTTTGATAGATGTCGTTAACGAAATACTGTTAAGTTGCCCATGTGCATTTGGTAAGGGCTAAAATGATTTTTTTCAAACTTAACTTATATCAAAATTTACAATTAAAACCCTAAAGTTTAAAAAATGGTCACAAGACCTTTTTCCCCAATTTTTTGGGAAACCAAGCATCATCCCAATTTTAGGATTTATGCAATTTCTCAAAATGTTAAAATTGAAGAGATTCGATTTAAGTATAAGAATTCAGCAGAGGCAACAATTGATAACACACGAATTTAACCATTTAGAATAGAAACTCAAGCAAACATAGTTTAGTATTGGAACTAAGGAAGGTCCAATTATTCCGTGCCCACGAACACTACATTAGCAGAACAAAGCATCACAGAATTACACTATAATTTACAGTTTGTTACGCAGCGACCGTGATTCCATCCCGTTCAATTTAAAGAAAAAAAAGAGAGTGAAATATAATGACCATTATTGCGCAAAAAACGAGGAGTATGAGAGCTTACACCATGGAACACCGAGAGATCCAAAGTCTGATTCGAGGCCGTACAAACCAAAGAATCGAGTACAAGAGAGACAATCGAAAGATGAGACTGAAGAGATGCAAACCAAATTTTGAGAGCAAGTGAAGACGGAAAAGATTATGATGAGGACGAAGGCTAGAACTACAAAGGACCAGAGTTAACCGGTTCGGGTCAATAAGTTGGTCGCCCTCATTGCCAAGGAGATGTGCTTCCTAGTTTTGGATTCGTCGTCATCGTCTCTTTCCTCACCAAACTGTGTACCCTTGCGCCCAGAGAGCACTCTTTCTAACATGTTCTCTTGCCGCTGGTAGCTAGACTTGGACTGTGGAGTGTCCGGTTTTGGGTTTTAATCAAATCGACTTCAATTTTACTATAGCTTAGTCATTCTTTTGATGATTGTTGGTGTAATAAAAATCGGGATGATTCATAAATCCTAAAAGGGTTTTAATAAATATCGGGATGATGCATAAATCCTAAAATCGGGATGATGCTGGGTTTCCCAAAAAATTGGGGAAGAAGGCATTATGGCCATTTTTTTAACTCTAGAGTTTCAATTTTAAATTTTGATATAAATTAAATTTTAAAAAAAATCATTTTAGCCCTTACTAAATGCACATGAGTAACTTAACGGTATTTCGTTAACGGCATCTATCAAAAGGACTGACGCTGAAAAAATTTAATACTCAAAGGAACCAAATTTTGACAAAAAATTGTTAAGGGAGACTAAAACTGTGAGAGACATATAGTCAACAGACCATTTATGCGCTTCGCCCTTGAATGTTTGTTGATAAAGACTTTTACTTTTATCACCATATAAGTGATGTATTTTACATTGTTCGGAAAAGACGCTAGTTTTAAAAGTCGTATATTAAAAACTTTTACTCTTAGTACCAATAAAATATATGTATCTCACATTATTTAACAAGAAATGTTGGTCTAAAAGTCTTTATTTTATAAATTTCTTATTACAAATAGAATAACATGTGCCTCAAATTGATTACAATGTATTCTACTATTATTACCAATAGAAGATATGTATCTCATATTAGTTAAAAATTGATGTTGGTTTTAAAAATATTATTATTACCAATAGAAGGGATGCATTATACATTGATTGAAAAGTCATGATGTTGTTTTTCAATGAGGGACCGGAACTACTACCCCAGGATTCAACCTGGTTAAAAAAAATGATGTTGTTTTTCAAAGTTCTTAGATAGAAGACTTCTACCATTATTACCAATAGAAGATATATATATATATATATATATATAACATTGATTAGAAAGTGATGTTGATTTTAATTTTAGATAAAATGTTTTTTCTATTATTAATTTATTACAATAGAAAAGATATATCTTACATTTGTTAGAAATAGATGTTGGCTATTATTACTAGTAAAATATATATATCCTACATTGGTTAAAAATTAATGTTTTTAAAAGTAATTAGATAAAAGACTTCTACTTTAACATCAATAAGAGAGAAGAGATGTATCTCACATTATTTAGAAAAAGATGTTGATTTTAAATTTTTTAAGATAAAATACTTCTACTATTATTACCAAATAAGGATATGTATCTCACATTCGTTAGAAAGTGATGTTGGTTTTAAAAGTCTACTATTATTACCAATAGAATAAAAGTACTTTACATTAGTTAGAAAAATGATATTGGTTTAAAAAGTTTTCAAATCATATATATCACATTGGTTACAAAAAGATGTAACTCACATTATTTAGAAATGAATATTGGTTATAAAAGTCATCAGATAAGGAAGTTTTTATCTTATTACCAATAAAAAGATGTATCTCGCATTATTTAAAAAGAGATGTTGGTTTAAAAATCTTTAAATAAAAGACTACTATTATTACTAATAGAATAGATGTATCTCACATTTGTTAGAAATTGGTGTTGATTTTAAAATACTTTTATTACCAATAGAAAATATGTATACCACATTTTTAGCCTCCGTTTGTTTCATGGAAAATGATTTCCGAAAATGATTTCCGGAAAATGATTTCTGGAAAATGAAAATATTTCATTTTTAGGTGTTTGGTAAATATTTTGAAGATATGCCGGAAAATATTTTCTGATGTTTGGCAAATACATGGAAAATGTTACGGAAAACAATATATGAATAAATACAAAAAGTATATGTTAATATTAATACACATATTGAATATAAAATAGTATTGAAGTTTATGTAATTTTCTTTTAATAACCTCAAATTTATCATTAATGGTATCGAATCAATAAGGTCCATATTTTTTCAAGGTCACAATTTTTTTTTTTGACAATTGATATGAAAAATTGTTTTAAAAAATAAAATAAATAATGTTTGGGACATCCTTAGATAATAATATAGTATAGTGTATACTAATTTTAGGATGTAGTGATTATTTCTTAAAATTATAATTTATAAATAATGTGCATAAACTTCATTTATATTTATAAACAATTTATTTGTTGAGTTCAATATTGTACGTGTATGTAAATATGCGTAATTTTGGAAGGGAGCAGAGGGATGCTCGAACATTCGGAAAATGACTTACGGAAAATAAATATGTAAGTCATTTTCTGGAAAAGAAAACTTTATTTTCCGTTGACTCGAAAAAACTTTTACGTTGACTACATTTTTCTAATGTTACCAAACACTGGAAAATGAAGAAAACGTTTTCCGGAAGTCATTTTCCGTAAAACAAACGTTTAGAAAGTGATGTTGGTTTTAAAAGTCTTTAGATAAAACACATAAATTTTTATTACCAATAGAAATAGAAAACAAGTATCCTACATTGATCGTTGAAAATAAATAATGATTTTAAAAGTTTTTAACAAAAAAACTTATACTATTACTATTATTATCTAGTTGAATGTTAGTTTTAAAAGCAGTTAGTTAAAATATTTTGTACTTTTATTTACCAATATAGAATATGTATCTGATGTTAATTAGAAAATTATATTGATTTTAAAAGTATTTAGGTAAAAAACATTTAATATTAGTAACATTAAAAAAATTAAATTAGTATAACCATTGAAAAATTTAACAATCAATTATAATGTCCAAAAATTATAAATAACTAGTTAGAAGAATTTGAACGAAAATAATTTGGATTCAGTTTAGGGTTCTCTCATTGATTCCATAACTTCCATCTATAGTACAATACAACTTGGATTGCACATGTGCAATTGATAAATGCTAATGAGGGGTCGAGATCAATTCATTTACCGAGATCCTATGGTCCTAATTTCGTCTAGATTTCACATGTGCGAAGGGCGGTTGAGCAACCCCTACACACCTCTTCTCACATGTTCTCTCCACCTCCTCTCTTTGAATCGGTATAATTCAAACTGGTATTGTTGTCCTATTTAAGAATAATTATTTAAGAATAAAAATAATTATTTATAAAGTTAAGAAAAATACTAAAATTTTAAATTGAAATATAGTCAATTTAAATCAATAGAAGTGATAATACTAATTTAAATTGAGTGTATAAAACATTCTTCCGATTTTTAATGTTGTTAAGAAGGGTGGATTCATATTTTAATGCATATCGGTTTATGAGGGGTCGAGATCAATTCATTTACCGAGATCATACGGTCCCAATTTCGTCTAGATTTCACATGTGCGAAGGGCGGTTGAACGGCGGTTGAGCAACCCCTACACACCCCTTCTCACATGTTCTCTCCACCTCCTCTCTTTGAATCGGTATAATTCCAACTGGTATTGTTGTCCTATTTAAGAATAAAAATAATTATTTACAAAGTTAAGAAAAATACTAAAATTTTAAATTGAAAAATAGTCAATTTAAATCAATAGAAGTGATAATAATAATTTAAATTGAGTGTATAAAACATTCTTCCGATTTTTAATGTTGTTAAGAAGGGTGGATTCATCTTTTTTTGTTTAACCATTTTTTAAAAATGTCTAAAACACAATTTATTGAGTTTTTCTTTAGGTGGTTTGGGTTTTAAAATGAGTATTATCTTTTTTGGAAATTTTTTGGTTTAACTAAGAATATGTATAACCATTAAGACCACTTTAAAAGATAAACTGTTTTTATGTTATTAAGACCACTCTAAAAGATAAACTGTTTTTTTTATTTTTTAAAAATAAAAATAAGTAATAATATGTATAATTACTAATTTTGAATTCTTCCGATTTTTTACGTTCTTAATAATATGTATAAAATATAAAATACACTTTTCATTAAATAAAACAGGTTACGCTGTTAAAAAAAAGTTAAAAAAATTAATACCTTTGGTGTACGTGTTAAAAAAAATTTATATTTTAACGAAAGATTATTAATTGTATAAGGGTAAAACTTGTTGTCCTCCTCAAAATCTAACAAGGTATCGCCTCTGTTTCCTTAAAAAAAATTACAAATAAATAAAATCTAACAAGGTACCGCATCTGTTTTTTTAAATAAAATTACAAATAAATGTTTTAATTTTTTTCTCTATTGCTGACATCCTCCCTACTTGCGCCGTGCCATAGGCACGGGCACAAAGACTAGTTTGATACAAAGAAGCCAAGAAGGTAGAACTAATCAACTAAACCTTGGTGATCTAATACATGACATCAGCACCCTAACGATAGTAAATAAATAGCCCCTCTGACTTAAAAATAGAACACTTAAACTCTCATGCCTCAGCTTTAATAAAGACTAGTTTTTTAAATTCGTGCGTTAAATACATATAAATTAAATTATACATAATAAAATAAAAAAGATAAAAATCTTATAGGATAAAATAAGAATAATTGGTTTATTAACAATTACACATAAATATATCACTAATTATTATTAATTCTAAAAAAATTCCTTATACACAACATTTGTTATCTTATTAATTGGTTTTTTATTTTTACCGCATATCAATATCTAGTTTCTTCAGAAAAAGACCTACAGCTACATGTAATTATTGACTTTAACACTTGTTAATAGTTATTATATATGATACCATCAATGATAATTGTCTTCTTTGGAAACATGAAAGACAGTTCTACATCGGATGGAGTCTATGACAATTTTAGGAAAAAAACTTTTTCTCTAACATTGCTTCCTTTCAAAAAATTTGTTTCAATAATATGATCCCCAAGATTTATGATGCTTAGTCTTATTCCATTGCACAACCCTGCAGTATGATCAATGTTTCTTAATAGCATTACTGGAACATTAATTTTAAGTGTCAATTCATGACTTGATAACCATGAACACTTTATACTATTCAAAAACTCTGAATGTTTTTGAACAAACTTGATTTTTTTTCGCTCTACAAATAAAATCTAAACTCAAATAAGTTCTTCATTTTGAATGATTAGATTTTTATTAAATTAGATTTTTATTTTATGAATAAATAAATTTCTGATAAGAAAATAAGCTAAAATAAAAAAATAATGAAGTTATTTTAGTAACCTCAGTTTAAATTGTTTTTGTTTTATTGACTCAGTAACTATTATTTTTGTTCCATCAAATATTTTTATTTTACTAACATATTTTTGTTTTATTTTTTTATAAGAATTTGTTTAAACTTTTGTTCCGTAAATTATTTTATTTTATTAACCTCCGCATTAAATTATTTTTGTTTTGTTCCGTAGATTTATGATGCTTAGTCTTATTCCATTGCACAACCCTGCAGTATGATCAATGCTTCTTAATAGCATTACTGGAATACTAATTTTAAGTGTCAATTCATGACTTGATAACCATGAACACTTTATACTATTCAAAAACTCTGAATGTTTTTGAACAAACTTGATTTTTTTTCGCTCTACAAATAAAATCTGAACTCAAATAAGTTCTTCATTTTGAATGATTATATCTTTATTAAATTAGATTTTTATTTTATGAATAAATAAATTTCTGATAAGAAAATAAGCTAAAATAAAAAAATAATGAAGTTATTTTAGTAACCTCAGTTTAAATTGTTTTTGTTTTATTGACTCAGTAACTATTATTTTTGTTCCATCAAATATTTTTATTTTACTAACATATTTTTGTTTTATTTTTTTATAAGAATTTGTTTAAACTTTTGTTCCGTAAATTATTTTATTTTATTAACCTCCGCATTAAATTATTTTTGTTTTGTTGATTATGTAACTTATATTTTTATAGTGGCTTGTTTCATAAATTATTTTTATTTTACTAACCTTCTATATTTTTGTTTTCTTGACTCCGAAACTACTATTTTTGTTTTAGTTACTATTTTTTTTGTTTAAAAAGAGAAAAATATTTAAACATAATTAAAAAAGAAAAGATGGTAATGATAGAGAAAATATGGAGAAGACATGAGAGAAAGAAAAATACAACCAAAAGAGAGAAGATAGGAGAGAGAAAGAATGAAATAGTAACTCAAAAGTCAAAAATTCAAAAATATAATTTTGAAGAAAAAAATATACCTTTGTCATTATATATATATATATATATATATATATATATATATATTGATTAACAGCGTTGCCGTATTGCTTGAGTTGATCTTCACTACTATGTTCAATATGTACCCATCCGGCCATCCCTGAGGACTTGTTGTCACCGATACATGACCACCGGCCGCTCCAAAACTCCATCTAATTTCGTTGTGCCCAACTCCTTTATTTGGTCAATTATAACTGTTTTATTGATTGTAACTTTTCTTTATATTTCTACAAACATTTATCCTTTTTTCAAAGAGTTGAACAAAACTCATTGATCATTTCCAAGTGTGTTGATATTATATTAGAGTATATTACTAGTTAGAATCCATGCGAGACATGGTTTTAATAATTTTTTTACAAAAGTTATTTATAGTTAGATGATTTTTAAACTTGTTATAAGTAATTAAAATTTTTAATTAAAAGCTTTTGAACAAAACTAAAATAAGATAAATATTGAAATTGATCATATGAATGTACACTTGAATGATTTGCGTAGGAATATTTTGTAGAATATACAACTTAAAATGAAGTAATTACTTCATTTGTTATTGACAAAGAGTCTCTCATACTATTTTTGGATATTTTACATAAGTAGTTAACTTTTTAAATGTTATGTTTGCCAATTTCATAATTTTCATCTTTACCCTCCACTTGTGTTGTAACCGTATTAACTGTTTAACTATTTTTGTAATTATTAGAGGTGGCAATATGTGTTCACACCTATTTATCCGTCCAGTCCACCCAATAAATAATGAACACGAACACACTCAAAATCTTAAGTAGGTACAAATGAACACAACCATTTGAGACCATTAATTATGATAGACTAAATAAACATCACTTTGACAACCAACTAAAATTAATTCTCTTTTGATCATAAATGTAACCATCTTAAAATATTATTCCATCTACCTCAAAAAGATAGTTTCATCCGATCAATATAAAATAGTAGCTCTCTTTCGACATTATCCTTTACTACAAACTAGTTTTATACTCGTACGTTAAACGCACGGACATATATATTTTTCAATCAAATTATACTCAGTTAAATTATAATCAAGCAAAATAAAGATAAAAAATAAAACTAAAAGAAGAGATTATTTCAATGAATAGAAAAATATCATTTTATTCATTTGTTTAAAAATTATTATGAAAATAAAGAAATATATGTGTCGATTGATTAACAATAGTAAAATAAATAAATTGGAATAACTGCAATTTATGAAAATTAAATAAATGATTAAAATGAAAATACAAAAAAATGTGTATCGCAGTGTATTGATTTTTAGTAGCGATACGTCGATTTGGATTCGCGATGCATCAATTTGGAATCACAATGCATCACTATGAATTGGAAATAGATCAATTTGAACGTGAGGTATCAATTTAAAATCGCGATGCACTGCTATGAAATGAGAATGACAATTACACAATTTTGAATCATGCATGACAATGTATGAACTGATGCTTATCGTAAGCGTGTCTGATTAATTAAAAGTATACTCATCCTTTCACATAAAAAATTTTTTTTTTTCTCGATTTAAAAAGCATAGTGGACAGCAGTTGAATATCTGTCAAAAGAGGCCGACCAAATTTTCACCATATTCTTTTCAAACCTTTAAAAGACAAAAAATATAAATGGGTCTGACGTGTTCATAACCCGACATATATTAATTGAATGACAAAACTTACTCTAAACAAATTTAATTGACGATGAGCGATTGAAAATTGACTCAAATAATTCTATTTATATTGATTTAAGCACGTTTATGACTCATTTCAATATCAATAATCAATAACAACTCAAAAGACAAATTTAATCTCTTGGCATTGTTACTTCGCCCCACTCACGGATATTACAACGACATCGTTTTCGAGTATATATATATATATATATATATATATATATACATATATATAGTGCCCAGATCGTTACGCCTTTCGTGCGGGTCGGAACTTACCCGACAAGGAATTTCGCTACCTTAGGACCGTTATAGTTACGGTCGCCGTTCACCGGGCTTGGCCTCCCATGTCATCGTCACCAACTTCCTTGACCTTCCTAAGATCGGGCGGCCCCCATACATGGTCTTACGACTTTGCGGAGACCTGTGTTTTTGGTAAACAGTCGCCCGGGTCTGGTCACTGGGACCCCCTTTGTGATGAGGCACCCCTTCTCCCGAAGTTACGAGGCTATTTTGCCGAGTTCCTTAGAGAGAGTTGTCTCGTGCCCCTAGATATTCTCTACCTACCCACCTGTGTCGGTTTCGGGTACAGGTACCCTTTTGTTGAAGGTCGTTCGAGCTTTTCCTGGGATATATATATATATATATTTAAAAAATCTTGTCTTGGATCTCGCTACATATTGTCATGATATCTATTCCAGCAACATTGCACCCTCTCACCGAAGAAAAAACAAACTATTAACCCAACTTATAGAACAAACTCCCATTTTAGTTTTTCTTCTTCACTCTCTTTACTCATAATCCCTCTCCACATTCTCTATCATTGAAAATATAGAACTCTATGAAGGGGGATCATCAAGATTGCTTTCTAAGTGAAAATACTTTAGCACTCTACAATTTTCTTAAATCTGACTACTTTTCAAATACAATGACAAATCAATTCGTTCATGATTAAATGGTCGGTTCAATTCTTTAAAACAGACAGGTAACTTTACACTTCCGAAACATTTCCTCTTTGTTAGAGGAAAAATCATGTTGCAGTATTGTTTGTTTCGTTTTGTTATTTATCATTATATAGTTCTTGTTATTTGAAGTATTTGTTAAATTTTATTTATTTCAAATCGATATATTTTTTAGATATGTCGATAATTTATAATTAATCATGTGCATTCGTATTTTAGATGAACTTTTGATGTTTTTTAAATTTTGAATATGATGAAATAGACAACAAAATTTCAAATCTATATATTTTTGTTGGTCAGTCATATATTTAATATCAATAATGAGTATTTGTCATTTTGTTCATAATATTTCTTTTAAGAACTTTGATCCGATGAAATAGACAAAAGTATTCATATATTTCATTTCGTTATAATGAGTTATGAGTTTTTGTGATTTCATTGAAATGATTTGTTTTAATAACTTTTAATCTAGTGAAGTAGACAAAAAAATCATAAATAAAATCACACACACACACACACATATATATATATATATTTACAGATTAGTCATTCAGTTAGAATTAATTGTGAGTATTTGTGATTCACTTCAGTGAAATTTCTTACGCAAAGTCATTCATGATTTTTCTGAAGTTTATTTGGCAACAATAGAAAACTAACGGTTGCATCCATAAAAGGTTGTGTAGGATAACAAAGCAATTAATACAGTGGTTCTAGTTCCTAGACTCTAGTTTCAAGAAGTTATAAGTATTTGAATTTGTATTATTTAATTATATGATTCATTAAATGTTTGTTATAAATAGGGGTTACTATTTTATGGATGCAAATTTTGACGGAAAATTACTATTTTTAGACTAGCTAGGCTTTATATATATATAGATTATAAAGTCAGTTTGGATTAATAGCATTATAAATTAACCATAAGACTTTACTGGCATTATCCTTTAACTAGTTTTTTTAACTTATGCGTTAAACGCACGCCAACTAAATCATATATAAACAAAATAAGGAGGATCAGTTTATTAACAATTACACATAAGTATATCATTAATCATTATAGATTCTAAAAAAATTCCTTATACACAACATTTGTTGTCTTATTAGTTGGTTTTTCATCTTCACCGCATATCAATATCTTCAAACCAAAATAATTTGTTACTCTAGATACTACGACGTATAACTGTCCATGGCTAAGTACTGTTTTTTTTATAAATAGAGACCTACGTGCAATTATTGACTTTGACATTTGTTAATTGTCATTGCATATGATACCAGCAATATAAATTGTTTTCTCTGGAACTTGAAACACAGTCTTACATCGGATAGAGTTAATGACAATCTTGGGATAAAAATATTTTCTCCAACATTGCTTCCTTTCAAAAAATTTGTTTCAACAATATGATCCTCAAGATTTATGATGATTAGTCTTGTTTCATTACACAACTCTGCATCATGGTCAATGTTTCTCAATAGCATTACTGGAACACTAATTTTAAGTGTCAATTCATGGTTTGACAACTCCGAATACTTTATACTATTCAAAGACTCTGTATAATAAATGTTTTCAAACAAACTTGAATTTTTTCCGCCCTTCAAATAGAATATGAACTCAAATAAGTTCTTCCTTTTGAATGATTACTTTTATTAAATTATATTTGTATTTTCCGAATAAAGAAATTTCTGAGAAGAAAAATAAGCTAAAATCAAAATAATGTAATTATTTTTACCGTTAACTATTATTTTTGTTTTGTAAATTATTTTGATTTTAATAACTTTCATTATATTTATTTTGTTTTATTGACTTCATAACTATTATTTTTGTTTAATATTTCCATTAAGTCCATATTAGTTTTACGGTAAGTTTCAAAGTTTATTTTGTTCGATAATTTTTATTATTTTTGTTTTATTTTAAGCTTTTGTTCTAATTTTTCTTATTATTTTGCTAACCTCAGTTTAAATTGTTTTGTTTTATTAACTCTGTAACTGCTATTTTTGTTCCATCAAATATTTTTATTTTACTAACATATTTTTGTTTTACATAACTATTTTTAAGAATTTGTTTTAAACTTTTGTTCAGTAAATTATTTTTATAATTTTACTAACCTCAGCTTAAATTATTTTGGTTTTATTGACTCGGTAGCAATTATTTTTGTTCCATCAAATATTTTTATTTGACTAATGTATTTTTGTTTTACATAGCTATTTTTAAGAATTTGTTTTAAAATTTTGTTCTGTAAATTATTTTTATTATTTTAGTAACCTCACTTTAAATTGTTTTTGTTTTTATTGAGTATGTAACTATTATTTTTGTTCCATCAAATATTTTTATTTTACTAACGTATTTTTGTTTTACATATATGTTTTTAAGAATTTGTTTTAAACTTTTGTTCCGTAAATTATTTTATTTACTAACCTTAGCATTAAATTATTTTTGTTTGTTGATTCTGTAAATTTTATTTTTATAGTGGTTTGTTCCATAAATTATTTTTATTTTACTAACCTCTTATATTTTTGTTTTCTTAACTCCGAAACTATTATTTTTGTTTTAGTTACTATTTTTTATGTTTAAAGAGAGAAAATATTTAAACATAATTAAAAGAGAGAAGATGGTAGTGATGAGAGAGAAAATAAGAAGAAGACGGGAGAGAGAAAGAATGAAATGATAACTGAAAAAGTTAATAATTCAAAAGTGAAATTTTGGAGAAGAAATCTACCCTTGCCATTATATATATATATATATATATATATATATATATATATATATGTGTGTGTGTGTGTGTGTGTGTGTGTGTGTGTGTATTAAACACATGCCGGTAAGTATCTTTTTAATTGGCCATGCATATATCAATTGGGTTACAATTAATAGCATTATCTTGCCAATGATAATTTTCCTTTTTTGTTTGGTGAAATTAATGTGTTTGTAATTTTAAAGTATTTTTTGTTAAACAAAATGATTTTTTTTTGTAATTATTGTATTTATTTGATAATTTTATGTTAATAAATGGATGTGCGCCCTGGTACATGTTTTATTGTTGGTATACTATTATGATGCCATGATTTATATATATGTTTGAGCATTATGCTATGCCATGTAGTTGCATTTAGTAGCTTATTGGGTCTTTATGACTCATTCCACGTGTTTGTTTTCCTTAGTGTGTGTAGTGAGCTCGTTAATACGTGTTGCGGTTGCGAGTTCGCAATTGTTAGCAGGTGGTCTTCCGGGCAATAGCTTGGAGTTATTCATATTTGTATTTATTAATCTTGTGAGGCATGGATGTAAAGTTATATAAACTTTACTTAGGTAAATTGTATTAGTATTATGTTGTTGTATTATTTTGGAGCCGACTAGTATGGTCGTGCTATTGTATCTATTTAGAAGTTATTCCTGTTGTCTCCACGTGCAAGGCTTTAGCTTGCGGGTTCTAGTATTGTTGTTTAAGTTATTGTTATTGATATCTCCGGCAAGTTTAGTCGTGAGATTTTGGTTTAGGTATCGAGTATTAAACTCTTATCCTTTTAGTTGGTTTTCCCTCCGACATGTATTTGTCGTAGAGTTTTTTGTTGTTCAGGTTGTGATCTTGTTGTTTCGCCAGCCTTAGGTTTGCCGATGTTTTGTTGCTCGTGTGCAATGTTGCATCACACGCGTCGTAGAATTGTCGATAGAATGTTTTCTATCAGTCTTGTGTTCCATGATTTGGAATTAAAGGCTTGGGTTCCACTTATGAATTGCTTCCACGGGTTTTGGTTTTTGTTGTCCCGTATCATCGTTATGGCTTTACATTCTTGTTATAGCTTGTTCGGCTCGACTTTTGACTAGCGCCATTATGCTTAGCAGGTGCTTGTTCGTCTTTATAGATTGTTCTTACGGCACGACCTTAGGATTTAGTATAGAGATTCGGGTCGGGTTGTGACAGAATGTATGTTACTTTCCTTCCTCTGTATGACTCCTCTATTTTCTCCAGCATTCCCAGCCCCTTTTTGATCCCTTCTTTTCCCACTTAGTCCACTACTTGGCAGTTTTAACTAGAGAAAATTGTCTTCAACTTCCTAAAACTGCCTAATAACTACTATAACATTTTCTTTACAAGACAAAGGAGGAAAATACGATAATAGAAGAAAGTGGCTTTAATTTAGGCACATCAACATTTCCCTAAATTCACTAAAATATATGCTGGACAGTCCTTTAGTAAGTTGAAAATAAACTTTGATCTCGGATATTAACTAGCACATGCCTACACGATATTTTATATTCTGTTGAAACAATGCTTGCTTCCTTTAGTACGTGTCCATGCGACATCATATAATTTATTTTGCTTGCGATCCAGCTCTTTTGCTTCATTTTTTCTTTTGTCATCTCCCTTTACATCTACAACCATCAAATAAGCACAAAACAACCAAAAGTGTAATTTGATTTTTCTCAACTTGAGAAGGTAATCTGACTTGGTTCACCTCCAGTTTGCTAATGGACACGGCTAGCTGTGAAATTTGATTTTCAAGGGATTTTATGCTAGCCTTAGTTTCATGACTATCCTGCTGAATCGTTTCAGCCAAACTTTTGATTAAACCTTCAAGCGGAGTCCCTAAATTGGTAGTAGGTTGTGATGGCAGAGGTGGTGGAAATGGTGGTCAAATTTGTTGATGTGGAAAGTTCGAATTTCTATTTCCATAACTCAGATTCGGATGATCACACCATCTAGGATTGTAATTATTTGAGTACATATCATATTCTCTTTGATTTTGCCTTTTAACACCCCCCCCCACAACATTTACTAGCTCATTTGGATCCTCTTGTACGTTAGACACATTAGTTGGATGACTAACATTCACACAGATTCCACATGTCTTGAATTGTTGAACTTTCCCTGAGACGCCCCTAAGGGGGTGGCCCAGTGGTAGGCATGGGGCTTTACAAAGTGTGAGGTCTCAGGTTCGATCCCTTCACATGCCCCCCTTAGGAGGAAAAAATAAAATAAAAAATAAAATATATATATATATATATATATATATATATATATATATATATATATATAAACTTTCCCTGAGACTAACTTGTCCAATACAGAGGTTAAAGTGTCTAATATACAATCAATAGAAAAAACATTAACCTCATTCACCTTGCTCGGAACTTCCTGTTGCCTCATCCCAAATTGTTGAGCATTTTCAGCCATGTCAATAATGAGTCGATTGGCTTCCTCTAAGGTATTATTCATGAAAGCTCCCTCACTCGCAACATCTATTATGTTCATGTCTGCAATTAGTAATCCCTTATAAAAATATTGGATTAGTAACTGATATGAGATTTGGTGCTTAGGACAACTCACACACAATTGTTTAAATCGCTCCAAATACTTGTACAAAGTTTCTCCTGCAAACTACCTTATCCCACATATATCCTTCCGAATATTTGTTGCTCTTGAAGTAGGGAAAACCCATTCAAGAAATTTTTTCTTCATTTCAGGCCATGTACTTACTGCTCCTGGATGTAAATCGAACAACCAGTCATTCGCCTTGTCTACCAATGTGAAAGGAAAAGCTCTTAGCTTCATGCTATCTTTAGTCATTCCTTGTGCTCTTTGGCTCGAACACGCCAAATGGAATGCCATCAGATGTTTGTAATGATCTTCACCCGGTAACCCATGAAATTTAGGTAGCAACTGGATCAGCACATGCTTTAATTCGAATGGGGCATTCACTTCAGGAAATGTAATGCTAAGTAGTGGCTGATTCACATCAGGCGTGGTCATTTCCCTCAAAGTTCGTTGAGGTGTTGCAATGACTTCTTATTGTTCAACCCTGTCAGTTTCAACCTTCACTTTTTCTTCCCTTACTTGTTCAACTCCTTCCAGCTCTTCTTCGCTTGAATCACTTGAACTTGCTAGTTCAAATGCTGATTTTAATCCTGGTGAAGAGAAAAATGCTTGTCTATTGAGCTTAACTTGTTTTGTTAATTTTCTTGATGTCTTCTCAATCTCAGGATCAAAAACTGATTTTACTGTACAAGAAGATCGAGGCTTAAAAAGAACAAAACAGTAAAATAAAATTCTCACAAATAAATAAATAACAGAACCGTTCCCCGGCAACAGCACCAAAATTTGACGTGTGCCAAATCATCAAAATTAATTTTCTTACTTCCCTAATAATAAGTATAAGGTAATTCGGGATCGTAACCACATGAAACGTTGTAATTATTTATTTTAAAATTTTACTACGCAATAAAAACTTTGTTTGAGGTTTTTAACTAAACTAAGAACTAACTAACAGATTAGTAAAAGCTGAAAATTTTAAGAATTAATGAAGATAAACGGATTTATGCGTGATCAAATTAAGTAAATAAAAGTGCAGTCAATGAAGATAAACGGATTTTATTAGATCAAATTCAATAAATAAAAGTCTAGTCAATGAACCAATTTCCATCTCGCATTTTACTACCGATCATTGATGCAAAAATATCTTATTCAATTACAATTAAACCGATTATAAGCGTCGACAAACGCCTAACATCAAATCTCTCCTTACCGTGTTGATAATTAAGAAAAACTCATTAATTATCATCTAACCGAACTACAACCCTCGAGACGCTCGTAAGATTTAATAAACTCGATTGTCTTATGAAAAGAGAGATCTGATTCTACGTAGTGTATATTGAAACAATATCATTTAACTTAGATTATCCGTTCCCGCAACATGGTCCAATTATGCTTGTAATGCCTAAAGGTATGTCACTTGTCACTTCGTTAAAACCGAGGACAATTACAAATCAACCAATTCTAGCTAGCCATAAACTATGATATTAATTAATATTCTGACCACAAACTTCACTAAACGCAATAATCATACTTACAGTCATCAAACAAGCACAAAACAACTAAAAGCGTAATATTTACTTAATAATTAAACACAAAATCAACTAACAATATCACACAAATGTGGCTAAGAATTTGCACCATTTTTATAGGGTAAAAGTGAAAACAACAAGATGCCACGTAGTCACGTCATTTGACGTTGGTATACATGTTACTGATTTATGGCTCTAGTGTTGCAATGAAAATAAATCAACAAAAATCGGAAACAAGTAAAATTCGGTATTTAAAGTTTCTTTTTAAATTATTGTGGAGTGGAGGCCTGGAGCCTTGACGGTGAGTTTAAAAAATGGGTAATGCTAGGGTCACTCTTATTTTACACTAAAATATGGGTATTCTGACACCCTCTCGTTGGCTGGAGTATTGGGACCCACAAAATCTCCAACCAATGAGAGTATGCCACATCACAAAATACCTATATTTTGGTGTAAAAATGAGAGTGACCCAAGTATTACCCATAAAAAATCTTGGACATTTTCCAAATTATATCACGTTAGGCTTATTATATATGTGTGAGTGTGTAATATAGAAATCATTGTTATTGCTCTGTTTTTACTTTTTAATGTAGACACTCAAATATGTGAAATATTTAATATAAATAATAAAATATCGATAGAATATAAAATGAATTGCTATTAGCAATTTCTTATATACAAAAAGCCAATTACATAGGACATGCGTACTATTTTATCCTACTAGATTAACAATATTTATTGAGATGGATATTAATTAGGAAAAATAATGTACTAGGCTTTATGAGGCCAAGTCCTTTGGAGCGGAATGAGCGAAATTTTGGATTTATTGCATCAATGTGGTAGCGTCTAAATAGGCAAGGTGTCTGTGTTAATTAAAGCGGTTGCGTGGTTATGGACGAACTGATCGGTGTATAATTCAGGAGAAGTTTAGCACTTGAAGTGGTTGTGTCAAACGATCATGTCATTTTGACAGGATCTTTTTGAAGTTAAAGCGATCGCGTCCACAAAAGGGAATCAATCGCGTCGGGACAAGGAGTCTGCGATATGAAGTGAAGCGATTGCGTAGGTGCGGCAAGCTGTTTTATTGTTTCATTGTTTAAATCGGTTTAAGATTTAATATTGTATCCCTGTATATAATTATAATCTTAGAATGTATATAAGGTTAACCGTAATAAAATTTTGAAATTTCGTTAACTTACAATTTTTTTTAATTGATCTTATCATTACTATGTTATTGTTTGTAATTGTTTTTGCTATACACAACAGTACACATTGTCTAACGTGTATGATTGACTTTTTAAATACTCACCCCTTTCCTAAAAAGTTCATTTCACTTTTTACTTTGATCCAAATTTAATATAACTTTTATTTTTATTTTTTTGTTTTGAAAGATATTTATTACTCCCTCCGTTTTATCCAAAGGATCCCTATTTAAAAAGTCTAATAATTAAAAGATATATTAATGTGATTGAAGTTGATAATAATTAGAAAAATACATAATAACAACTAATATGTTTACAACTAGGGGTGACAATTGGGTATTAATGAATAATTTTGAGAGGTCGAGTGTTTAATAACTAGCCATTATCTTTTTTTTTTTTTATTTGTAATGTCTTGAAATATATATATGATGTTTTTGGTATAACTCGAACAAATGATGTCTCTGATGAGGTTTTGAATACCGACTTTCCGATTGAGAGTAATTAAGTACCAAAATGCCTCTAATAGGTATTGAAGACATCTCCGTTAAAAAAGTGAATAGTTGCGTTAGTACCAATTGAGATAAAACTCGTTGGTGAAAGATCTGATCTACGCTATAAAGTTAATAAGCGGAGTCAAACAAAACATGAATATACAAAATAAAGTAAACCGTACATAAGTTTTTTGTATTCTGTATTGCTTATCTGTGCCTTGTTCACGAAGAATGAACCAAAGCCTTGCTTTTATAACGTGCCTGCAGAGTAGCGTAGTCTAAGTCTAGGTAGGACACGGAACTGCATGCATGGTTCATTCATTCAATCAAAAGGCTCAAGAAAATAAAATAAAATAAACAATTGTAAAAAGAAAAAGAGCAGACATGGCATCCATCGTTTAAAAAGCCTTGTGAAAGCCAATCGCTTTCCATTGCTCCGGCACGCAGAAACTATGGGTACGTCCCTTCTTTATAATTTATTACTGACTTTGCCTTTTGATTTTAGGGCAAATCACATAAATGGTCCTTAACTATATATAGGTCTCTCACAGTTTTACTCTTAATATTATTTTTTAAAATTTAAGTCCTTTGAGTATTAAATTTTTTCAACGTTGGTCTTTTTGATAAATGCCGTTAACGAAATACCGTTAAGTTACCTATGTGCATTTAATAAGGGTTAAAATATATTATTTTTTTTCAAACTTAACTTATATCAAAATATACAATAGAATCCCTAAAGTTTTAAAAATGGTCGTAAGGCCTTTTTCCCCAAATTTTTGTAAACCTAAAAGGTAAGGAGAATAGACTTCTCTTCTCTCATCTCATATCAAATCTTTTCACCTAAATCCCTAAATCAACTCTCTCTCTTTCAAAGTGAACCCCAGCAAGCATATTCCCCCCTTTACCTATCATCGCTCTCGTCTCCATCCCGATCGAATCAACTGCTCCAGTCAAGTGGCAGCTATCTCGCTGCCTTAGTGTGATGAGTACTCGGTTCCCGATCGCCGCTGTCTCCCTCATCTTCAGCCGAGCTCATCCCAAATTCGGTTGCCCTCTTTCTAGTCTGGAGATGATTCCAACCGTAACTGCTCGCCCTCTTTTCATCGTCGGTCAAGTTCATCATCTCCAGTCAATATAAGTGCACATTCTAGTTGTGCTATCTCTCACGCACAACTGCTCTCAAATCAAGCCTAGGGCTTGCAAATTGGAGTTGATTTGCCTCTGATTACAAGCTAGATCCGTCAATTTCAGTTCTGCCGGAGGAGAGAGATGGAAATGGTGGGTATTGATGCAGTTTTTGAAACTTATTGTTCAAGGCTTTTGAAACTTATGGTTTCTCCATTTGCTTGCTTCTTTCATCTGTTTCTGCCAAATTACATGAGTGTTAGAGTACCGGTGTCAATTGTTTTAATTATGTGTGTGCTTGGTCTGGAATTTGGGGAAGAAGGCCATTTGATCTCTTTCCAGACCACATGGACACTATTGCAAATTGGAAAAAAAGTTTTATTGTGAAATTTTTTAATTTAGTCCTTACAAAAATGCTTATGGCATTTAACGAGATTTTGTTAATGACATCCATCAAAAGGACTGACGCTGAAAAAATTTAATACTCAAATGACCCAAATTTGAGAAAAAATTATTAAGGGACTAAAACTGTGAGAGACTTATAGTTAAGGGACCATTTCTGCGATTTGCCCTTGATTTTAAATATTTTTTCACTTTGATCCTATACCTTTTCTTTTTTGTATCTCTTTTATTTTCTTTTAAATCATTATAAGAAAAATTAGAAAAAGTTATTAAAACATGAAGTCAATAGAACCCTACTTATACTAGTGACCAGATCATTTACAATTTTGACATCATGCAATTTCTTTAAGGCCTTGTTTGATGTATCGTTTTGAAAATGTAGTTTTTTCTCATAAACACGTTCGAGAAACTATTTTAAAACGTTATTTTCATAAACTGAGTAGTCATAAAAATGACAATTTAACCTTTTTAAAAATAATATGTCTTGCTTGTAATTTAATACATATGGTTTCAAATATATAGTAATAGAAGTACTTTAATAATATCATTTCTTTCAGTTGTATTAAATTTTTAGAGGACCAAAATTGTTAAAATTAAATTGATCATTATTTTTTTCTTTGAGAAATAAAAAATTAAAACTATAAAACTTGAAAATTATAGGATAATGACAAAAGAATGTTCTAGGTGGTTTTGGCTTCAATTGCACGAATTCCTTTTTTTAACCTTTAATATCATTAAACTCTCTCCTCCATCCTCCCCCCTCGGCCCATTTCATGGCTTCGATTAGGGGTGTGCAAGTTTTTTCAGAATCGGACTGAACCAATCAAACGGACCAAATCAATCAAAACTGGACCGGACTAATACTTTGATTTGGTCCTGGATCTGAATTTTCACAAAACCAGACATTTGGGTTGGTCCCGGTTCTCAAACTAAAAAAATACGGAACCGGACCGAATCGACCCAATATGTTGTTCATTTATTTATTTTATTATACATACATATATATATGGGATAAGTGTACCATTAGTCCCTGAACTTTGGCCAAGCACATCATTAGTCCCCAAACTTTCAAAAGTTTCACCACTGACCTAAGTTGGCCTTTTTTGCTCATCGGAGGTCCCTAGCCCTAACGCCGTTTGTTTATTTCCGTTAAGTGAACATGTGCCACTCATATGCACAAAATAAGGAAGTTATGTATAACGTCATCAAAATAGGGGGTAATGTGAAAATTTTAAATCCAAAAGAAATTTTTAAAAATAAAACCCAAAACCCAGCCTTCCGTCTTCCTTCCTCCGGCTCCACACCCCGCCTCCTCATCTCTTTCCATGACCACCATCTCCGGCTAATGTAAAAATTTAAAGTCCCTGGTTCGGAAAATCGAATTGTTTGTTGTTTTATTGGACTGTCTTCTCGATTCGGGGTCAAAATTGTCGGCTACTGCGGTCCTGTTCTTCAAGGAGATGTATTTGTTGCTTTACCGGTGGAAGATTTTACTTGATTATTGTTCACAATCGAGTAAGTTATGGCTTTTGCTTCAGAACCATTCAATTTCTGGTCACTTTCATGATTTGAATCAGGAAATTTCTGCCCTTTTAGATGTTAATGAATTGAATCTGAATGATGATGTGAGGGAACAGATTGATCTGTTGCTAAAGCAATCCCGAAAGGCGAAATTGTTAATTGATAGACAAGATGAGGTGTTAAGGCTCAAATACATTGAATTTCTTAATGAATTTGAGAATGGGAAGGTTCCTAATTTCATGCAACTGTACTCGTTTTTTGTGGAGAATCTGGAGATTAGGGATGCGAAGAGTTGTCGGGTTGAGATTGAGTTCTTGGAGGAGCAGATTGTGAATTATGAGGGCGATGTTGAGCCTACTGGGTCTTTGCTTAATGGGTTTGTGGCAATGACCAGATATTGTAGGTTCTTGTTGTTTGGGTTTGGGGAGGATGAAGTCGTTTGGGATTGCCGACACAAGAAGTCTAGGAGAGGGTTGATTACGAGAGAAATTGCTTGAAACGCTTATTACAATTCCAAAGGACTTTTCTGCCCCATATCGTTGGATTTGATGACGCACCCAGTTATCATTTCGACGGGCGGACTTATGATCGAGCTTCAATTTCTAGGTGGATCGAAGAAGGGCATTGTTCTTGCCCGAAGACAGGCCAGATGCTTGTTCATAAGAGGCTGGTGCCTAATCGGGCTCTCAGGAGTGTGGGTGAAGGTGAAAGTGTGTTGTTCGGAGGGGATGGGTGAAGAGATTAGAGGTGAAAGAGATGTAGAAGAGAATGAAGAGAGTTAAACCGGTGTGATTTCCAAAGGTTTATTGTTAAAATTTTGTTTTGGATTTAAAATTTCACATTACCCATTTATTTTGATGATTTTATACATGACCCCCTTATTTTGTGCATGTGAGTGGCACATGCTCTCTTAACGGAGAAACACAAACGGTGTTAGGGCTAGGGACCTTCGATGAGCAAAAAAAAGCCTACTTTGGTCAATGGTGAAGCTTTTTGAAGTTGGGGGACTGATGATGGGCTCGGCCAAAGTTCAGGGACTAATGGTACACTTATCCTTATATATATATATATATATATATATATATATATATATATATATATATATTAATTCTTAATACTTTATTTGTTCTACTTTTTAGTTGGTACTCTTTTATTTTTTTTTCTACTTGTTTGTTATGCTATGAGTTTGTGAGTTCGACATTTTTAATTGTTGAATGTACTTTTATCGAAGGTTTTTTAAATTTTTATGAAGTTTCGGTCTTAAATTATTTATTATGTGTTTGTATTAAACAATTAAAAAGTAAAAAATCATAGTATTGGTCCGATCCTGGTTCCATACATCTTTGATTGGTTCTGGACCAGACCAATGTTTTGGTTCTCATATATATTGGCTTGGTTCTAGTTTTAAATTTTTTGAGAACCAAACTATTGGTTTGGTTCCGATTTTCTATTTTTTTTCTAAAAAACTGGACCGAACCGGACCAAGCTTACCCCTAGCTTCAATTGCAGACCAACCCTTGTTTGCCCCTATCATGACACCTCTCACCCTCCATAGTTCCATCCCTTCAGCCTTGTTCATCTCGCTTTTCTGGGCTTGCCCACCAATTATTTCAACTTTGGTTCATTCTCTCTCTATCCTTTCTCAGTACTCTGATTTCATCTATCCCTCAAATTACAAATTGAAATAATGTTAACCCAATTACGTTTGTGTAGTTTCCACATCTTAGATATCAAATTTGATATGAATGACTTTCAATCTAGTTTTCATATTTTTAGAATTCACATCTAATAATTTTTCTATTTGCGATTTTTTTTTTTGGCAACTTTCCTGTAAGATTTTTTTCCCCCCAATTTTGATGGTGGGGAAAGGGTGGAAAAGAAACGAAGAAAATGGAAGGAAAGAGTAAGGGGTTACTCTGGTTTAGCATTGGGTGACCAGCGTGTTTATGAAAAACTATCTTGATTGAACGTTATGGAAATGCTTCTGTTTTAAAAATGGTGTGTTTCATAACGCAACATAACAACATTTTTTGCTGCGTTTTACACCACGTTTTGGAGCATTTTGACCCAAAATGTGTTACCAAGCAAGCACAAAGTTTTAGTAAGAGTATGTGGTAACGACTTTATTAGAAAGAAAAACTTTTCGTATAATTGTCGGACATTACAATTATAAGACTATTTTAGCTAGAGGTATGATATTACAAGTTAGAGCTTGTGGTATTATTACAAATTTTAGTGTTAGTACCGTTTGATCAAATTTATTTAGATCTCTACACTGTTAGATCAAATATACTTTTTTTAAGTAATGATACGGACTTTCCAAATCATCACTAACTCAATCATCTAACGACTTTAACGCTAAAACTTGCAATAATATTACAAGCTCTAACTCGTAATATCATTTGCTTTTTAGTTATTGTACGTGATGACTTCAACCGCTTTAAAATTAGGTCAAAAGTAGATTCTAGTAGAGAAGTAAAATCATAAGAGTTAATCAGTTATAATTAAGTTGGTTTTCTACATTAATCTGATAATTTATAACGAACACCTTAATATGATTTTTAAGTGCATAAATCGAGCTTCAGAAAGTTGGCCATTATTAATTAAGTACCAAAAAAAAAAAACATTTAGTTAAAATATGATCCAGGAGAGAGAGAGAAAGAGAGTACTGGACAATCCCCGACAAGGTAAGCTAAACGTAAAATGTAAAAAGAGAAGGGCGCCGCCCTACGAGGGGTAGGCATTTCAAGCAGTGCCCAGATGCCATTTACTTGTCATTCCGTGTCCCCGTCGTCGTTTAACGGTTTGTGAAAATTAAGAAGGGTGCACAATTACAAATTTATAATACAATATTAGGAGAAAAGCACCCCCAGAGAGAGTAGCTCACAACAAAAGTCGTACACACATTACACCTAACATGTGCGTGTATGTATTTACAGCTAATGGTCTACTCTCTAAAGCTAATTGCAGCCTTACAACAGGCGCAACGTCCACTCATTAACAGAGAGAGAGAGAGAGAGAGATATAGAGAGAAGGATAATAGTTCCTTCTCCATTTATATCAATCACAACAACAATGGCATCTTCATTATACTCCTTTGTACTCACAATTCATACTCGGGTTTCTAAACAAATTCAGTAAATTTTTTTTATCTGTGTCAAGTACGGACTACGGAGTAGTAGCATAGTACTTTTTTTCTATTTTTCCTTATAGGAGTAGTCATCCTTACCAAAAAAATATATATATTATAAAAAATGCAAACATTTTATAATCACAACTCGATTAGTGAAGACTCTGAAATCGAAAAGTCTAAAGATTAGTGGTACGTAGCATATATTTTATAAATATTTTAGTTTATTTTTCTGATGATTAAGATTATTTTCTTCTAGACAATAAACACTCTTATTAAATACTACAAGAAACACGTAATTACTTTTCACCAATGAAACACAAAATCCAGGTTTAGAAGTTAGAACCATCCCTGATGGTCTGGTTTAACTGTTTAAGGAATGTTTACCTATTTTGAGATCGTTTACTGTTGTTAAACGGTTGGATGGTTCGGTGCTAAACAACCCACATAGTTGAGTTCAAACTCGGGTTTGTGTTTGTTTAATTTCTATGTTTGAATAGGATCCATTCTTTTATTCAGTGAGCTGTGTTCAAGCTTGTTAGGAACACAGCTCGTTTGTTCACAAATGAAGAGTTTTCAAATACTTATTAAATATAAACATGCACCGCACAACTGAGCTAGCTGGTCACTACTCACCATGAATGGCTTGCAAACAATTTGTGAACAAAAGCATGTCAAGTTCAGAAAAAGATTTGGTGGCTCAGCTTAAGCTTGAGGTCGAAACTCAAAAACTCATCTAGAGCTAGGCTCTAATACTGTAATACATTATACACCCCTTGGTATAGTCTAAGACCTGACTTTAAAATTGAACGTGTCTCAGAAGTATGTAGATATATAATAAGGGTTGCACCATAAAGTTGACAAAATTAAAATGCTAATTGACAAAACCGGAAAGGGGGTCGAGAATGGCATGCTTAATTAGGGAGGAGAAATTCAGAAAACATATGTAGTGGTGGAGATAATTTTTCCATGACAAGCCTTAAAACAATAGTTTGAAACATTAGTCACACGACTTAAGTAGGTGTTGATTTATTTGGTAAACGTAAATGGTTGGAGATAATAATAAGAATGGAAAAGATTAATGACATTGAATTTCACGCAAAAGGCGTGCACAGGAGAAGGAGAAGGAGAAGGGAGGAGATATTGCTAGTAAGGGAAGCACCTTTCTATCTGGACATATATGGGTTTCTACTAGTAGAGCCGGCCTGCATCTGCATGCTTGAGAGAGAGAGTGAGAGAAATCCCACCCAGCCACAAAACACACACATTGCCAACAGTCATTAGTCACTTACCAGAGCATCGATTCGACCCGTCCCCATCATCCCCCTCCCTAAACCCTTCTGCAACCAAACACACACACTCTCTCTCTCAGACACCTCCATTACACTCCGTGCAGTGTCCACTCGCGAGAAGTCGGAACCCCCGTCTTTCTCTTTCTCTCTTATTTTCTCCATCTCTACCCAAAAAGAATGAATGTTTTTTTTTTCTACAGCCGTGTTTCTCAGTATAATCATTACATTTCTCTCTCCCTCTCTATTCGCCTCCAATTCTACACTCTCTCTCTCTCTGGGTTTTGGTAGAGTATTGACTGTTTAACTGAGAGGTCTTTTTCGCAGCAGGTTCCACAATCTCTCGACTTTTTTCTTTTTTGTGCATTTGCTTTCAATTTGTTCAAACAACCCCCTTCATCCACTTTTCAAGATACCTTGGATCTCATCATCATCGCTATTTCCGTTTAGGTTTTTCTTTCTTCGAGTGAAAGCGAAGCACCAGAATCCACACAACACGCACTCGACCACACTACAAAATGGAACCAAGTTAGTTCCACAATAATGCTTGGGTTTTTCTTTTTCTGGTTCTTGTTTAAGGTGGTTTCTTTAGCGAGTTTCTATTTTCTTTTCTAACCCCCCGGGATTATTTCGATGGGTGACAACAAAGGAGATAATTCCAAGAAACAGTCACAGCATTTGACGGTAACACCTCCTAAAGACAATCCTGTTCATGAATCATCAGCAACAGAAGAGCAACAACAAAAAGCGGCGGCGGTGCCTGTGGTTAGTGGGTCGGTTCCGCCATTTCTCTCTCCTCTACCACCACTGTATATCTCAGGTGGGGAAGCAGTAAACCCAAAAAGACCTAGATATACTAGTGCCACTGGGCAATGGAAGCTATTGCCCTCTCCTCCTTCTCAACAACAAAAACAACAGCAGGTCCAGACAAATTTGGTCGGCACCACCGAGTCCACCCCATCTCCTTCGACCCAACCAACCCAACCTCCACACACTACCAGTACAGCAGTTGCTTCATCTTCAGATACAGCTTCATCCCCATCTCACTCCACTCGACCTTCGGCCTCAGCCTCAGGCCAAGAGACCAACAATCCAGACACAGATCACCAACACCAACTCAGAAAAGGCAAGTATGTAAGCCCAGTTTGGAAGCCCCATGAGATGTTATGGCTAGCTAGAGCTTGGAGGACCCAGTACCAAGGTAGCGTTTCAGGTCAAAGCTCAAGAATGGATCCACAGGATGGTGGCGATTCTGACGTGGCAGCAGCTCATCCACATGGTAGAGGCAAAACTAGGGCTGATAAAGACAAGGAAGTAGCTGAGTTCTTGAACCAACATGGAGTGAACAGAGATGCTAAAACAGCTGGAACAAAATGGGACAACATGTTGGGCGAGTTTAGGAAAGTTTACGAGTGGGAAAGGGAGGGAGAGAGAACATTGTGGGAAGAGTTATTTTCGGCTTTCTCCGTATGAAAGAAAGGTGCAAAGATTGCCTGCTTCTTTCGATGAACAGGTATTCAATGAATTGTCTCAGTTTATGGGATCTAGAATGAGAAGTACTAGTTCTAGAGGTGCTTCTCCGTTTTTACCCGCTGCAGATGATTCCCGGTTAGCTCTTCCGACTCCAAATGTTTCCCCTCTCCCTTTTAGAGATGATGACCCTCTTTTCTCAGGTATTCCCTCTTTCAGAATACTCACCTACACAACATTAATACTAGTTTGGTTTAGATTTCCAATGCAGTAGCGTTACGGTTCCTACAGCTTGTTCTTGATCTGGTCAATCAACAATATTTGATATTTGGAATGAATTTTCGTATACAATATTTTATATCCATTGTCGCTCTAGCACTAATCTTTCGAAGAATGGGTCTGGCTTTAATTTGCTAATACAGGAAGGGGAAGGCAACTTGTAATGGCTAGTGGAGGTGGTGAAGGATTTATTCATGGAAGTAAAGGGACTTTGCTAGGGTTTGAAGGTTTGCCATCAGACGGGGTTGTGGGAGGTCATCATCATATTGCAACAACTTCTGGTTCATCATCAAAGGAGCTACGAAGGATTGGGAAGATAAGGATGATATGGGAAGAGTTAGTGAGTTTGTGGGGTGAAGAAGGAGGAGATCATCATCATCATCATCATCAAAGAGGGAGGATTAAGGTTCAAGGGTCGAGCTTCTTAAATGCAGATGAGTTGACTTTCTTGGATGAATCAATGGTGGCTTGCAGTATGGAAGCCTTTGAAGATGGATACCTGAAAGGATTCTCTGTTGATAGATTCATTTCGGGTCAGCAAGTCAAAGTCTTTGGCAGAAGAAAGTCATATTCAACTTCAATGACTACTTCTGGTAGATATGAAATATACTGTAGTATTTTACTTTCATCTTCCATTTTTTTCTGTTTATTCTTGCCAAATATGGAAGGGGGTAATGCTTGGTCATTCTATTTTGTATCAAAATATGAGTAATCTATGACGTGTACATTCTCATTGGCTGGAGTACTGAGACCTAAAAAATATCTACTCTATGAGAGTATGTCACATCATAAAGTACCCATATTTTAGTATAAAATGACAGTGACCCTAGCATTGCCCAAAATGAAAATGCTAACAACGTCCCAATTTTGTCCTAGGTTTTCAGGAAAGAGCTCAATTTACATCAACAGAACCCTCCATCAGATGTAAGCCTTTTTACTCTTAAGAATCTTTCATATTATCAGTTGGTACCAAATACTAGATGCCCTTTCTATCTTAGATGTCTTAGAATTTGATTTCAAATATGTGCGTTACACTTTGACTAATTGAATGACCAATTAGTTCATAAGATTTGATAATCAAGTTCAACCTTTGGTTTGATTCACCCAAGGGCCGAACTTGAAAATTAATAGCCTTAGTTGAATTTTTTTTATGCACTGATTCATATTCGTATTACGATATACTTACTCTCTCTGGAATAAATACTCTTACTTTCTATATCGAGATGTCCCTACTAATGTTTCTGAAGGTTTTATGATGCTAAATTATCAACCATACTTCCATTTCACCCTTAAAGACACATCATAGAGAAAGTCACTCAATTAATGCTAATCCTAATTAACCAGCTTTTATCCAAAAACAAAAAAACAGAAAACAATATCCCCCCCACCCCCTTTATTTTTAATTGATAAGCATATAAAACTAAGCATAAATGGGGATTCGAATTAAAACAACTATAGGTTGGTAAATTCAAATACTTAACATCTCACGCATAAAAAGCTCTAGCAGCTCCTCATTAGAAAGCGCTCCTTCATCATCAGGTATGATATTCATATCTAAACCACAGTCCGTCGGTAAATTCAAGTCAATCCCGAATTGGTAATTCAAATCCATATAATGAAAAAATTTGGAGGAAATACAAAGAGTAGTTAATCTCTAAATTATTGGAGCGAAACAAAATCAGATTTAGTTTGGAAACGCCTAAAATTATGAATGGAATATAAAGAGTAGTTATATCTTTGAAGAAAATATCAAAGTTTTTGAAGAGACTATGATTAACTACCGTCGTAGAGGACTAAATTTTTGAAACCCCTCATTATTTAGGTTTCTTATAAATATGTGTATTTTGTTCATTAAGAACATTTATTTGGGATGGAGTATATATTATACCAGCCCTAATCAAATCTAATTTTGATCCTTACCTAATACAAACGTACTTAGGTTTGAGCTTTTAAAAAAGACTGCCTTTATATTTTTTTTATGTTTTTTCATTTACTATTTCATATCTAAAAAGGACATTTGAGTTATCAAATAGGAAATCTTATCTCATAATCTCCCTTACTCGTTCACTATTTCAACTCTTAAATATGGGTGGTCATAAAATGTCAAATAAATAGGATGACACATTAGCAACCACATCATTTGATACACAAATTTGAGTACACTTTGAGTGGCTCTAGCATTGTTACAAAAAAATGATAATGTAATCTTGTCAAGAAACAGCAAGCTCAATACTAACGATATATAGACAGTAAAAGAGTATAATTGAGAGTAAATGTACCTGATATGCAAATTGGTGCAGCTTTACCACCGTGGGAATTTCAAGATCCAACGGAGTATTATGTGGGTTGTCTACGAGTGCCGCCTCCAACTCTACCAAGCTTGATTGAGCTTCCGTGGTACCTACAAGAACCACCTCCCGACGAGCTACGTTTCCCACTTCGAAAGGATGTCTACAAAGACTTGCCTCAGGGAAAAGAGTTTTTCTTCACAACATTGTCTGAGCTGTTAGATTGTCGGGCTATTGCATTCGACATATTAAGCCCAATCATCAGATCAAACCCTTGTCTCACTGCCGGCACTGCCACTTCTCGGGAATCATTCATAGGCCTTTGGGATGATTGCATCAATAGGGTTGTTTCCAAATTTTGCAACCTTGAAATGATCTTTATTCGAAAACCCTCATGCTTAGCACCTGACTCAGTACAAGATCAGTGGCCTAACGTGACAGCATTTGTGAGAAATTTCTGTTTGTGGAGGGGGGAAGAGACTGATCAATTAAGAGAAGGTAGCAACAACTACAATCATGATCCCTCGTCTTTGATTGTAGAGAAGCTTCTTTGGACTTATTTGGACATCCCTTACTTATTGGGCTACTATGCAGTGGGCAATATTGTCACATTTTGCGCATTGAGTCGAACACAAGAATGTATTATCCGAACTGACCTTCATACAGTGGACTTATCAACACCAGGAGAGAGAATTAAAGCCTTGGTTCCCTGTTGGAGAATCGCTGGTTTATTGCCATTGTTAGCCGATCGATGCTTTAATCAAATAAGTTCAAAGGTGTTCCCTTACAGTGATTTTGAAAGGCTCGATTTGGGGAGTGGAAATATAGTTGAGCTAACCCCCAATTCAATGTCAAGGTTTTTCTCGAGTAAACGAAAATGGGCTGCTGTCAAAGAAATCTACGATTTCCTTGATCATAGAATTCCCCATTCGGAATATATTATCCAATCATCCGAAAAGGAATTGTCCTTGACGTTTAAGCCAAGGGGGTGTAAATTTAAACCGTCAAATTGCGACCAACTGGTGGAGTGTTTGAAACAGGTGACAAAGGCATTGGTGGCGTTACACGATCTCTCCTTCATGCACAGAGACTTGGGTTGGGATAAAGTGATGAGAAGAAGCGATAGGGAAAATGAATGGTTCCTCATTGGGTTCGATGAGGCAATGAGTGCGCCGCAGATATATCCACACGGGGTGGTGACGGGTGGCTGGACTTCGGCGACTGGGAGATGCGCGCCGGAGATGCTGGGTAGGGGATTACATGGGGTGAAGGTTGACGTGTGGGGAGTGGGGCAGTTATTGAAGACATGTGGATTAGTGGGGGTGCCTAAATTGTTGAGAGAGCTGCAGAATAGGTGTTTGGACCTAAACCCGGAGCAGCGGCCGACGGCAGCGGATTGCTACCACCACCTGCTACAGTTGCAGTCTTCAATGTCAGCCGCCGGAGGATACTGATACCAATCCTGATTCGATAATATATATTAAAGCTATAGTAAATTTATAATAGACATGACTAGATCTATAGATGCAGTCAAAAAATTAGTGGGGGTGCTCCCTTGGTATAGCTAGTAGGGTTAGGTCAGCCTATTACAAATGGGAATAGAATTCTGATGATGTGTTTCCTCGGAAGTACAGGGTGGCACAGCACAGTCATTCTTAGATGGAATGAAACTCTAGCTTAAATTTTCGGACAGGTTTCGAGGCTATTTTGGGGTGCATATGCTTTGTTTATCAAAATCTATTAACGCTCAAGTTAATGACATACGAAAAATGATAGTAACATCTATATCTATATTAGGGTGTTGGATCTTTGAACCTGGATTGAAAATAGAACCGGACCTGATTGACCAATAGAATCTGATTGAACCAATTAAAATTGAATCGGACCAATACTTTGTTTTAGTTCTGGATCTGAATTTTCATAAAATTAGACATTTGGGTTGGTTCCGGTTCTCGAACTAAAAAAACGCGGAACCGGACCGAACCAACCCAATATGTTGTTTATTTATTTTATTATATATATATATATATATATATATATATATATATATATATATATATATATATATATATATATATATATATATATATATATATAAATTCATAATACTTTCTTTGTTCTACTTTTTTAATTGGTACTCTTTTATTATTTTGTTATTATTTTGTTTTTATTGGTTTGTTATGCTACGAGTTTATGAGTTTGACATTTTTAATTGTTGAATGAACTTTTATTGAATGTTTTTTAATTTTTTTATGAAGTTTCAGTCTTAAAATTTTTATTATATATTTGTATTAAACAGTTAAAAAGTAAAAAATCATAGTATTGGTCCGGTCTTGGTTCTCATACATCTTTGATTGGTTCTGGATCGAACCAATGTTTTGGTTTTCATACATGTTGGGTTGGTTTCGATTCTAGATTTTTTGAGAACCAGACTATTGGTATGGTTTTGATTTTCTCTTTTTTTTTTCTAAAAAACTAAATCGAATCAGACCAAGCTCACCCCTAAATTCTATATACATACTCCATTCTTCTCGAAATTATTGTTATCTTTGACTCGGTACACACGGGTTAAAAAAATAATTGATTTGATTAATAATATCATAATAGGGTGTGGTTTCTTTTAAATCCAATTAACATGAGGCTCAAAATTAAAATTAAAATAAAAAGTGATGGTAAAATGATAAAAATGTTGTTTTAAAAAGAAAACATTTAAACAACACAATTTATTTTATTTATTTTAACCAGACGAAAAAAAGAAAAAAAGACAATAAGAATATATAAAAAGAGTGGGGGCCATTTTTTGAAAGTTTCCCCAAAATAAACTTTCCAAAAATGGAAACACTTGTCTTTATCTTTGACATTATTAATGCATTCAAATTTTGTTTTGGAAATGGTAAATATAAGTTGTCATTATTATTGATTGAATGTATGAATTAATAAACTTTATATATTCCTCATTTACACCGAGTCCATTGAATATCTATCATATACATTAAGGTTCCGTTTGTTTCATGGAAAATGATTTTCAGAAAATGATTTAAAGATTTTTCATTTTTAGGTGTTTGGTAAATCTTTTGAAAATATGCCAGAAAACATTTTCGGATGTTTGGTAAATACACGAAAAATGTTACGGAAAGCAATATTTGAATAAATATAAAAAGTATATTATAATATTAATATACTTATTGAATATAAAATAATGTTGAAGTTTAAGTAATTTTTTTAATAACCATCAAATTATCATTAATGGTGCTAAATCAATAAGACCTATCCTTTTCAAACTCACAATTTTTTTTTTTATAATTGATATGAAAAAATGTTTTAAAAAATAAAATAAATAATGTTTGGGATGTCCTTAAATTATAATATAATATAGTAGACACTAATTTTAGGACATAGTGAATATTTCTTAAAATTATAATTTATAATTAATGTGCGCAAACTCCATTTATATTTCTAAACAATTTATTTTTTGAGTAAATTATTGTGCGTGTATATAAATATGTGTAATTTTGGAAGGGCGCAGAGGGATGCTCGTGCATTCGGAAAATGACTTACACTAAATAAATCTGTAAGTCATTTTTCGGAAAAGAAAGCTTTATTTTCCGTAGACTTGAAAAAGTTTTTACATTGACTACATTTTCCTAAGGTTATCAAACACAAGAAAATGAGAAAATGGGTGATCAAGATGGCCCATGGCCTAGGTTGGTGACCTCCATTGCACTTAGGAGGGGTGCCCGCCTAAGGTCGGCCCAAAGTGGTCGAGCCTACGTCATAATTTGTGGTAGCGGGGGCCTGCGTTCGCGCGGCCATAACCCAAAAAAAAAAGGGGGAATTTCAAGTGGGTACAATTTTGAAAACATGTTTTCATCTAAAACCATTAATTTTTTGCACATTTCATTAAACTACAAATTGCTTGCCAAATGACAAAAATGCCATTAATGAAAATTCAAACATGGATGAGACTCTCTCAATTTGATGCTATACCTCTGATGCTGTTGCCAATCCAAAAAGGAAAGGAAGACTTAAGTAGAAGCACTACTACGCGATTCACTTTTGACCAAGACATTGCATGTTGTTATTCAAGTTTCTCCTCTACTACTACTTCCCCGTCTTCCACATTGGATGCTGAATATTGTCGGTAGTATCGGATGATTACCAGCGACATAAATGCTACACACGAACACAGAAGCAAAAGTGTGAGAACTACAAGCATAAGTAATAACGGTATCACGAGGTGGAGGAATACGAAATCGACTAACACTCTAGTGTACTAGATTAAAAATTCAGCTTTTTCGAAGCACGCAGCCAAAGAACCTGCTCGAGCCGTTCATTGTGTTAAATGGCGCCTAAGAGCGATTTGTGGATTAAGGGTTTCTTAAAAGCAGAAAGGTATTTCAAGCCAAGTTTCTCAAGAAGCTATTTGATGGTCACTATCCAAGATTCAAGAAAATAACATCAATGAATGTCAAGCACTAGGATAGTCTCGATCCAACCGATGAGGCTCCTTTCTACCCTTAGTCTATTTACACAATCTTATCAGGATTCATAAGAAGATAATTAAGAGCGAGACAATGTGTGTGATGATAGTATCCTTCATTAAAATTGTAACTTGTTCGTCCGCACTTACCACCAAAAGCAATGGAATCACGCATACCTATTCGTATAACACCAAATTGAAATGATTAATTTCGGGCATCGGATAATTAAATCCGTGCATCGGGACTCGATGCCAAAAATATCTTGATGCCAAAATGCCGATAAAATCTTGGCATCGTGCAATCTTGACCTACAATTGACTTTGATGCCAAAAAATAGGTTATGCCAAAATGCGATGCCAAATCTTGGCATCAGTGTACGTCGATGCCTACAATTGATGCCGATGCCAAAAATAGTCGATGCCAAAATGTCGATGTCAAATCTTGGCATCGATGAAATGTCGATGCCTATCAAACATAATTTTGGCATCGGTGAAATCTTGATGCCAACAATTGACATCGTGATTAACCGCCATTTTGTATCTCAAATCAAATTTATTTATACCAATTCATCAATATATACCAACCACCAAAGACCATGTTTTTCCAAATTTCTTTTCTCATTAGCTC
>CM028379.1:98512167-98549130 GCA_013146195.2 Codonopsis lanceolata
CAGCATCTAGAGGTGGAGCATTGTGTTATGGGAAGATGTGAAGCCTTAGTTTGTTTACCTTTTGACACGATCCACATACCTTTGAATAATTCCTTTTCCAAATTTGGTAATCCTTTAACAAAGATCATGCCTCACAAGCTCATCGAAGTTTACAAAAACTCATGTGACCAAGTTTCGTGCCAAAGATCTGTTACATCAAGACTTGCTTTTTGACAAGAATGGGTATTGTTGAACAAGTAACGGTTATCGGCGATCTTAAACCCGTTTAGAAGACATTTGTTATTATGATCAAGAACTTCACAAGAATGTTTGTCAAACCTACTTACGAAGATCATCGTCACAACCGACTTATCTTGATCGAGGTTTGTCTTAAGACCTTCCACATGGTAAACATTTGTGATATTTGGAAGGCCTTCAACGTTCAATGTTCCTTTGCCAACAATTTTCCCTTTGGCACCACCACCATATGTCATTCTTGATCCTCCATTAATACTCACATATTCTTTCAAATTCTCACCGAACTTTGTCATATGTCTAGAACACCCACCGTCAACATACCATACCAAGATCAAAGAACATGAGATTTTAATGAAGTGAATGTAACATTACACTCTTCATCATGTGACATGGTGGCACCAGGGCAGATATCAAAAGGCTCACAATATTTGGCTCTACACTTTTCATCACAAGTTTTGGGAACCCACATTTGTTTAATTGTTTGGGTTGGTGTTTTTGAAAAAATTTCGATTTGTCTTTGAATGAGGCTTCCAATGTGTACGCCAATGTTGCTTTGCATTGGTTGGCGCGTGGGCTGCCATTCACGGTTACGCCAATGAGCTTTTCCAAAGTAATCTTGCCTCATATCATTCTCATACATGGCCTTTTTCAGAAAACAAAAAGGTTGTATGTGACCAGGCTTATGGCAGAAGTGACAAACATAATTTTTCTTTCTTACTCTTGGTTTTTCACAAAAAACAGTTTCAGGAAAACTTTCATTGGTCTGTTTGGTTCCATGTTCCTTCTCCTTCTTTCACAAAACACCTTAGGGACAAAACCAATACGATCCGGATGTATTACTGCAGAATTCACGGATCATCAACCTTATGTTTGCTAGAATTCCATTTGGTCATGGTCTCTTTTGCTTGAGCAAGTTGCTCCTTCAATTGCCGCTCAATCTCCACATCTTTCTACTTAGGACACTCTCCATTTCACCTATATGCATTCTTTTTATCCTCATTTGCCTTTTTAGCAGTTCATTTGCCTTACCAAGTAGTGTAACTTGGTGAGCTCTCTTCTCCCAATCCTTGTCAGACTCTTTTGTACCCTTCCGGTAGATGCAGATATCGTGTTTCCATCATCTTACGCAGCGTGGAATTAAAAGCGAAGAAATCGTTCTGTTTACGCTCAATGTCTCTCCCAATGTTGCTCTGATGTTGCAACATCGGGTGACATTTATTTGGTGAAACATCTGCATTTCGAGAATCGAGAATCATAAGCGGCATTCAAGGTGATAAGATCACGGATCTTCTCCATCACTTCTACTCAAGGTTCTTTGAAAAATTCAAGCCTTTTTTTCTTAATGTGTTTGCACATTGGTTAGCATAGTGGCCATAACCTTGACATTCTCTACATTGGATAGAATCAATGTTCTTACCATTGTAGGATGACTTTGATGCAAAAGGATTTGTGAAAGGTTTTTCTGGAGTTTGGAAAGAATTCTCTTTGGGAACAAATTTTCCAGAATCGGGTTTGAAATTGTTTTTCGAGCTTGATGATGGAGTTCTATTTTGACTTTTATTTTTCAAAAAAATTTTGAATTTTGTAGTCAATAGAGCAATTGATTCTTCTCCAAAATCAGACTCGTCAATATCTTTTTGAATTTCAAGTAAATCACATGAGAGATCAAGTGGTGCATGCATAGAAATATTTTTCACAATGGGTGTGGAAGGTGATGAGACTCCTTTGCCTTTGTGTTTTATTTGATCATTTAGGTTCAATTCAAAGTTTTGAAGAATTCCAGCCAGTATTTCAAAACTCATTTTGTCAATATCATGTGCTTCTTCAATTGCACATATCTTGACATTGAACCTTTCAGGCAAAGTTCTCATCATCTTACTGACAAGGCGCTCATTAGTAATAGGATCTCCTAACGCTAGAGCAGAATTGGATAAATCAAGCAGTCTTCCATAATATGTCATTATGTCCTCAGACTCATGCACCCTAGTGTTTTCAAACTGAGTGGTTAGCATTCTTAGCTTAGAAGAACGAACACTAGCGGGTCCTTCACATAAGGTCTGAAGGGCCTCCCACACATCTTTGGCAGATTCATAATTTGCTATCACCCTAAAAGTATTGGCATCTAAGGCCTTATAAATTGCAGACAAGGCTTTGGAGTTAAAAGAAGCAGTGTTCCTATCATCATTGGTCCATTCAGATTCTTTGGTGATCTTAACATCACCATCTGAATCTACAGTTTTGGGAGGACTCCAACCATTTAAAACAATAAGCCACGCTCTTTCATCAATGGATTTGATGAAGATGCGCATCTTGACTTTCCAAATAGAATAATTAGCATTTGTGAGAGTAGGAGGACGAACCACGTTCTCATACTGAGAATCCATCACGACTTTAAACAGAATCAACTCTTAGTGATATCAAGAGAAGGCTCTGATACCAATTGAAAGAACGTGAAACCACAGATTCTCAATATGGGTCAATGTGATTGTCAATGTTGCAGTGAATGTTGCAACAATGACAACGACAATGAAACGTAAAGTATATCACAAATAATAGCAATGAAGTTTTGATTTCGAGACTTTAATTCAAGCAATTTAGTAGACGTAATTCACCAAAAACAATCTACAAGTTTGATACTTGTAGATCAAGCCTCAAGGCCACACAAATTATATTAAAAAACAAAACTGTTTTGTACTTAACAAGCAACAAAAAATTCTCACAAGATATAGGATCTTGGAGAACCAAAAATCCCACATAAAACCTAAACCAAACGTGGGAAGAAAGAAGGAAGATCTACTTCCAAAAGACAAAAAAAAAGCAAAGAATGTATCAAGACTTCAATGGTTTGATGAAGCTGTTATTGTTGTGTTCTCTAAACCCTCCAAGCAGCTTCACTTCGAAAGGATGAACTGCTGCAAATACACTGCCAGATTGCTTTCAGTATATGGCTTTCGATGTAGTTTCTTTCAGCCTCTCAGTGCACGCTTTGCCCAGCATCCAGCTCTTCATTAAATAGCCAAAGAATCCTGCAAGCTCACGGCCAAAAGCAAACCAACTCCTACTAGGAAAGGGATTAACGAAAAATCATACAAGATTATCTTTCCTAGTAAGACTAAGATACATCGAATAACTAATTTATTTACATAAATCTAGTTACCAAAAATATGTTGCCTAAATCTTTTGAAAGATTATCAAATCAATCTATTAAAAGAGTCCTAAACAAAATCTATCACCTAAATAATCATTAGCTAAAATATCATCCCTCTTTGACCAAGAAAGGTGAAAACAAGATAAAATAGGCTTCGCCTATTTTACCCTTACATTTATAGTATATCTAAATAAAACTAGCCTGCACATATATATAATTAGGTCCTTTTATATTGGGGCCCTGTTCGATCGATCACTTTAAACCCCTTCAAAACCGGGTCTGTATTGAAATAAATGCCTTGATGTTGTAAAGTTGTTAAATCTTTAAAAAGTTTATTCTTGATATTGAACATCATACATTCATATATATATATATATATATATATATATATATATATATATATATATATATATATATATATATGTATATATATATATATATATTGTATATATATATATATATATATATATATATATGTATATATATATATATATATTGTATATATATTGTATGTATATATATATATATATATATATTGTATATATATATATATTGTATGTTTTGATTGTCCCTGCTTGTTGAAATGATGCTCCTGATGAGCATATACTGGGTATTGTCAATGTCTGCAATCTTAGGGTTCATGCACACCCCTACTAGCTTATGGTAATAGACACATATTGATCGGGGCAAATCTGGGCCATTAAATCACACTTGATTATGCAACACAAAAAAGTGAAATTAAGTAATTAATATACATACTAATAGAGATAATAGACCAAGTTAGGTTGTCGAGCAATCAACATCTAAATTGAAAATCCTGAGAATAATAATATACAAAAATAGATATAAAAATGATACAAAACGCATAGAAAAGAATCAAACATACTAGAAGGTTGAAATTGAGAATCTGAGATTGCAAACGAGGGAGGACGTGACGCGGTGGCAGATGTGGTGCATTGATGGCTGGTGCAATAGTAAATTTCGAAGAGTAATTAGTAAAAAATTCTAAAGGTGAAAACACAATTTTGTTAAAGAAAGGAAGAAGGGCCATGATAGTTAGAATTTAGGTTGGATAAGATCATGAGCTAAAATTTTAAATATTTGGTACCTAATAGGCACTTTTGACTAATAATCCGTGTTATCTAGATAAAGTCATTATTCATGGCTAATTATACCAAAAGAGACCGTTAACGTTTTCGTTTAAAAAATACGTAATTAATATTTTTGATTTCTAAGTACCCTCGATAAATGGTAATGTATTAATAATACCGAGATTAATCATATTGTTTAGCTACAAAACAAGCCATTGGGCTATATTTGTTCTGGCGGAAATAACTTCCTAAAACTGGTTTATGTATTATCTAACATATGATAACCGTAACATCGTGAAATTGAGTCAACATTTAGACAATTTAGATAAAGGGAAAAATGAGACCATGTATCCTATGGAGTTTGACATTTTGTATGAACAGATGAACTTCCAATTTAATTAGGTTGAATGAGAGAATGTATATTTGTTTATTACTCATAATTTTTATACATTTGTAGTTTATGAAATTGTAGAAATTATTTAAATGTATTTGTAAGTGTTGGCTTGGCCCAAATGGGCAGCCCACTTAGGAAATAAGAAAACCCAGCAACCCAAGGCCCAAACCCACTTACCCCCCCTTTCGTGTGTGTGCTGCCGGCTCTGCTTGGTTTTGGCATCTCCCTCCTTTTGTTTGTGCGCCCTAAATGGTTTCCCCTGTGCCTTCCTTGATTAGTGATGTCTTCCCTGGAATCTTGGCGATGGCGGTGGGAATTCAGTGATAGCGAGTCAACCTCGCTATCAGTTGGTTCTATATAAACTCCCTCTATCTCCCTCTTCGAAGGTACACAACGATTAACTGATCTATCTCTTTCTGTGACTTCTCTTCTACTTCTTCTTTGCTTCTATAAGTTGTAAGTGGTGAACTTGTGAAGGGAAACACTGTAAGTTTGAGGATTGAGTGTTTTGTGAGAAGGGGGGGGGGGATTTCGGGTTTGTTGGGTTTCCTTGTTGGAAGGCTGGGTTGCCTTCACTGTTGTATGAAATCCTTGGAGAAATCGTCCCTTTTTTCGGTTGTGAACTCTTGGTTGGACTTGTTTGCTAGACACAATATAGTTGTGGGGGTCTGAGCCTAGGCAACCATAAGCCCTAGACAGTCGAGTGAGGCTTCGACCAAGGATACTCAGTTACTTCGTCTGTTTGTTTACAATTGATAAACCGATATCTTGTTTATTTCCATTCTTTTTTCGTTGGTTTCTAACATTGTTCTGCATGCCAAGGATTATTGAGTTAAACTAGGAACTCAATTGTCATTCTTGAAAAATACCTCCTGATAATTATACATATGATTGTTAGGCTGTTGTCTTGAGTTTGCTCCTGTATTGTTTTTGGGTATAGAATCATAACAGTGGTATCAGAGCTTGGTTTGTGTACTGACAAACGGTGGAGCTGCTTTCAATCCAAAGGTAGAAATCACAGTCGGTGATTTCTGGGTATCGTTTTCCAAACTTAAACTTTTACTTGATTTCTAGTTGGTGAAACTTGTGTTTAAGTTTTAGTTGTTTGGATCGATCACGTTCGTATTGCGTCCGTTGTGCATTGTTGTTCGATTGGTAATATTCTGATTTGAAAGGTTTTTTCCAAAAAAACTTTTGCGGGATTTTTTCTTGTTTTGAAAAAATTGTGTTTTTAATTTAAAATAAATAAAATAAAATAAAATTACTTTGTGTGATTTTTTGGTGATTTTTTTTATTGTTCTGTGTTGGTTTTCCAAAATGGCAAACTCGTCTGTGTCTTATAATTTGGTACCCTTTGATGGGAAAACATATTTTTCTATTTGGCAACAGAAAATGAAGGGCATTTTGATAAAAGAAAAAGTCTTTAAAGCTATAACTTTAAAATTTTCTGAAATTGAAAAATCGGACAATAGAACTGAAATTGATGAGTCGGCTTATTATTCCATACTTTTAAACTTGAATGACTCAGTGATAAGGAAGGTTGATAAACTTGGATCTGCTAAAGAACTTTGGGATAGGCTAAAAGAACTTTATTATGAAAAATCATTACCTAGCAAACTATATATCTTGGAACAGTTTTTTCGATTCAAACTAGACCTTGATAAAGACATGGAGGATAATATCGATGTTTTCACTAAGTTAGTTCAAGACATTAAGCAAACCGGGGAGAAAAACATTGATGATTACACTGCTATTGTACTTTTAAATGATATTATTGATTCTTATGCTAACGTAAAATCTGCTATTAAATATGGTTGGGATAATATTACACTTGATTAGGTGATTGTTGGGTTAAAAATCAAAGAATTAGACTTAAAAGTAAATAGGGGTAAATCTCAAGCCGGTGAGGTTCATATGGTAAGAGAAAGACAACTTGATAGGAACGATGGTCAAAATGGTGAAGAACAAAATCATGGTCAAAATCAGAATTATGGAAACAACAGGGGTAGAAGCCAAAGTAGGTTTAAGTTTGGATCTAAGAAAAAAACTGCTACAACTACGGTGAATCTGGACATTTTAAGAAGGATTGCACAAATCCTAAACAGAAAAGTCAAAATCAGAATCATGATAATCAAAAAGATTGTAATTTGGCCTTGTGTGAAGATGGTGGTGATGTTTTTATGGTAATGGAGTCTTGTGAAACCAAAGTGAATTATGTGTACTCTATTTCTGCATATATGAATGAGTGGGTTATAGATTCTGCATGTGCGTTTCAGATGACACCTTTTAAAATTCTTTTTTCTTCATACAAAGAAGTGGAAACTAGAACAGTTTCCTTGGCTAATGGTAAGAATTGTCAAATTGCTGGAATTGGCAATGTGTGCTTGAAATTTGATTCTGGGTATACTTTGACTTTGGAAAATGTTAGACATGTGCCTGATTTGTGTAATAATCTGATCTCGTGTGCATCATTGGAAGATGATGGGTTAGAGGGTAAATGGGGAAGGGGTGAGATGAAAATTTTAAAGGATAACTTGGTAATTTTTAAAGCTGGAAAATGGCGAAACTTGTATGTGTGTGATGTTGCTCCTGTGTCTTTTATTGAGAATCATGCAAATATTGTTAAGAGTGATATAACAAATTTGATGGATAAAAGCCTTGGACATCATAGGTTTAGTTTTCCACCTCTCTCCCTAGAAAAATACTCTATAAAAAATTCCCTTGAGTTGATCCATGTGGATCTATGGGGATCCTTTGTTACCCAATAATGGTGGGAATATGTTCTTTCTGTCTATCGTTGATGACTTCTCATGAAAAGTCTGGATATTTTTATTGAAAGAGAAAACTGAAGTTTTTGAAAAAGTTAGAACTTGGAAGATTTCAATTGAAAATCAAACCGGTATGAAAATTAAAAAGCTTAGGACGGATAGTGGGTTGGAGTTTTGCAACTGTGAGTTTGAGAGATTTTGCGCCGAGAGTGGGATCGACCATAAAAAATATATCCCTTGTAGCCTTCATCAGAATGAGGTTGCGGAGCGTATGATTCTGACTTTGCTAGGACGTGCAAGGGTCATGCTTGCCACGTCAGGTCTCTCCAAATGTTTTTGGGGAGAGGCAGTTGTGTGTGCCGCCTATGTCATTAATAGGTCTCCTATCTCGCCTAATAGTAGATGTCCTAAAGCCGTGTTTTCCGGTGGAGAAGTTGTTTTTCAAAATTCTAGAGTTTTCGGTTGTGCTACATATATTCATCGAAAAAACAACCATTTCGAACCGAGATCGGTTAGGTGCGTCTTCTTAGGGTACACGGAAGGCGAGAAAGGTTATAGGTTATGGTTAAAAGAGGAAACATGTTTTGAAATAATCATTAGTAGAGATATTATCTTTAATGAAAATGAGTTTCCTTGCTTAAATGTTCCTAATGAACCAGTTCCCCCTCCCCCGACTCCAAATGAGGTGGAGCAACCTTTGTTGTGAGCTCTCTTGATGTGATATATGTTTCGTGCGGATTGTTGTTATTGCCTCAAAAATCCTCAACTTACTTGGTGTTTGTTGTGGTGTCTTTCTTTTTTCTTACTTTGTGTTAGAATAAGTTAGATTTGATGCTTACTTTGTGTTTGCTTTCTGTTGTTCTTGTTTCCTACTTTGTGTTGGAACAAGTTTCATGGATAGGCTATGATGTACCCCACTAAGTCCTTGAGTTCTACATGATTGACCCGCGACTTGTTCCAATGTGGAGATTGTAAGTGTTGGCTTGGCCCAAATGGGCAGCCCATTTAGGAAATAAGAAAACCCAGCAACCCAAGGCCCAAACCCACTTACCCCCCTTTCTTGTTTGTGCTGCCGGCTTTGCTTGGTTTTGGTGTCTCTCTCCTTTTGTTTGTGTGCCCTAAATGGTTTCCCCTGTGCCTTCCTTGATTAGCGATGTCTTCCCTGGAATCTCGGCGGCGGCGGTGGGAATTCAGTGATAGCGACTCAATCTCGCTATCAGTTGGTTCTATATATACTCCCTATGTCTCCCTCTTCGAAGGTACACAACGATTAGCCGATCTATCTCTTTTATGACTTCTCTTCTGCTTCTTCTCTACTTCTATAAGCTGTGAGTGGTGAACTTGTGAAGGGAAACACTGTAAGTTTGAGGATTGAGTGTTCTGTGAGAAGGGGGGTTTCGGGTTTGTTGGGTTTCCTTGTTGGAAGGCTGGGTTGCCTTCACTGTTGTATGAAATCCTTGGAGAAATCGTCCATTTTTTCGGTTGTGAACTCTTGGTTGGACTGGTTTGCTATACACAGTGTATAGTTGTGGGGGTCTGAGCCTAGGCAACCATAAGCCCTAGACAGATCGAGTGAGGCTTCGGCCAAGGATACTCAGTTACTTCGTCTGTTTGTTTACAATTGATAAATTGATATCTTGTTTATTTCCATTCAGTTTTTCGTTGGTTTCTAACATTGTTCTGCAGGCCAAGGATTATTGAGTTAAACTGGGAACTCAATTGTCATTCTTGAAAAATACCTCCAGCTAATTATACATAGGATTGTTAGGCTTTTGTCTTGAGTTTGCACCTGTATTGTTTTTGGGTATAAAATCATAACAGTATTACAATATTAGAGCATCCCCAATGCTACCCTTCCTATCTCATCTTCTTAGCCGGGTCCCACTACCACATACACATTTTTCTCTTCTTATTCCATTTAAGAATATATCTTCCCAATGCTAATCTTCTTATACATCTTCTTAGTTGGGTCCCACTGCCACCTCATTAACTTTACACTTCAATCTTATTTTTATATTTCTCAAACAAATAAATTAATTAAATTATAAATAAAGACATTAATTAATTTATAAATAATAAATTACTCACAATTTAAATAATTTATAATTTAATTAATAAATTATCAATAAAATACATATTATACATAATTCGTAAAATAACATAAATAGAAAATTACATAAAACGTTAAAATTGAAAAAAAAAATACATAATGATAAAGTTACATAAAACATAAATACTTAAAAATTACATAAAAGCATAAATACTTAAAATTAAAATTACAATTCAATAATTAAAATTACAAAAAAACGTCACCGTAACGACGCCATATATGCTCAACCAAGTTGGATCGAAGTTCATGATGTGTGTTTCTATCTCGTACATCTGAATTTCGTTGCAGATATTCTTCAAATGATTGTGTTGACCCATGGCTTACTTGTGGAGAGTCATATACGGTATCATCAGCCCAGTTCGTAATGTGATCACCATCAGCCTCCACAATCATGTTATGTAAAATAATGCATGTGAGCATTATTTCTTTTAAGTTATCTCTATACCAAAACTTGCTAGGACCTTTGATAATTGCCCATCTTGATTGGAGTACTTCAAATGCTCGTTCGACATCTTTTCTTGCAGCCTCTTGTATCTCTTTGAATTTCTTTCGCTTAGCATCCGACGGGCACGAAAAACTCTTAACAAAAGTAGCCCAATCCGGATAAATTCCATCGGTTAGGTAGTATCCTTTTATATACTGTTTGTCATTCACTTCAAAATTGCACGGCGGTGCATTTCCTTCGAGTACGTTATTGAACAAATGTGATTCATATAACACATTAAGATCATTACGAGAACTTGCGACCCAAAAAAATGCATGTCATATCCATAAATCTGTCGACGCAACTGTTTCGAGCACAATTGTGGGCTTCCCATGACCTCTTGAATATTGACATTGCCAAGCGACCAGACAATTTTTCCATTCTTAGTGTTTACAATCAAGACTTCATAACATACTTGGAAAGCCATGCCTTTGCTCGTGCATTTGAAGTAGACGTTGTGTATCATTAACATTTGGTCTTCTCAAGTATTGACCTCCAAATAATTCAATAATACATCGAATAATTCAATAATACACTCGACGATCGTCGAGATGATCGGCCGGAACTCCATAAGCCAATTGACGGATAGCTGCCGTGCATTTTTGAAGTGGTGAGAGACCTACTTTTCCTATTGCATCAGACCTCTGTCGAAAATAATTTGAATGATTCTCCAATGCATTAACTATCTGAATGAATAAGTTTCGATGTATTCGGAAGCGTCGCCGAAATATATGATCGGGATACAATGGCTGAGATGAGAAGTAGTCATTGACAAGTTGAGTATTTCCCGCTACACGCTTTCGATCTATATACGTCCTCTTTTTCCTTTGGCGACGCCTCCGGATGTTGGCTCTCTCCGTTTCTTCTATCTGTTGTTGTAATGTAATTATTTCCAAAAATATTTTTTCACCTTCAGACATGTTGGATTCGTTGGATTCTTCGATATTACTGCTTGTGTTAGAACTATTGGTAGAAGAAGAGGAAGAATAAGACATCTTTAGTTGTATATTGATGATTTGTAGCTATTGGTAGAAGAATATGACACCCACTTATCTATATATACTTCTCAACAACGGCTACTTTAAATGGTCACAAATTAAAACGGCTATTTTACAACGACTAGTTTAAAACAGATATTTTACAACGGCTACTTTAATTAACCCAGTTAATAAGTAAAGTTACATAAAAACATTATAATATTAAAAGTTACATAAAAACATTATAATATTAAAAGTTACATAAAAACATTATAATATTAAAAGTTACATAAAAACATTAATAATTAAAGTTACATAAAAACATTAATAATTAAAGTTACATAAAATTAAAAACATTAATAATTAAAGTTACATAAAAACACAATAATATTACAAGTTACATAAAAACATTAATAAGTGAAGTTACATAAAAACATTAAAAAAATAAAGTTACAGAAAAACATTAATAATTAAAATTCATATTCTTTCTTCCTCAACTGTGTCTTTACTTGCTCACATCCGTGTTGATATATGGCAACTTGTTCTGGAGTCATGTTTGAGGTATCTTCAGTAAGAAATTTTATGTCTTTTATGAGCCTTTCACGCTCCTTTCTTTGTTCTCTTGCAGCAGCAGCTTCCGCTTGAAGTTTTTTTTGCTTCCGCTTCAATTTTTTTAATTTCGGAGTACTTATTTAACGACAACGTGTAATCAGCCGTGCGTATATGCAACCCATCTATATCTAAAGATTTTTCGACTTTTCCTTTACCTTTCGCATTCTTTTTTGTCGTTTTTTTCCCATCGGACGAGTACGTAAATCGATATCTTCTACATCTTCAACATCCACAATAGTCTTAGATAATTGTATATAATTGTATTTTAGACACATTTAATATGTGATTAATAATCTATATAATTGTATTTTAGAAAAAAAATCTTATCAATAAACGTATTTTCAGGCAGAATTAATTAAATCGACGGGTATAACACACTTTGAACAGAACCCCCAACACTATATTGTTGAGAAGCAACATTGTGTGCAATATAAATTATATGAGTATTCAATAAAAAAATCAAAAAATGCACAAAATAACAATTCAAAAATCTATAAAAAGAATACATTTGTCAATGAGTAAAAATTTATTACTCAATTTCAACCATCAATCATTCAAAATGTTATATCGTCGCATCATATCAAATATCTTAAACCCATTCCACATTTGTTGAATGATACAATTCAAATGATTTAAATTGTAAGTATCTACACATTTATAATACTTAAATTAAAAGGGTGATAATTGGGCCGATGCCCTATGGAGAAAATAACACCCAAAAATCCACGATAATTTTTTTAAAACTACTACAATATACTTTTTAGGGAGAAATGACGAAGATAGAAGGAAAGGCGGACGGACAAAGTCACCGCCCAAATTTGGCTATTGCTCAAAATTTTAGGCATCGTTCAAAATTTTAGGCATCGCAATGCAAAACCTTACTGAACAAATTTGGGTATCGTTCAAAATTTTGGTCGTCGTTCAAAATTAGACGTCGTTGGCTCCGATGTGGGTGTTGTTGTAAAGATCTTTTCAATCAACATAGATTTCAATCAACAAATTCGTCTAAGATATACAAAGAGAAGCCAGTAATTAAGTGAGTAATGGAACTTGTATATAAATTGACTCAACTAAGAAAGAACCTAAGACGCCTTAAAAAACTCACTGTAAGAAAGCCCATTGCAGAAATCTAGTCAGCTATTAACCCACTGCCTTGTACACCTTAGAAGAGTAACACGTTCCTTCCATCTTGATGCCTGGGAACCTCAATTTTGGTGACCTCAAGATCAAAATGATATACAACCCACGTCGAGACAACGATGCCCAAATCGAGGCAATGATACCCAAATCAGAGGCAAAGATGCTCACATGGGTTGTTAAAAGTTTTCGAAACTCCAAAGTTTTAGAAAGTGAATCTAAAGTTTTACAAACTCACTTGCTGCTTGTTAAAACTAGAGACGATTATGAACTGTCTTGCTTGTTTTTCGAAAGTGATGCATCACAGTCGGGTAAAATTCAACAAAACCCTTAAATTTGTCTCTCAACCTTTGAATCATGGTAACTGTATCGTGAAAGTTTTGTGATGATTGATGGACTTCGTCAAAGTTTTGTGATGATTTGGTTGCATGCACTATTGGCTGCGCTTCTCGAGTTGGAAACTATGAACCTAAGCCGGTACTGAGTATTTTATGAAGAAATAATCGAAAAAGAACTTATGCGGTTGAAAAAAAAGGGTACTGGAGCAGTTATAATATAAAAAAATGAGAACGGTCTGCAACTATTCCTACTTAAAATCAATTGAAATTAATCATAAACAGACCCAATTATTCAAATGAGATCAATAGAAATTTTTGATTAAAAGCGGCCTAACCTCAAATTGGACCAAATTATTATATATTAAAAGTAAAATAAGGCCAGACAATTTATTATGTCAAATACACAAATAATTAATATATTTAGGACTTATTTTAAATTAATTATATAGAAGTCCATGTATAAATTTGTATATTACTTTAGATAAATAACTTAAAATATTTCTCAAATATAAGAATTTAAGAAAATTCAAATTTATTTACAACATAAAACATTTACTACCCCATTTGTTAATTTGACTGTTCGAGATCAAAATACCCATATTTTTTCTTCCAAATATGTAAGATAAATGATCTGATCCAATAGTTTCTTTGATTTAATAAGATACTTACTATTCATTTTACTGATATTAAAGCTAAAAACATTTGTAACTAAATACAAATGTTTTCTACGGTTTTGATGCACTACAATTAAAAGTTTACATATTTGTTTTAGATAATGAGAAATAAATGTGGTTATCGAGATAAATTTTGTTAAACAAACACAACATGCTGAAAGGATTTATTAAATGTGATATTACAATTTAAATGGTTACAATCTTTTTTTAACTAATAAAGTTTTAGAAATGTTTATATTTACCCTGAATTCAAAACATTTTGCTTGATGACTTTTACCTAAGGATGAATTACTAAATATCTGATTATTGTTAGTAATATAAATTTTTTTTTGTAGGTTATTAGAATGTCGAATATAGAAAAATCTTATGTTTCAAGGAATTTTAACTATGGGTTTACAATGTTTCAAGGAATTTTAACTATGGTTTTCACATGCTAAGGAGTTATCATTATCATTCATTAACAAATGTTAATGGAAACTTATTTATTTTATTCAATTTTGTATCAACCATACTTAAGTTATGATAAATTGATATTTTTTTTATATTCGTTTTACTAAGGATAATATAATAATATATTAGTTCCATTGAAATATTATAAATTCAATGGACTAAATGTAAACGATTGAGATTACTTAGGCTCCATTTGTTTCATGGAAAATAACTCTTTTTTTTTTTTTTTGGGTTAGGGCAAACCCCTCGCATATAGGTGAGCATTTTTGGGGTAAAAATACCCGCAATGCCCATCAAGCCCGTTAAAGCCCGGCTGGCCCATGGAGCCCGTGCCCATGGGCACTACATAGTACTAGGCTTTAGATGAGTCAAATGCCCGTGGTCTCACTGGCCTTCAAGCGCTACCGCCTGGCCTCTTCTATGATAACTTTTTAAATTTTTTAATTATAGATCTTTGACCAAATCCTATATATTTAATTTATGTATTATACTATTACTATATTTATATATTATAAGTTATAAATTATACTCTATAAATATAGTAATAGTATAATACACTTCAACTAATAAAGCTATTGCTAAAAATAAAAACATAAAAGTCAAACCCTATTATTTTAATAATTAATTACTCAATCATTTATACATCTATTGATATTCTATTCTAAATCTCATCATATACAAGATTAAAATTTGACATCGGTAATGTCGAGTTATATGAATCCGTTTACTACATACTGAATTTATATTTTAACTTAGTTGATTCTCTTCCTTTTTTCACTTCAATTGTTTTATTTCAAATTTGCAAGTATAATAATTTGAAAAAAAAGTTCATGGCAATGAATTGATGGAAAAGACCCAAAGTTTAAATGAAAACAAGAAAATTATTTAAAACATAAACAATGGGCCGAAGCCCATGCCTGCCCGCCAATGCCAAGCCTCCCACTAATGCCCGTGGCCGATCAATAATCTGGCTTTTAAATCTAATGCCCGCCGCAAGATGGGCCCATACTGGCATTGCCAATGTAGTTTAATGAAATGTAGACCGTGCACACCCCTACCCGCTACCACAAATTATGACGTAGGCTCGACCACTTTGGGCCGACCTTAGGCGGGCACCCCTCCTAAGTGCAATGGAGGTCACCAACCTAGGCCATAGGCCATCTTGATCACCCATTTTCTCATTTTCTGGTGTTTGGTAACCTTAGGAAAATGTAGTCAATGTAAAAACTTTTTCAAGTTTACGGAAAATAAAGCTTTCTTTTCCGAAAAATGACTTACAGATTTATTTAGTGTAAGTCATTTTCCGAATGCACGAGCATCCCTCTGCGCCCTTCCAAAATTACACATATTTATATACACGCACAATAATTTACTCAAAAAATAAATTGTTTAGAAATATAAATGGAGTTTGCGCACATTAATTATAAATTTTAATTTTAAAAAATATTCACTATGTCCTAAAATTAGTGTCTACTATACTATATTATAATTTAAGGACATCCCAAACATTATTTATTTTATTTTTTAAAACATTTTTTCATATCAATTATAAAAAAAAAATAATTTGTGAGTTTGAAAAGGATAGGTCTTATTGATTTAGCACCATTAATGATAATTTGATGGTTATTAAAAAAATTACTTAAACTTCAACATTATTTTATATTCAATAAGTATATTAATATTATAATATACTTTTTATATTTATTCAAATATTGTTTTCCGTAACATTTTTCGTGTATTTACCAAACATCCGAAAATGTTTTCTGGCATATTTTCAAAAGATTTACCAAACACCTAAAAATGAAAAATCTTTAAATCATTTTCTGAAAATCATTTTCTGAAAATCATTTTCCATGAAACAAACGGAGCCTTAATGTATATGATAGATATTCAATGGACTCGGTGTAAATGAGGAATATATAAAGTTTATTAATTCATACATTCAATCAATAATAATGACAACTTATATTTACCATTTCCAAAACAAAATTTGAATGCATTAATAATGTCAAAGATAAAGACAAGTGTTTCCATTTTTGGAAAGTTTATTTTGGAGAAACTTTCAAAAAATGGCCCCCTCTCTTTTTATATATTCTTATTGTCTTCTTTTCTTTTTTCGTCCGTCATAAAATAAATTGTGTTGTTTAAATGTTTTCTTTTTAAAACAACATTTTTTTCATTTTACCATCACTTTTTATTTTAATTTTAATTTTGAGCCTCATGTTAATTGGATTTAAAAGAAACCACACCCTATTATGATATTATTAATTAAATCAATTATGTTTTTAACCCGTGTGTACCGAGTCAAAGATAACAATAATTTTGAGAAGAATGGAGTATGTATATAGAATTTAGGGGTGAGCTTGGTCCGATTCGGTCTAGTTTTTTAGAAAAAAAAAAGAGAAAATCAAAACCATACCAATAGTCTGGTTCTCAAAAAAATCTAGAATCGAAACCAACCCAACATGTATGAAAACCAAAACATTGGTTCGATCCAGAACCAATCAAAGATGTATGAGAACCAAGACCGGACCAATACTATGATTTTTTACTTTTTAACTGTTTAATACAAATATATAATAAAAATTTTAAGACTGAAACTTCATAAAAAAATTAAAAAACATTCGATAAAAGTTCATTCAACAATTAAAAATGTCAAACTCATAAACTCGTAGCATAACAAACCAATAAAAACAAAATAATAACAAAATAATAAAAGAGTATCAATTAAAAAGTAGAACAAAGAAAGTATTATGAATATATATATATATATATATATATATATATATATATATATATATATATATATATATATATATATATATATATATATATATATACAACATATTGGGTTGGTTCGGTCCGGTTCCGCGTTTTTTTAGTTCGAGAACCGGAACCAACCCAAATGTCTAATTTTATGAAAATTTAGATCCAGAACTAAAACAAAGTATTGGTCCGATTCAATTTTAATTGGTTCAATCCGATTCTATTGGTTCAATCCGATTCTATTGGTTCAATCCGGTTCCAAAAAGATCCAACACACCCCTAATATAGATATAGATGTTACTATCATTTTTCGTATGTCATTAACTTGAGCGTTAATAGATTTTGATAAACAAAGCATATGCACCCCAAAATAGCCTCGAAACCTGTCCGAAAATTTAAGCTAGAGTTTCATTCCATCTAAGAATGACTGTGCTGTGCCACCCTGTACTTCCGAGGAAACACATCATCAGAATTCTATTCCCATTTGTAATAGGCTGACCTAACCCTACTAGCTATACCAAGGGAGCACCCCCACTAATTTTTTGACTGCATCTATAGATCTAGTCATGTCTATTATAAATTTACTATAGCTTTAATATATATTATCGAATCAGGATTGGTATCAGTATCCTCCGGCGGCTGACATTGAAGACTGCAACTGTAGCAGGTGGTGGTAGCAATCCGCTGCCGTCGGCCGCTGCTCCGGGTTTAGGTCCAAACACCTATTCTGCAGCTCTCTCAACAATTTAGGCACCCCCACTAATCCACATGTCTTCAATAACTGCCCCACTCCCCACACGTCAACCTTCACCCCATGTAATCCCCTACCCAGCATCTCCGGCGCGCATCTCCCAGTCGCCGAAGTCCAGCCACCCGTCACCACCCCGTGTGGATATATCTGCGGCGCACTCATTGCCTCATCGAACCCAATGAGGAACCATTCATTTTCCCTATCGCTTCTTCTCATCACTTTATCCCAACCCAAGTCTCTGTGCATGAAGGAGAGATCGTGTAACGCCACCAATGCCTTTGTCACCTGTTTCAAACACTCCACCAGTTGGTCGCAATTTGACGGTTTAAATTTACACCCCCTTGGCTTAAACGTCAAGGACAATTCCTTTTCGGATGATTGGATAATATATTCCGAATGGGGAATTCTATGATCAAGGAAATCGTAGATTTCTTTGACAGCAGCCCATTTTCGTTTACTCGAGAAAAACCTTGACATTGAATTGGGGGTTAGCTCAACTATATTTCCACTTCCCAAATCGAGCCTTTCAAAATCACTGTAAGGGAACACCTTTGAACTTATTTGATTAAAGCATCGATCGGCTAACAATGGCAATAAACCAGCGATTCTCCAACAGGGAACCAAGGCTTTAATTCTCTCTCCTGGTGTTGATAAGTCCACTGTATGAAGGTCAGTTCGGATAATACATTCTTGTGTTCGACTCAATGCGCAAAATGTGACAATATTGCCTACTGCATAGTAGCCCAATAAGTAAGGGATGTCCAAATAAGTCCAAAGAAGCTTCTCTACAATCAAAGACGAGGGATCATGATTGTAGTTGTTGCTACCTTCTCTTAATTGATCAGTCTCTTCCCCCCTCCACAAACAGAAATTTCTCACAAATGCTGTCACGTTAGGCCACTGATCTTGTACTGAGTCAGGTGCTAAGCATGAGGGTTTTCGAATAAAGATCATTTCAAGGTTGCAAAATTTGGAAACAACCCTATTGATGCAATCATCCCAAAGGCCTATGAATGATTCCCGAGAAGTGGCAGTGCCGGCAGTGAGACAAGGGTTTGATCTGATGATTGGGCTTAATATGTCGAATGCAATAGCCCGACAATCTAACAGCTCAGACAATGTTGTGAAGAAAAACTCTTTTCCCTGAGGCAAGTCTTTGTAGACATCCTTTCGAAGTGGGAAACGTAGCTCGTCGGGAGGTGGTTCTTGTAGGTACCACGGAAGCTCAATCAAGCTTGGTAGAGTTGGAGGCGGCACTCGTAGACAACCCACATAATACTCCGTTGGATCTTGAAATTCCCACGGTGGTAAAGCTGCACCAATTTGCATATCAGGTACATTTACTCTCAATTATACTCTTTTACCGTCTATATATCGTTAGTATTGAGCTTGCTGTTTCTTGACAAGATTACATTATCATTTTTTTGTAACAATGCTAGAGCCACTCAAAGTGTACTCAAATTTGTATATCAAATGATGTGGTTGTTGCTAATGTGTCATCCTATTTATTTGATATTTTATGACCACCCATATTTAAGAGTTGAAATAGTGAACGAGTAAGGGAGATTATGAGATAAGATTTCCTATTTGATAACTCAAATGTCCTTTTTAGATATGAAATAGTAAATAAAAAAACATAAAAAATATAAAGGCAGTCTTTTTTAAAAGCTCAAACCTAAGTACGTTTGTATTAGGTAAGGATCAAAATTAGATTTGATTAGGGCTGGTATAATATATACTCCATCCCAAATAAATGTTCTTAATGAACAAAATACACATATTTATAAGAAACCTAAATAATGAGGGGTTTCAAAAATTTAGTCCTCTACGACGGTAGTTAATCATAGTCTCTTCAAAAACTTTGATATTTTCTTCAAAGATATAACTACTCTTTATATTCCATTCATAATTTTAGGCGTTTCCAAACTAAATCTGATTTTGTTTCGCTCCAATAATTTAGAGATTAACTACTCTTTGTATTTCCTCCAAATTTTTTCATTATATGGATTTGAATTACCAATTCGGGATTGACTTGAATTTACCGACGGACTGTGGTTTAGATATGAATATCATACCTGATGATGAAGGAGCGCTTTCTAATGAGGAGCTGCTAGAGCTTTTTATGCGTGAGATGTTAAGTATTTGAATTTAGCAACCTATAGTTGTTTTAATTCGAATCCCCATTTATGCTTAGTTTTATATGCTTATCAATTAAAAATAAAGGGGGTGGGGGGGGGGATATTGTTTTCTGTTTTTTTGTTTTTGGATAAAAGCTGGTTAATTAGGATTAGCATTAATTGAGTGACTTTCTCTATGATGTGTCTTTAAGGGTGAAATGGAAGTATGGTTGATAATTTAGCATCATAAAACCTTCAGAAACATTAGTAGGGACATCTCGATATAGAAAGTAAGAGTATTTATTCCAGAGAGAGTAAGTATATCATAATACGAATATGAATCAGTGCATAAAAAAAATTCAACTAAGGCTATTAATTTTCAAGTTTGGCCCTTGGGTGAATCAAACCAAAAGTTGAACTTGATTATCAAATCTTATGAACTAATTGGTCATTCAATTAGTCAAAGTGTAACGCACATATTTGAAATCAAATTCTAAGACATCTAAGATAGAAAGGGCATCTAGTATTTGGTACCAACTGATAATATGAAAGATTCTTAAGAGTAAAAAGGCTTACATCTGATGGAGGGTTCTGTTGATGTAAATTGAGCTCTTTCCTGAAAACCTAGGACAAAATTGGGACGTTGTTAGCATTTTCATTTTGGGCAATGCTAGGGTCACTGTCATTTTATACTAAAATATGGGTACTTTATGATGTGACATACTCTCATAGAGTAGATATTTTTTAGGTCTCAGTACTCCAGCCAATGAGAATGTACACGTCATAAATTACTCATATTTTGATACAAAATGAGAATGACCAAGCATTACCCCTTGCATATTTGGCAAGAATAAACAGAAAAAAATGGAAGATGAAAGTAAAATACTACAGTATATTTCATATCTACCAGAAGTAGTCATTGAAGTTGAATATGACTTTCTTCTGCCAAAGACTTTGACTTGCTGACCCGAAATGAATCTATCAACAGAGAATCCTTTCAGGTATCCATCTTCAAAGGCTTCCATACTGCAAGCCACCATTGATTCATCCAAGAAAGTCAACTCATCTGCATTTAAGAAGCTCGACCCTTGAACCTTAATCCTCCCTCTTTGATGATGATGATGATGATGATCTCCTCCTTCTTCACCCCACAAACTCACTAACTCTTCCCATATCATCCTTATCTTCCCAATCCTTCGTAGCTCCTTTGATGATGAACCAGAAGTTGTTGCAATATGATGATGACCTCCCACAACCCCGTCTGATGGCAAACCTTCAAACCCTAGCAAAGTCCCTTTACTTCCATGAATAAATCCTTCACCACCTCCACTAGCCATTACAAGTTGCCTTCCCCTTCCTGTATTAGCAAATTAAAGCCAGACCCATTCTTCGAAAGATTAGTGCTAGAGCGACAATGGATATAAAATATTGTATACGAAAATTCATTCCAAATATCAAATATTGTTGATTGACCAGATCAAGAACAAGCTGTAGGAACCGTAACGCTACTGCATTGGAAATCTAAACCAAACTAGTATTAATGTTGTGTGTAGGTGAGTATTCTGAAAGAGGGAATACCTGAGAAAAGAGGGTCATCATCTCTAAAAGGGAGAGGGGGGAAACATTTGGAGTCCGGAAGAGCTAACCGGGAATCATCTGCAGCGGGTAAAAACGGAGAAGCACCTCTAGAACTAGTACTTCTCATTCTAGATCCCATAAACTGAGACAATTCATTGAATACCTGTTCATCGAAAGAAGCAGGCAATCTTTGCACCTTTCTTTCATACGGAGAAAGCCGAAAATAACTCTTCCCACAATGTTCTCTCTCCCCTCCCCTTTCCCACTCGTAAACTTTCCTAAACTCGCCCAACATGTTGTCCCATTTTGTTCCAGCTGTTTTAGCATCTCTGTTCACTCCATGTTGGTTCAAGAACTCAGCTACTTCCTTGTCTTTATCAGCCCTAGTTTTGCCTCTACCATGTGGATGAGCTGCTGCCACGTCAGAATCGCCACCATCCTGTGGATCCATTCTTGAGCTTTGACCTGAAACGCTACCTTGGTACTGGGTCCTCCAAGCTCTAGCTAGCCATAACATCTCATGGGGCTTCCAAACTGGGCTTACATACTTGCCTTTTCTGAGTTGGTGTTGGTGATCTGTGTCTGGATTGTTGGTCTCTTGGCCTGAGGCTGAGGCCGAAGGTCGAGTGGAGTGAGATGGGGATGAAGCTGTATCTGAAGATGAGGCAACTGCTGTACTGGTAGTGTGTGGAGGTTGGGTTGGTTGGGTCGAAGGAGATGGGGTGGACTCGGTGGTGCCGACCAAATTTGTCTGGACCTGCTGTTGTTTTTGTTGTTGAGAAGGAGGAGAGGGCAATAGCTTCCATTGCCCAGTGGCACTAGTATATCTAGGTCTTTTTGGGTTTACTGCTTCCCCACCTGAGATATACAGTGGTGGTAGAGGAGAGAGAAATGGCGGAACCGACCCACTAACCACAGGCACCGCCGCCGCTTTTTGTTGTTGCTCTTCTGTTGCTGATGATTCATGAACAGGATTGTCTTTAGGAGGTGTTACCGTCAAATGCTGTGACTGTTTCTTGGAATTATCTCCTTTGTTGTCACCCATCGAAATAATCCGGGGGGTTAGAAAGAAAATAGAAACTCGCTAAAGAAACCACCTTAAACAAGAACCAGAAAAAGAAAAACCCAAGCATTATTGTGGAACTAACTTGGTTCCATTTTGTAGTGTGGTCGAGTGCGTGTTGTGTGGATTCTGGTGCTTCGCTTTCACTCGAAGAAAGAAAAACCTAAACGGAAATAGCGATGATGATGAGATCCAAGGTATCTTGAAAAGTGGATGAAGGGGTTGTTTGAACAAATTGAAAGCAAATGCACAAAAAGAAAAAGTCGAGAGATTGTGGAACCTGCTGCGAAAAAGACCTCTCAGTTAAACAGTCAATACTCTACCAAAACCCAGAGAGAGAGAGAGTGTAGAATTGGAGGCGAATAGAGAGGGAGAGAGAAATGTAATGATTATACTGAGAAACACGGCTGTAGAAAAAAAAAACATTCATTCTTTTTGGGTAGAGATGGAGAAAATAAGAGAGAAAGAGAAAGACGGGGGTTCCGACTTCTCGCGAGTGGACACTGCACGGAGTGTAATGGAGGTGTCTGAGAGAGAGAGTGTGTGTGTTTGGTTGCAGAAGGGTTTAGGGAGGGGGATGATGGGGACGGGTCGAATCGATGCTCTGGTAAGTGACTAATGACTGTTGGCAATGTGTGTGTTTTGTGGCTGGGTGGGATTTCTCTCACTCTCTCTCTCAAGCATGCAGATGCAGGCCGGCTCTACTAGTAGAAACCCATATATGTCCAGATAGAAAGGTGCTTCCCTTACTAGCAATATCTCCTCCCTTCTCCTTCTCCTTCTCCTGTGCACGCCTTTTGCGTGAAATTCAATGTCATTAATCTTTTCCATTCTTATTATTATCTCCAACCATTTACGTTTACCAAATAAATCAACACCTACTTAAGTCGTGTGACTAATGTTTCAAACTATTGTTTTAAGGCTTGTCATGGAAAAATTATCTCCACCACTACATATGTTTTCTGAATTTCTCCTCCCTAATTAAGCATGCCATTCTCGACCCCCTTTCCGGTTTTGTCAATTAGCATTTTAATTTTGTCAACTTTATGGTGCAACCCTTATTATATATCTACATACTTCTGAGACACGTTCAATTTTAAAGTCAGGTCTTAGACTATACCAAGGGGTGTATAATGTATTACAGTATTAGAGCCTAGCTCTAGATGAGTTTTTGAGTTTCGACCTCAAGCTTAAGCTGAGCCACCAAATCTTTTTCTGAACTTGACATGCTTTTGTTCACAAATTGTTTGCAAGCCATTCATGGTGAGTAGTGACCAGCTAGCTCAGTTGTGCGGTGCATGTTTATATTTAATAAGTATTTGAAAACTCTTCATTTGTGAACAAACGAGCTGTGTTCCTAACAAGCTTGAACACAGCTCACTGAATAAAAGAATGGATCCTATTCAAACATAGAAATTAAACAAACACAAACCCGAGTTTGAACTCAACTATGTGGGTTGTTTAGCACCGAACCATCCAACCGTTTAACAACAGTAAACGATCTCAAAATAGGTAAACATTCCTTAAACAGTTAAACCAGACCATCAGGGATGGTTCTAACTTCTAAACCTGGATTTTGTGTTTCATTGGTGAAAAGTAATTACGTGTTTCTTGTAGTATTTAATAAGAGTGTTTATTGTCTAGAAGAAAATAATCTTAATCATCAGAAAAATAAACTAAAATATTTATAAAATATATGCTACGTACCACTAATCTTTAGACTTTTCGATTTCAGAGTCTTCACTAATCGAGTTGTGATTATAAAATGTTTGCATTTTTTATAATATATATATTTTTTTGGTAAGGATGACTACTCCTATAAGGAAAAATAGAAAAAAAGTACTATGCTACTACTCCGTAGTCCGTACTTGACACAGATAAAAAAAAATTTACTGAATTTGTTTAGAAACCCGAGTATGAATTGTGAGTACAAAGGAGTATAATGAAGATGCCATTGTTGTTGTGATTGATATAAATGGAGAAGGAACTATTATCCTTCTCTCTATATCTCTCTCTCTCTCTCTCTGTTAATGAGTGGACGTTGCGCCTGTTGTAAGGCTGCAATTAGCTTTAGAGAGTAGACCATTAGCTGTAAATACATACACGCACATGTTAGGTGTAATGTGTGTACTACTTTTGTTGTGAGCTACTCTCTCTGGGGGTGCTTTTCTCCTAATATTGTATTATAAATTTGTAATTGTGCACCCTTCTTAATTTTCACAAACCGTTAAACGACGACGGGGACACGGAATGACAAGTAAATGGCATCTGGGCACTGCTTGAAATGCCTACCCCTCGTAGGGCGGCGCCCTTCTCTTTTTACATTTTACGTTTAGCTTACCTTGTCGGGGATTGTCCAGTACTCTCTTTCTCTCTCTCTCCTGGATCATATTTTAACTAAATGTTTTTTTTTTTTTTTGGTACTTAATTAATAATGGCCAACTTTCTGAAGCTCGATTTATGCACTTAAAAATCATATTAAGGTGTTCGTTATAAATTATCTGATTAATGTAGAAAACCAACTTAATTATAACTGATTAACTCTTATGATTTTACTTCTCTACTAGAATCTACTTTTGACCTAATTTTAAAGCGGTTGAAGTCATCACGTACAATAACTAAAAAGCAAATGATATTACGAGTTAGAGCTTGTAATATTATTACAAGTTTTAGCGTTAAAGTCGTTAGATGATTGAGTTAGTGATGATTTGGAAAGTCCGTATCATTACTTAAAAAAAGTATATTTGATCTAACAGTGTAGAGATCTAAATAAATTTGATCAAACGGTACTAACACTAAAATTTGTAATAATACCACAAGCTCTAACTTGTAATATCATACCTCTAGCTAAAATAGTCTTATAATTGTAATGTCCGACAATTATACGAAAAGTTTTTCTTTCTAATAAAGTCGTTACCACATACTCTTACTAAAACTTTGTGCGTGCTTGGTAACACATTTTGGGTCAAAATGCTCCAAAACATGGTGTAAAACGCAGCAAAAAATGTTGTTATGCTGCGTTATGAAACACACCATTTTTAAAACAGAAGCATTTCCATAACGTTCAATCAAGATAGTTTTTCATAAACACGCTGGTCACCCAATGCTAAACCAGAGTAACCCCTTACTCTTTCCTTCCATTTTCTTCGTTTCTTTTCCACCCTTTCCCCACCATCAAAATTGGGGGGAAAAAATCTTACAGGAAAGTTGCCAAAAAAAAAAATCGCAAATAGAAAAATTATTAGATGTGAATTCTAAAAATATGAAAACTAGATTGAAAGTCATTCATATCAAATTTGATATCTAAGATGTGGAAACTACACAAACGTAATTGGGTTAACATTATTTCAATTTGTAATTTGAGGGATAGATGAAATCAGAGTACTGAGAAAGGATAGAGAGAGAATGAACCAAAGTTGAAATAATTGGTGGGCAAGCCCAGAAAAGCGAGATGAACAAGGCTGAAGGGATGGAACTATGGAGGGTGAGAGGTGTCATGATAGGGGCAAACAAGGGTTGGTCTGCAATTGAAGCTAGGGGTAAGCTTGGTCCGGTTCGGTCCAGTTTTTTAGAAAAAAAATAGAAAATCGGAACTAAACCAATAGTTTGGTTCTCAAAAAATTTAAAACTAGAACCAAGCCAATATGTATGAGAACCAAAACATTGGTCTGGTCCAGAACCAATCAAAGATGTATGGAACCAGGATCGGACCAATACTATGATTTTTTTACTTTTTAATTGTTTAATACAAACACATAATAAATAATTTAAGACCGAAACTTCATAAAAATTTAAAAAACCTTCGATAAAAGTACATTCAACAATTAAAAATGTCGAACTCACAAACTCATAGCATAACAAACAAGTAGAAAAAAAAATAAATGAGTACCAACTAAAAAGTAAAACAAATAAAGTATTAAGAATTAATATATATATATATATATATATATATATATATATATAAGGATAAGTGTACCATTAGTCCCTGAACTTTGGCCGAGCCCATCATCAGTCCCCCAACTTCAAAAAGCTTCACCATTGACCAAAGTAGGCTTTTTTTTGCTCATCGAAGGTCCCTAGCCCTAACACCGTTTGTGTTTTTTCGTTAAGAGAGCATGTGCCACTCACATGCACAAAATAAGGGGGTCATGTATAAAATCATCAAAATAAATGGGTAATGTGAAATTTTAAATCCAAAAGAAAATTTTAACAATAAACCTTTGGAAATCACACCGGTTTAACTCTCTTCATTCTCTTCTACATCTCTTTCACCTCTAATCTCTTCACTCATCCCCTCCGAACAACACACTTTCACCTTCACCCACACTCCTGAGAGCCCGATTAGGCACCAGTGACGAGTGTCAATTCGTCAAAATTAATTCACCTACTTTCCTAATAACGAGTATAAGGTAAGTCGGGATCGTATCCGCAAGGAACGTCGAATTTATTTCTTTTAGAATTTTATCGAAATGATAGAACACAAATTTGGACTTTAAGTTAAGCTAGAGAATAAATTTAACGACTAGTAAGCTAGAAATAAGCAATTCTAAGTAGACTAACAAATTAACAATTACTTTAACTCAATAAAATTTAAGTCCCAGCCAATGAGTCAATTTCATCTCATCCTTTATTTCCGGTCATTAAACATTAATTAAGTACAATAATCATCCTAAGTGTATCCCGGAGTACAAATAAATATTTAAAACCCACACAAGAGTTGGATCAATTAGATCTCACGGAAATAAAAATGTAGAGACTCAATCTCCCATTGACTGGAAAAGATTACTTAGCTAATAAACATAATTAATATAAACACTTACAGAAAATTAAGAAAATGTGTTGTTCCCAGCAGCTTAAGAACTCCTAAGAAATTACAAGTTGATCACCACTCTTTCCTCACAAATTGTTTCACACCCTTTTCTCTTCTCCACACTGACTGCCGGAAAAATCTAACTCCCTGCCGATCTCTCTTCTCCTGATCAGAGAACACATCCATAAAATAACATTTTCTCTCCCCACTAACTCCACTATTTGGTAGTTTTAAAACTACCACTAACTTATCAAAACCACCCCACTAACTCCACTATTTGCACATTAATGTTTTGACTTAGTACATAAACTGAATTTAGACAATAATAACTGCATTGTCTAATTTTCTACCGCCGCCTGTAACTTGATGCTTGGTCCCAACTCGCCAGCTTGTTGACATCACATGGGCATGTGACCTTCCGAATTTTCCTTTTTGCCTGAATCCAGCATTTTTCCTCCTTTACAGCTTCCTGTGATCCTACATCATAATCAACACAAAACCAACCAAAAGTGTAATGTTTTGTTCTAAAATAAGCATAAAACCAACTAAGTTTATTACACTTTTGGGTTCCCATCAAAATTCCCCCACACCAAACCGATGCGTGTCCTCAAGCATCCTTAACAAAACACCAATGCATGTTTTTAACCTTGTATACAGAACAACTGATGAAGACATGAATTCTCCTGGAGGCAAGTATTCTAATGTACATGACCCTAGGAAAAATTAAAATTCTAGCAAAGTAATGGAATTGTTGAAATGTGCCATATAAAGTAACTAACATGTTTTCAGAAAATGAATCTTCAACCTTCATGTATGCATGCTTCGACCATCCTCACGGAGACACTCATTCACTCAAGTGTTTAAATAGGGATATGAAATTAAGCACTCGACTCAACACAACGGAATGCAATTACCATAAGCTTGCAAATTGATCAACTCTCCATCACTAAATATGAGATTACTGCACTAATCAAAAGGTCTTTTTCATGGTTGTAATGAGGCTAAGGGTTCAAAAAGGGTATGGTAGAGGGATATAAGGTAAAAACGCCAATGAAATTGTGGGACTGCACATTACATCTCAGCTCCACTATCATCAAAAAAATCTGATGCAGCTCCATTCCTCAGTTATAACCTTCAACCCATCTGAAATTGAGAAGTACTGCTGCTCCAGCTTTTCTTTCCTAAATCACTTATTCACTGCTTCAAACTTTCAGTTCTTTTCTTTATTTATATATATTTTTTTTTTCTTTTTCAACTTTTTGGCATGCTGCCACCATTTTTTTTTTCTTTCTCTGCTGAAGCTTTACAGCCACTAAACCACATAAAACTCTTTTTTTTTTTTCTTTCATACTTCAAAACAGAATTGCATCCAACCCAAAAATCAAGCATCTGACTTTCTTGGACTAAACAACACATACTTTCTCTAACATTCAACTTACCAACTGCATAAAGCCTATAATGAACATGCAAAACCCACAATTCTTGGCATTGGTCAAAAGAAAGTTAAAAAGGCTAAGGTTTAATTAAATTTGGTTTAGACAAAGAAATAGGTAAGGCTCAAAAGGGTTAACTAAGGGTTAATATTAAAAAGGTCGGATAGAAAAAAGATAGTCAAAATTGGGCAAATCCTAAATGCCTTAATCATATTAGTGCATAAACTCATTAATGTGATCTCAAGATGTATACAAAAATGCAAGTTCTAGAATTAGCGTCCGAGGGTGAGAAAACACACCAGAATAACTGAGAGCACAATGAATGATATGCTCCATAACAAATGGCCCAAAACCTCACTTTAAGTGGCTAAAAGTCGACACATGCATACATAACGGGCTGAAGAAAAATTTTCTAAAAACATGCAAGTAACTTTAAACGAAACATTTCAACTCAAATTCCATCACCAATTAAAAATTCCTCTTTAACCACGATCATGCACATTACAATTTCAAACCAACCAAACAATATCACAATCATAAATCATATCTTCATAACAAGGATTCCAACAACAAGATAAAACATGCATTTTTGTTTATCAAAATCAAAAATTCAACAGCATTCAAAATACCACCAATCCAACATCCAAACACACCAACCACATCCAACATCCCAACAAACCAACCAACAATTCCCCCCACACCAAAACCCATCATTGTCCTCAATGAATAAAATAAAATAAAATAACAAAAGCAAAAGGGAAGAGAACTTCCCTGATCAAGAAGACGCAGGAGGAGGCTGTGGGTGAAAGCCAACAAAATCAAAATAAGCCATCAGCATGGCCTGTAAATTCTGCTGATTGGTTTCTAAACGCTGTTGGTTGGCATCTAAACGCTGCATCGCAGCATGGAGGTCACGCAAATCTGGAACCGAGGAAGAAGATGGTCCGGTAGCACCTGCAGGAAGTAAAGGCTGCTCGGGTGTAGAGACACCCGGCTGAGGAGGATTTGCCTCATCAACAAATTTCACAAGTCCCATTTATACAAACATTTTATGTCCAAAGGTTCACATTCGCAAGCCACATTTAAATCATGTTGTTGCAAATTCAAAACACCCAAATTTACTGCCAACAGAGTGATGACTGATCCTAGACTCAAAGGGCGGGTTTTCTTTTTTAACACGGCAACAAATTGGCTTGCTAGCCAATACCCAAGATTCACCTTTTTCCTATTTATCATGCACCACAAAAAAAACAATTCCGGCTTTGTACAAATATTTGAGCCATCCTTTCTACCCGAAAAACTGTAGGCCAAAAATTTATGAATAATTTGCAAAGCATTATCTTTGATACAGCTACTTTTCGAACGACTGGGATTATATGGTTCCCTGTCGTTCGAAAGAGTATGCCAGGCCAAGTTACAGTCGGCATTGAACGGCTCACAATATTCACAAAATGAACTCTCCCTTTCTGATTGAGGAACAGGTCCCGACATAAAGCGCAGAGCATCGTTAAAGGCATTCAGAGACATATTAAAAACTTTCCCCATTAAACGAAAGCGTATCAGATTCGGGGTGTCAGCGGAAAAAGTTTTTTCAGTATTAAACACAAATGTACAATAAAATTCCCGAGTCAACTCATCAAAAGCAGGAAAGTCAACAACCCAAAAATTATCCCATCCTATATTACGCATAAAATTGGCTATCTTGGCAGACAAATTTAGAGCATTCAAGGTAGGAAGATGAAAGGATTTACCTGCAATTATCCTGCGAACCAGAATGTCGGGGCTGCGCTTGATAGAGGTCTTGGTGTTGAAGTTTAAGCACTGCCCTCTATGAATCACTCTCTCAAGCACGGCTTTCCCTTGAAGAACTCGAGGCTTCTTTCGCGCAGAATGAGGAAACATTGACATTGGTAATGTCAATGGTTCCTGGGCCTCTTCGGGATGCGTGGGCGGTTCAACCGGCGACTGAGGCTGAGGCTCGTGAGCTTCCAAGGGGGAATGTGGAACGGCTTCAGATGGTGGGACTTCGTGCTGCCGCGAAGGACCGGCTTTGTGAGATGCCGGGGTAAGCCTGTGGGAACTTGAAGTGTCTGACGAGGAAGGAGATGCCGGCGGCGCATATGCATCCGGTGAGGATGGAGAAGAAACTGCCAAAGACGAAGAAGAAGAGGTCGAAATTTCCACTGGCTCGGTTGATGTAACAGCCACCCTTCGTGGCATAATGGCGAGCAATCTACTTGAACGGCGGCGAGGAGGAGCAACACCTTTCTTTGGAGCCATGGTTAGGAAGAATCGAACAACAAGGGTTGAAGAATTCGCTCAATTTGGTTGAAGATGAAGGGGTGCGTGTTTGAAGAGAAAAGAGAAATTAGGGCTTAAAAGCCCCAAATTTGAAACTTAGCCGTTTTTAGGTGAACGGCCTCTCACTATTCACCCGCTTCTTTGCCCTTGTTTTCAACCTGTACACTTAGCCCCCTGTAGTTTCTCTGCACGTCCTAAAAAAAATGGAATGCTCTCAGTATCTCCCACTGCATGCACTCTAACCTCTCATGCACTTCGCTCTCTCAAATCTGTGACAACCAACTTAAAAAAACACATTAAATTAGAAAAACAAAAACAACCTAACTAAAACTAAGAAAAACTAGAATTAAAATTGCAATAAAATAAAATAAAAATAAAAAATAAAACAAAATTAAAATAAACAGAATTGAAAACATTGGGTTGCCTCCCAAGTAGCGCCGCTATTTACCGTCTGTAGCTAGACCCAATGCCCACCCTCAATATTACTCATAAATTGGGTAGGCCAACATGATTTCTTCAACGGTTTCCGACTCATCAAAATTCTCATAATACAATTTCAGCCGAGTCCCGTTGACCTTGAACATTTTCTGAGTATGCAGACTCTGAATCTCAAAAACTCCATTGGTTAAAACACTCACAACCACATAAGGACCAGTCCATCTAGACCTTAACTTTCCTGGCATCAGTTTAAGTCGTGAGTTAAACAAATACTTTTTGTCCTCATCGCAAAACTTTTTCGATTTAATCAACCTTTGTCATGAAGCTTCTTAGTCCGCTCTTTGTAAAATCGCGCACTATCATAAGCTTCCAATCTCAATTCCTCTAACTCTTGTAACTGCATTTTCCTTTCGAGCCCAGCTAATGAATAATCCAAATTACACTCTCTTACAGCCCAGTAAGCCTTATGTTCTACAGCAACAGGTAAGTGACACAACTTACCAAACACCAATCGATATGGAGACATACCAATTGGTGTTTTGTAGGCTGTGCGATACGCCCAAAGCGCGTCATCCAACCTAGAACTCCAATCCTTCCTGCTGGGATTCACCATTTTTTCCAAAATTCCCTTAATCTCACGATTCGAGACTTCAGCTTGCCCATTGGACTGCGGGTGATAAGTGGTAGCTACCCTGTGATGAACACCATACTTAAGCATCAAGGCCTTCACTCCTCGATTGCAAAAATGGGTCCCTTGATCACTGATCACGCCACTTGGAATTCGAACCTGCTAAAAATGTTAGACTCCGAGAAAACTCACAACAGCTTTAGAATCGTCCAGGTAGCCTTTGCTTCTACCCATTTTGAGACATAATCAACTGCTAAGAGAATGTATAAATTACCAAAAGAGCTTGGGAATGGACCCATGAAATCCATGCCCCAAACGTCAAAAATTTCACAAATTAGAATTGGAGTTTGGGGCATTTCATCTCTCAATGATAAATTACCAAGTCTTTGACAACGGTCACAACTTTTACAGTGTATATAAGAATCCCTAAAAAGGGTTTCCCAATAAAACCCACAATCTAGGATTTTCCTAGCTGTTCTTTTTGGACCAAAATGTCCTCCACAAGCAAAATTATGACAATATACCAATATGGAATGAATCTCATCGTTAGGCACACACCTACGCACGATTTGATCAGACCCTATCTTCCAAAGATAAGGTTCATCCCATATGTAGTATTTAGAGTCATTTTTGAGTTTATTTTTTCTTGCACTATTCATGCCTTGTGGAAAAACACCAGTTACTATAAAATTTACCAAGTCAGCATACCATGGTTCATTACCTGACTTACCTTGCATCATCAAAAGCTGCTCATCTGGAAACCCTTCAGATATAGGAATTGAATCCTCTTCTCTCACCAACCTGCTCAAATGATCTGCCACAGAGTTATTCTTTCCCTTGCAATCCTTGATTTCCCAGCTAAATTCTTGCAAAAGGAGGATCCATCTGATCAATCGCGGTTTGGATTCTTTTTTTGCTAACAGATACTTGAGCGCGGCATGATCTGAATGTACTATGACCTTCGAACCTAGGAGATAGGATCTGAATTTCTCAAAGGCAAACACGATTGCCAACAGCTCTTTTTCGGAAGTTGTGTAGTTGCACTGAGCAGCATTCAACGTCTTGGAAGCATAATAGATCACATGACTCTGCTTCCCCACTTTTTGCCCAAGAACTGCTCCTACTGCATAATGACTTGCATCGCACATGAGCTCAAATGGTAAATCCCACTTTGGTGGCTGAATGATAGGGGCTGAGGTCAACTTCTCTTTCAACAAATCAAAGGCCTTCTTGCAATCTTCTCCAAATTCAAAAGGAACATCCTGCTGAAGCAATCTTGTTAAAGGTTGTGCTATTTTCGAGAAGTCTTGAATAAATCGCCTGTAAAACCCTGCATGACCAAGCACACTACGAATATCTTTCACGTTAGCAGGATACGGCAATTTAGTAATTAAGTCAACCTTTGCCTTGTCCACTTCAATTCCTCTTTCAGAAACTACATGACCTAACACTATTCCCTCTTGTACCATAAAATGGCATTTCTCATAATTAAGAACTAGGTTAGTATCCATGCAACGTTTCATGACCTTAGATAAATTATCTAAGCATTGATCAAATGAATCACCATACACCGTAAAATCATCCATAAAAATCTCTATGCAATGCTCAATCATATCAGAAAAGATACTCATCATACATCTTTGAAATGTACCAGGTGCATTACAAAGACCAAAAGGCATACGGCGAAAAGCAAAGGTTCCGAATGGACACGTAAAAGTTGTTTTTTCCTGATCTTCAGGTGCAACTAAAATCTGATAGTAACCTGAATAACCATCTAAAAAACAAAAATACCTTTTACCTGCCAACCTTTCTAACATTTGTTCAATGAATGGGAGAGGAAAATGATCCTTACGAGTAGCGGCATTTAACTTCCGAAAGTCTATGCACATTCGCCACCCATTTTGCAACCTCATTGGTACCAGCTCATTCTTTTCATTCTCCACCAAAGTAAAACCTGTTTTCTTAGGAACAAGATGAACGGGACTTACCCAAGTGCTGTCAGAAATAGGAAAGATAATTCCTAAGTCCAAAAGCTTCAAAATCTCTTTAAGAACAACTTCTTTCATGGGCGGATTCAATTTCCGCTGTGGGTCTCGAACAGGCTTAGAATCAGCTTCTAACAGAATACGATGCATGCACATTGAAGGGCTGATTCCCTTAATGTCCGCAAGTGTCCAACCAATTGCTCCTTTGTTCTCTCTCAAGACTCTTAACAACTTTTCTTCCTGCAACTCAGTCAAGTTATTAGCAATAATAACCGGCAAAGTTTCATTTTCACCTAAGTAGACATATTTCAAGTGTTCAGGTAACTTTTTTAATTCTAACTTAGGTGCTTGAATTGTAGAAGGAAGAATTTCTTCACTTGACATTGGTAATGGAAGAGTTGAAAAATCTGATTTTGATGTAACTTCAGGTGTTGAATAAAGAGCCATGATACTCTCTTGCATTTCAACATTGTTTTGCAACGGTACATCCTTATCAGTTAAACTTTTCACAAGGACCACTTCCAACTTGTCATCAAGAACATTAGACTCAAATTCATCCCGCACGATTGAATCAATTACACTCACATGAAAAACAGACTCCGAATCACTTGGATATTTCATGGCATCAAATACATTAAAAGTTACCACATTGCCATCAAATTCAAGTGTTAAGGTTCCCTTGTCTACATCAATTTTTGTTTTTGCTGTTTTCATGAATGGTCTCCCTAACAGAATAAGAGACGGATGAGGAGAACATGAATCATCCATATCTATAACATAGAAATCCACCGGAAAAATTAAGTCATTTACTTTCACTAAAACATCTTCTACCACACCCTCGGGATAAGAATTAGATCCGGTCTGCCAATTGTATGATTACTCTTGTATCACGCAATGGGCCTAAGTTCAATTCTTTATACACAGATAAAGGCATGACATTAATAGACGCTCCTAGATCAAGCATGGCTTTTTCAACTTTTTTATTACCTATAATACAAGGAATAGTATACATACCTGGGTCCTTGCATTTTTGAGGTAATTTCCGTTGAATCATGGCTGACACATTCTCACTTACCAACACCTTCTCATCCTGTCGCAGCTTCATCTTTTTCGTGCACAACTCCTTAAGGAACTTGGCATACCTTGGCACTTGCTTAATAGCCTCTAAAAGAGGGATATTAATTTCTACTTTGCTAAAGGTGTCCAAAATTGCCTTGTCATCTTGCTCTTTCTTTTCCCTTGCCAATCTTCCTGGAAAAGGTGGAGAAATTACCATTTTCTGAATTTCTGAACTTTTTTCTCCAGCTTTTCCCTTCATTGAAATCTCCTTCTGTACACTCTCATCATTTTGGCTGCATGATTCATCTTCTTTTTCTTCCTTTGCCAAATCTTGTAACTCTTTACCACTCCTAAGAGTTACTGCACATGCATTCTCCCTTGGATTTTTCTCAACTTGAGACGGTAATCTACCTTGGTTCGCTTCCATTTTACTCATTGAAACAGCCAACTGTGAAATCTGATCCTCCAAAGACTTGATACTAGCTTTTGTTTGCTGCCTATCTTGCTGCACAGAATCAGCCAAACTTTTGATCAAAGTTTCAAGTGAAGTCCCTGGAACATTAACAGGCTGAATCGGCTGAACTGGAGGGAATGGAGGCCGAACTTGCTGCTGTGAGAAATTTTGATTTCTTGGGCCATAGCTCAAATTCGGATGATCGCGCCATCCCGGATTATAGTTATTAGAGTATGGGTCATACTTCCTTTGTTGCTGCCCTTGAAATCCACCAACAGCATTCACCAATTCCTTGGGTTCTTCTTGCAATGTCGGACACATATCTGTTGGATGACTCACGTTCGAACAAATACCACATGCTTTCACTTGCTGAATTTGTCCTGAGACAAATTTCTCCACAACAGAAGTTAAAACATCAAGTCTACGATCAATAGAAGAAATGTTTACCTCATTCACCTTGCTCGGAACTTCTGATTGCCGTGTCCCGAATTGCTGAGCATTTTCAGCCATATCATTAATTAACCGCTTAGCTTCTTCCAACGTATTGTTCATGAAAGCTCCCCCACTCGCAGCATCAATCATGTTCCTATCTGCAATTAATAAACCTTCATAAAAATATTGGATTAGCAATTGATCAGAAATTTGGTGCTGAGGACAACTCGCACACAATTGTTTAAATCGCCCCAATACTGCACAAAGTTTCTCCCACAAATTGCCTTATCCCGAAATGTCTTTGCGAATATTTGCCGCTTTCGTGAACCGGGAAAAATCGCCTCCAAAAACTTTTTCTTCATCTCAAAGCCACGCATCGATTATTGCTCCCGGATGTAAATCAAACATCCAATCATTTGCTTTATCCGCCAATGTGAAAGGAAAAGCCCTCAATTTCATATTGTCTTCAGTCATTCCTTGCGGTCTTTGACTCGAACATGCTAAATGAAAAGCCATCGATGCTTGTGAGGATCTTCGCCCGTCAATCCATGGAACTTGGGTAGCAATTGGATCAAAACAGTTTGAGTTCAAAGGAGCATTCACCGAAAGTGATACCAAGAGGTGGCGATTCACGTCCGAGTAGCCATTTCTCTTAGAGTTCGATGAGGGTCCGCCATTTCGCTAAAGGAGCTACTCAACTCCGACTTCCTCTTGTTCCCCGCCTTCAC
>CM028379.1:98549230-98606104 GCA_013146195.2 Codonopsis lanceolata
GTTAAACGAGCGAGAACAAGCTAGTTGTCTTTGCCGTTCGAGGAGCGATATCAAGCAAAAAGCAAGCGGTTCTTGTTGCCGATTCGGACAGAAGCATCAACATACTTGAGACCCATACAAACAATTGTGCCGCCCGGATCTCGAGGTGAAAACAACTAGGACAAGCGGTTACGTTGCCTAAATTCCGACAATACAAGAAAAACTCCCTCTCAGAAGGACAAAGTGAGCACACCTAAAACCTACAGAAAGCAAAGTTGACCCGGTTAAAATCCTCACGCTTCAAGAGGTAGGTAACCTAAAAGTTATTATTATTTTTGTTTAATAAAATAGTGTCATTAATAAAATAGTAATATATCATAAAATAAGTCATTACGCTGATAAAATTTCTATTATAAATAGCCATAAAATAAATCGTTATTATAGCCTATATTTCATTGGTTCTATTTGCAACTCTAAAATGAAGTTGCTATAAGTTTCCTTTATTTTACCTGTCATATACTCCCTCCGTCCCTAATTAATCGTCCTAGTTGACCCAGCACACAGTTTAAGAAAAAAACAATTGACTTGATTATTTATATTGATTTAATGTATAGTTTCCTTTAAAGCCCATGTGTATATGACCCGTAATTAAAGTAGAGTGAAAAAGTAAGGGTAAAGTGGTAAAAATGATGTTCTAAAAATGTAAGTTTCAAACTGGACAATTATTTTGGGACGGATGAAAAAGGAAAGGAGGACGATAATTTAGGGACGGAGGGAGTATTATATATACAAATATATATATATATATATATATATATATATATATATATATATATATATATATATTTGTGACCTCCAAAATTCATTCTGTAGTTTGGGCATACAATTAAAATTTTCAATTTTCAATTGAAACGAAATTTGAAATACCTCAATTCCATAAAACTAGTTCCATAAATATAAATTCTAAAATTTGGTCTATTTTTCCTCTATTACTTTATACAAGAACAACTCACCTTCCTTTTACCACCACCACCACCACTGACCACTGTCAGTTGCCATTAACTCCGACATCCACCGCCGCTGTTAACCACCACCACCACTATATGCTATTTATTTTTAAATATATTTTTTTTTATAATTTTGTTATTAGTGAAGTTTGAATCTTTGTCATTCATAATCACTAACAACCTCTACCATTAGACTATATATCATCCCTTCTTATTTTTAAGTTTATAGTTTTTTCTTTTTTTTCTTTTTCAGTTTATTATTATTATTATTATTATTATTATTATTATTATTTTTTTTTTGTACAAATATACTAATTTCACATTTGACGCTTATCATTACCTAGTGAATTTTTAATTACATTTTTTTATCAAAAAATACATTAATATACATTCGCAATTACAATATGTTAAAAATGAAGCTCCCTAGTTTTTAGTCATTTTTTTAAATAAGAACAATTAAATACTAAACTTGAGACATCAAGTTGTCCGAAGGCAGACGTCTGCTGGTGAACCCTTTGCAGAAGTCTTCTGTCGAAACCTGTGAAGTCTAAAAACTATTCTAAAGGCAAAGTTCTATACATAGTTGCCACGCTAACTGGTACGCAGCCCATTTAGCCACTAAGTAGAGAACCTATAGTAATGAATGAGCAAATGCAAATTAAGATACAGTGACAAACATAGAGCAGAGAATAGAGAGAAAATTATACACAGTTAGTTTTTTTTGATAAATCCAACAACGCTGTTAAGCTCCTAAAATCCCTCCTAAACACTTATACTCACCGACCAAAGATAAACCTAGTTAACTGATTAGGTTCCCGTCCTATTTAACCGGTTCCGATAAGCCAAAACAAACAGTTGTGCTGCCCGATTCAGACGCGATATCAAGCAAAAGCATGCGGTTGTGCTGCCTGATTTCAGACCTGACATCAACATACTTCAGACCCATACAAACAATTGTGCCGCCCGGATCTCGAGGTGAAAAACAACTAGGACAAGCGGTTACGTTGCCTAAATTTCGACAATACAAGAAAAGACTCTCTCTCCCTGAAGGACAGAGCGAGCACACCTAAAACCTACCGAAAGCAAAGTTGACCTGGGTTAAAATCCTCACGCTTCAAGAGGTAGGTAACCTAAAAGTTATTATTATTTTTGTTTAATAAAATAGTGTCATTAAAAAAAATAGTAATATATCATAAAATAAGTCATTACGCTGGCAAAATTTCTATTATAAATAGCCATAAAATAAATCGTTATTATAGCCTAAATTTCATAGGCTCTATTTGCAACTCTAAAGTGAAGTTGATATATATATACGTTATTTAAATTAAATTGATATAAAAAATATATTTAGCCAAAAATCTACTTTGAGACCGAAAGGGCGAGTTTGGTGCCTAACCCCTTTCTAACTCATAAATTAGCCTCCAAACCCTTACACCTCTGGTATATATGGTTTTTCTTTATTTATCCTTTAAATAAATATGGTGACTCTGTTTAAATATTTTGAGTCCACAAATTGAGGTCGATCATATTCCATGCGCTCGATGTTTTGAAACCACCCCGCCTTTTCAGTAGCGCAGACCGGTTTGAAACAGGGTACTCACAGTCCCAATAGTAAACTAAAAGTAGCTGGAATATCCAAGACTTGGAATTCTACTTGCATGGTAAGAGGTCCAATTGTCATTGCTAGCGTTCCACTCCTAAAGCGCATCGCCCGATGTTATCATAAGATTTTACTATCTATGATGAGGGGGTTAATTCTGAGATTTTTATTCCAAACTTGGCTAATGTACTTGTAGGGCAGACCTTTAGAGATGAGTCACTGTCTACTAGGACCCATGGTACCCTATTTTCCATATTTTCGACGGTGATGTGGAGAGCATCAATGTGGTCGGTTCCTTCTTTTCGTAGATCAAGATCAGTGAACATGATCACATTTCCAATATGGATATTCCCTATCATTTGGCGTAACTCATCAGGAGAGGTTTCAATGGGGACAACTGCTTCACCAAGAGATTTAGCCAGAGTGTCTCGATGTGTTTTAGAGGCACATAGCAAGCCCCAGATTGATATGTTGGCTTGAGTCTTTTTCATTTAGGCTAGTAGGATATCTTCTATTTCTCTAGCCCCATTGTTGGTCGCTTTGTCTTTGCCAAAGTGATCACCAATTTCTTGGTTTGGTTGGTAGGCTCGACCTGATCTGGTAAGATGACTGATATTTCCACCTATCCAAGTGGCTTTCTTTAAGTTGTTCATTTTTCCTTGAGGTGAACTTTGATTGTCTAGTATGACACTCTAGGAGAGTATGTTATAATCCAAGTTTGTTTCTTTTGCAGGTGCAGAGACGACAATATATGTTGAAGGTTCTTTATCATTCATACACTAAGCAGACAAATAATTTTGTACGTTCATGATTGTATCGTTCTGAGGTGGAAGGTTGTTCTTCGTACCTAATACTGTGATGACCTTGCTATCGATGAGGTCTTGGATGGCATGCCTCAACAGGTAGCACTTGTTAGTGAGGTGTCCATGACAATGATGGTATTCACAATACTTAGAGGGGTTCTATTTCTCGTGTAATATGCTTGGGGGTTTATAACCCTCGAGTGGTTTGAGTTTTCCGTGGGCCCAAAGTATTCTAAAGACGGTAGATCTTGGGGCAGGTAGAGCATCATAATGTCTTTCTTTTTTCTGTTCTTTTTTAAAATCCAGTGGTGAGGTGAACTCTTCCCCTGCAGTCCCCCAGGAAGCATCAACATCTCATGTGCCTCCAAACCCAACTTCCCAGCCAAACACTAACCCACCAAATATTGCCACTACCCCAAATCCCAATCCTCACCAAGTCCCTGCTACCCAAATATCAGCCCTTACCCGTCCTATCTTCCATATCCTCTCCCAAGCACCAATATTCCCCAAAGCCCAAATGAACTCCCTTTTCCCATAACCAACCCACTCCAGAACAGCCCACATATGGACCCAAAAAGCTATAACCCACCAGGCCAAGTTACTACCTACTTACCTTTTAATGATCCTGGCCGCCCAGCCGAAACCTCTAATAATCCACCAACCCAGAATCCTTATATTGCCCAAAATCCACCAGCCCAGAATCCTTATACTGCCCAAAATCCACCAGCCCAGAATCCTTATATTACCCAAAATCCACCAGCCCAGAATCCATATACTGCCCAATATCCACCAGCCCAGAATCCTTATATTGCCCAAAATCCACCAACCCAGAATCCGTATCCATCCCAATATCCTTACCCTATCCAAAATCCTTACCAAATACCACAGCCAGAAATTAACCCAGCCTTCCCTAATCCTGCCAGCATATACCAAAAGCCAATTCCCCCAGCCACCAAAATGGAGGCCGACATGGAAAATATGAAGACCATGATGCTCAAGCTTCTCAAGAAAGGGGAATTTTCTACGCGGGCACTAGCATTGCAACCTTCAGAAATACTACCTTCAAAATTCAAAATGTCCGACATAGAAAAGTTTGATGGGAATGGATGCCCTATATCCCATTTGAAATCTTATTCCACTGGTATGCAGTCAAGGGGGGCTAGCTTTGAGGCTATGACTTCCAATTTTCACCTCACCCTAATAGGGGCTGCCAAACAATGGCTAATGTTGTCTGATAGCAGCACCATGAATACTTGGGACCAGATAGCTAAAGGGTTCCTTGAAAGATACAAAGACAACACTAGTCCTGAAAATAAAAGGGACCTCGAGTCGTGCACCCAAAGGGAAAAAGAAACCTGTGCTAAGTTTGCAGTCATGTGGAAAAGAAAGTTGGCCCAGACTTTTGACAGACCTGATCCGGCTGAGTCATGCAGAATGTTCATTAAAAACCTCCAGCCCATGGAACATATGCGGTATCTCCCCTATACCAATTTTAAAGAAATAGTGGAGATAGGAGCCCGTATTGATGAAGATATACGGACTGGGCAATTAAAAGCCAATACGACTCCTAGTTCTTTCCATTACTCTAAAGGAAAGACAGCCGCACCAGCACTAGCCGTCAATATGGTACGAAATGCCTCAGCTCCATTTTCTACTCAAAATTATAGCACTGTTCCATGGTCCTACGATTGAGGCAGTGCAATCAAAGGGTGGGAGGAAATAATGGCCAGCAAAAATTTGAAATCGAGCAGGGGTGAACCGGTATTATGATGACTACTGAAGTTCGATGCATATCTTGCATGGACTAATGGCACAGGAAGTGCTAAAGCCTTTGGAAAATTATAAGCCGCCAAACCCCCTGCCCAGGACTTGGAACCATGCCTAGTACTGTGAATACCATCGCTGCAGTGGTCACCTCACCGATAAATGCTATACTCTCAAAGATGCTATCCAGGACCTTATAGATGATAAGGTTATTGAAAAGCCTCCACCCAGACCAAATATAGTCAATAACCCCCTACCTCAAATCAATATGATTGAGGTTGATGAAAAAATTTGTGTACTCAAGTTTGAAATAAATAAACATCCATTACCATATATCCTTGTTCCTTTTCCTCCATCCTTATCCATAAAAGAGCCTAGCTACAATATGCTCTCTTGGGACACTATCCTGGGTAGCCAAAATACTTGCAATATTGAAAAAGCCTCTTGGGTTGGTGGAAATGTTAGCCACCTTACCCGATCTGGCCGAGCCTACCAACCAAACCTGGAAAGAGGTGACCACTCTGGCAAAGATCAAGCAACAGTTACTGGGGCTAAAGCGGTGGAAGATACCTTATTAGCTCAGATGAAAAAAACTCAGGCTAATATTTCCATCTGGGGCTTACTTTGTGCTTCTAAGACCCATCGTGATACGATGGCCAAATCTTTAAGTCAGGCGGTCGTTCCTATTGAAACCTCCCCAAATGAGCTTACTCAAATGATCAGGAACATTCACTTTGGGAACGTGATAATGTTCACTGATCTAGATCTGCCAAAGGAAGGAACCAACCACATTGATGCTCTCCATATCACTGTGGGAATTTTGGAGAAACGGGTTCCCCGAGTTTTGATAGATAATGGGTCTTCATTGAATGTATGTCCCGCCAGCACTTTAGCCAAACTGGGAACAAACATATCAGAACTCGCTCCTTCCTCACAAACAGTAAGGGCATACGAAAACACCTGTCGATGTGTCCTAGGGGTGGTCACTTTAATGCTAACCATTGGGCCATTAAACATGCCAGTTGAATTCCAAGTCCTCGATATACCAGCCACCTTTAGCCTGCTGTTGGGACGCCCTTGGATCCATGAGGTAAAGGGGGTAGCCTCTTCATTGCACCAACGTGTCAAATTCATCCACGAAGACCACATAGTGATTATTTTGGCTGATAAAATCGTGGAGAGTAAGGAAAGCGAGGATATCCCAATCCTCGAGATAGAGCATGAAGACATAGGCATTTTTCTCAGTGGCTTTGAGGTTATCCCCCAAGCTGTGGTCAACGCCATTGAATATGGCCGAGAAACTGACATCATCGGAAAGAAAACCACTTCCCTAGGAAACATGGTCCCTTTAAACATGTTTTGAAAAATGAATTATATGCCTGGTCTAGGTCTCGGCAGAAATCAGCAAGGGCTTGTTAATTTAGTCCAGGATGAACTTAAGGAATGTATCCCTCCTTTTGGTCTAGGATACACGCTTACTCCAGCTGAAGTAGCCGCAGTCATGAAACAGAAACGTGAGAAAAGAAAGGCAGAAAGAGAAAAGCGTCCTTATAAATATCCCCATCTCCAACCATATAGAAAAACCTTAGATGGTTACTTTGTAAGGGAAGGGGAAACAGAAGCCTATCTCATGTTTCCTGAGCCCTGGCTAGACCAGAATGGAAAAAGATGCCCTGGTTGGGAAATCTTTGAAGATGTCAGTCTTCTCACAGATAGAATGGAACAGGTTACCCTGGAGCCCCGTAACACTGCATATAAGACTGTCACTATTGAAAATACTTGGTCTATAGACCAAGATGATTATGCTCTGTCCTTACTAGATGATGACGGTCTAGGAGACAGCTCCCTGGGTATGATAGACGGAGGCACTTATTATAAAGAGTTCCCTGCTGAGTTTGAGCTTATTGCTGATAAGCCTCTGCAGAAATGGTATACCACGACCGGCCCGCTCCTGACGTCCGTAGATCTAGTGGACCGCTTTGGATATACTATCCCTATTTCTTCCCCTAGCTTTACGGATTGGTCAACTACCGATCCGCTCCCTAAAGTTGAGGATCTCAAACCCCAGGTCCTCAATAATGTAATAAAGCATGTACAATTTGCTTTTAATGATAATCTGAATGTCTTTGTTTATTCCTTAGTTGCACCTACCTTAAAAGGCGCATTAAATAATAACGATAATGAGTCATTTAATGAAATGGACCCAAAAGATAAAAATTATTTGCTTGAGCTTGCAAAGTCAGTTGAGCACCAGGAACAACATCATTCATCAGCAGCAACTGAAGACTTGTCCACTATCAATCTGGGGCTGGACAACAAAATAAAAGAAATAAAAATCGGCAGCTACCTGCAAGGCTCTAAAAGGGTAGCACTAATAGATCTCCTCAAAGAGTTCGTGGACATATTTTCCTGGTCCTATGAAGATATGCCCGGGCTAGACCCAGCCATAGTCGAACACCGGATCCCCATATATCCGGATGCTCGGCCAGTTAGGCCAGAATGGTCACTACATGTTAAAGAAGAAATCATGAAGCAGATGCACGTCAATTTCATTCGGGTAGTAGAATACCCGATCTGGCTGTCCAACATAGTGACCGTTCCCATGCCCAACGGGAAAGTCCTGATCTGTGTAGACTTCTGCGACCTCAACAAGGCGTCGCCCAAAGATGACTTCCCTCTACCCAATATTGATATTGTGGTAGACACCGTTACTGCTCACAAAGTCAGATCCTTCGTTGACGACATGCTGGGCTATAATCAAATAAAAATGGCAGCAAAGGACCAGGAGAAGACCTCATTTACTACCCCTTGGGGGACCTACTGCTACAATGTCATGCTGTTTGGGCTAAAAAATGCTGCGGCTACTTATCAGAGGGTCGCCACCACCCTCTTCCACGACATGATCCACAAAGAAATGGAGGTCTATGTTGATGACATGATCGTGCACTCCAGCGACGCCAATGGTGCTCATATCAAAGACCTTCGAAAATTCTTCGAAAGGTTAAGGAAGCACCAAATGAAGCTTAACCCCACCAAAATGCACATTTGGGGTTACCAAAGGCAAGGTCCTGAGATTCTTAGTGACCGAGCAGGGCATCGAGATCGAGTCAGCGAAGATCCAAGCTATCCTAGAGATGCCACAACCAAAAACTCCAACCGAGGTCAAAGGCTTCCTAGGCCGATTGCAGTATATCAGCCGTTTCATCCGGTAATTGACAACCGCATGTGATCCCCTCTTCAAACTCCTAAAAAAGAATACTGACCAAGTCTGGGATGAGAAGTGCCAGCTAGCCTTCAAAAAAAATGAAAGCCTACCTTACCAATCCTCTTGTGCTAGCTCCACCTCATGCACATAAACCTCTCCTCATATATTTAACCGTCACAGACACATCAGTAGGGGCTATGCTCGCCCAAGAAAAAAAAGATTCCTATATTGAAAATGCCATATACTTTATAAGTAGGAAGCTGCAAGGAAGCGGGCTAAATTATTTAGCGCTAGAGAAAAGCTGCACCAGCCTAGTCTATGCCACGCAAAGGCTCAAGACCTATCTCCAGAATGGACCCTATCAAGTACATCTTTGGCAAGCCATCATTGTCCAGCCGACTGGCTAAGTGGTCATTTCTTCTCAATGAGTTTGACATAACTTATGTCACACTCAAATCTATCAAAGGCAGCGTGATTGTAGACCACTTAGCCTATCTGCCCTTAAAAACCGAAGATACAACTGAGCCTAACTTCCCAGACGAAGGTGTCCTAGAAATCACTGATCATGACACCAGCTGGCAGATGTTCTTTGACGGAGCCGCGAATAAAAGAGGCTTTGGCATAGGAATCTTGCTCATCGACCTAGCTGATTCTCATACTCCGCTAGCCATAAGGTTGGAGTTCAAATGCTCAAATAACACGGCGGAATATGAAGCCTGTATTGCTGGCCTAGAAGAAGCTCTCCAAAGGGGAGCCAAAGATCTCGAAGTCTATGGAGACTCTGCCTTAATTATAAATCAATTCGAAGGGAGATGGAAAACCCAAGATCCCCGGCTGCAGCTCTATCATGCCAAACTAACAGCACTTGCCGCCCGATTTGACTCTATCTCGTTCCATTATCTGCCACGAGATAGAAATCAATTCGCCGATGCCCTAGCCACTCTGGCATCGCTAGTCCAAATTCCCGTAGAAACTAATGTTCAGCCATTCGTAATCGGGAAGAAGGTCACTCCGGCATACTGCTTCAAAATTAATGCAGCCCCTGAAGCAGATCACGAGCCCTGGTATGTTGATATCCTAAATCTGCTTCAGAAGGGAACTTATCCTCCTGGCCTAGACAAAAGAGGAAGAGTCTCCCTGCGAAGGTGGGCCTCACAATTTGTACTCAGCGATGACAGCCTGTATAAGAGGCACTATCAAGGCCTTAACTTATTATGTGTCGATAGGGCCAAAGCTGAGCAAATCATGGATCAACTGCATGGTGGTACTTGCGGGCCCCACATGAATGGTCATATGCTGTCCAAAAAAATTATCCGACAGGGGTACTATTGGAGTACGCTTGAAACCGATTGTATTCGGTGGGTGCGACATTGCGACAAATGCCAACGCTTTGCCAATCTGTAGCATGTGCCCTCGCATGTCCTATATAACTCCACAGCCCCCTGGTCCTTCTCAACATGGGGAATCGACGTTATAGGCCAAATTAACCCAAAGGGATCCAATGGCCACAAATATGCCTTAGTAGCTGTCGATTACTTTACAATGTGGTGGAAGCCTTTTCCTATAAAATTCTGAATGCCCGAAAGGTGTCCGATTTCATCCGGGCCAACATAATATATCGCTACGGGGTGCCTTTCAAAATAATCTCTGACAACGGCACGCATTTTGAAGGGGACGTGAATCGTCTGCTTGACGAGTTCAAGATCCAAAGGCTCAAATCCTCCCCCTACCGGCAGCAAGCCAATGGTGCTGTCGAAGCAGCCAACAAAACACTAGAAAATATTATCAGGAAAATGGCTGACACAGGAAGAAACTGGCCTGAAAAATTGCCGTTAGCCCTCTGGGGCTATCGCACCTCAGTCCGCACACCCATTGGGGCTACCCCCTATTCCCTTGCATATGGCATGGAGGCAGTACTACCAATAGAAGTTGAAATTCCATCACTGAGAGTAATGATGGAATCTGACATAGCAGAAACTGACTGGGTCAAAGGGCGATTTGAGGAATTAGCCCTGTCGACGATAGCCCTGGAGCATACAGAGCATATCAAAGGCGCATAGCAGGGCCTTCAATAAAAAAAGTCAAAGGCCGCGACATCCAAGTCGGGGATCTTGTGCTTCGAGAAAACCCCCTAGTTATGTTGATACTAGGGGAAAATGGAAATCTCCATGGATGGGACCATATATTGTCAAGGAGATCCGGTCAGGAGGTGCCGTACTTCTCACAAACCAAGAGGGAGAAGACCTTGTTCAACCCTTCAATCTCGACAAGCTCAAAAGGTATTATGCTTGAGCTAATTTATCCATCAGTTGCTTCCCTCTCCAGCTCGCTAGGTTGAAAACCCGAAAGGGCGGCCTAGGCAAGTAATGATGGAATCTGACATAGCAGAAATTGACTGGGTCAAAGGGCGATTTGAGGAATTAGCCCTAATCGACGAATGGCGCCTACTAGCCCTGGAGCATACCCGAGCATATCAAAGGCGCATAGCCCGGGCCTTCAATAAAAAAAGTCAAAGGCCGCGACATCCAAGTCGGGGATCTTGTGCTTGAAAACCCCTAGTTATGTTGATACTAGGGAAAATGGAAATCTCCATGGATGGGACCATATATTGTCAAGGAGATCCGGTCAGGAGGTGCCGTACTTCTCACAAACCAAGAGGGAGAAGACCTTGTTCAACCCTTCAATCTCGACAAGCTCAAAAGGTATTATGCTTGAGCTAATTTACCCATAAGTTGCTTCCCTCTCCAGCTCGCTAGGTTGAAAACCCGAAAGGGCGGCCTAGGTAAGTAATGATGGAATCTGACATAGCAGAAATTGACTGGGTCAAAGGGCGATTTGAGGAATTAGCCATAATCGACGAACGACGCCTACTAGCCCTAGAGCATACCCGAGCATATCAAAGGCGCATAGCCCGGGCCTTCAATAAAAAAAGTCGAAGGCCACGACATCCAAGTCGGGGATCTTGTGCTTCGAGAAAACCCCCTAGTTATGTTGATACTAGGGGAAAATGGAAATCTCCATGGATGGGACCATATATTGTCAAGGAGATCCGGTCAGGAGGTGCCGTACTTCTCACAAACCAAGAGGGAGAAGACCTTGTTCAACCCTTCAATCTCGACAAGCTCAAAAGGTATTATGCTTGAGCTAATTTATCCATCAGTTGCTTCCGTCTCCAGCTCGCTAGGTTGAAAACCCGAAAGGGCGGCCTAGGCAAAAATTGGAGCATATAAAAAAAACAATAAAAGAAGAAATAAGGGCTCACTAGGTTGAAAACCCGAAAGGGCGGCCTAGGAAAAATTAGAGCATATATTAAAAAAAACAGGAGAAAAAAGGGGAGGGAAGACACTATTTGAATCCTTGGCATTCTACCTCCAGTCTTCAGCATACAAGGGGCTCGACTGATAGGAAAGAGAAAAACCACGATGGAAGCTCACATTAAAACACTAAAATATAAGAATACAGGTCCTAAGGTGCAACTTAGGAATAATTGCTAAAGAAATTTGGGTTGTACATTATTTGCCTGTACATATCTATTACTGCCTCTATCCCCCCTTGTTTCCCCAGAAACTATCCCTTCTTTTGCAGCTCAAGCCCCAAGGTGGTCCATCAGTGATTGCGGCGTCCGCCCAGCCGGGCCCATATAGGCTCCTCGAGGCACGAGAAAAAGCCGGCCAGGTTCCTCCCACTGTTCCTGAAGCGCCCGGTCCGGTTTTTATCATCATTAGAAAATTAAAGAAGCTAGAAAGAAAGGCTACGCACACTAGCAACGACAATTATATGGCCAAGAAACAGGAGAAGGCGGCTGCCCCTCCCTCCCCGCGTATCACCAGAAAAGCTCGCTCAAGCCTGAAGGTGTATTCTTATAAAACCCCTTTTCTAAAATACAGCGTGCTGTTACTCTTAGATATTGGTATAGCTTTATTTTATGCGTGTGTTTAAGTTTGCATTTTTAATATTTTTGCATCGTATAAAATTATATTGCATTGTATAATAAATGTTTGTACAGGTTTTAGTATAATTAAAAAAAAAAGAAACTAATAATTGCAGGTATACAAGACTAATGTGCTCGGGACGACTGGCTCCTGTCAAGACCACCACCCATGACCCAAGGACCCCCTATGCCACCAGCTCTGTATGCTCGACTGCTCGACCCATCGACATCGAATCATCGTCGTCACCATCCCGACGCCTAGTTTGCCGCGTTGTATCACTCCCCTTGCAGGAAAATTCGTCAACAAGCTTTTGATAAAGCTTGTTAATGCTAAAGAAGCCCCGCAGCAGCCTCTTGTAGGTGGACACATTCACCTGGAAAAAAAATGAGATAGCAAAAAGAGAATATATTAGTCTCCAAAAAATAATAGACATGGATAAAAAGAAAAAAAATGATGAAAGAAGAGAAAAAATATATATGCATGATATAAAAAAAAGAAAAATAAATGTAAAGGTAAATGTGTCTACCGAACGGGCCTGCTCCGGGACCCGATGCTCCTTAGGGATCTCGACATCTGGAAGCATCTCCTCTACCACATGACCGCCCCAATGATACTGGAAGGTAGAGAAGACGTCATCGGGCTTAGTAAACTTCAAATTCTCGTCGAGAGATGGGATAGAAGGCCTCGGCCCTAGCGGAGGAATCGAGAAGTCGCAGCGAAGCGAGGAAAAAAGGAGGATGAAGCACTGTCCTCAAGAAATCCTCATATGCCATAATCGGAAAATCTGTCGCTGGCATGAGGAATTTCGATAGGTACTGATACCTGTTCGGCAGCTGGTCGGGCTCTATCACCCAGAAAGGGGGCCGAGGAGGCACCACTGGAGGCACTAGAATCGGATAATGTTGACGATTGACCCGCTCGCCCCTATATAAAGAATCCACCATAATGGATACCATCAGTATCCGGCAGCGGCTTAATCCCAAAGCAACAGCGTAATGCCCCTCCAAACTCTCCCAAGGAAGGAAGTGCACCGTACCCGGACTCGAGCTAGTAATCCGCTCCTGCACTCGTTCCTTCTTTGCACAATCGCCATCCTGATCTGACCGAACCCTGTTCTCATCAATGAACTGGAGCAGATATGGTGGCTGGTGGACACGCTGATGGAGACGACCCGACGTGAAATGAAAGAATGAAAAGGCCCAGACCTATAAAAATAAAAAAAAAGAAATTTTATCAACAATAAAAAAATGGATGCTGTTAAAAAATAGAGATATAAAAAAAAAGAAAAAAAAGAAAGAAGTAGCGAAAGCAGGAAGAGGCATATACCTCCCACGCCGGGGCAAATCCATTCAAGGTCGACGAGTCATTCCGGCAAGCCCTGTCCATAGAAGCATATAGTTCGACCAGGCCCGCCTGCCCCAATCATAGGCAGGGATCCGCTCAAAATCAGCCAAGCAGGCCAGGACAGAAACCCTCAGGGTGGTAGAAGAGTTGGCAAAAAACGACGTGCCGAGAAGCCATTTTCTGGCACCTGCCCAGCGTTGGCTAGAAGCCATTGTCGCATGCTGCTAATAAAAATCTCGTCCGTCGATTTAAATTCTGGCTCGAAACCCAGGAGGTCCTCCACCTCCTCTAGACGCTGATGGAGAGTATAGTCAGGAGCCAAAGCCTCCCCGATGCTGGTAGGAAGGCCAGTGATAGCGACAAAGTTACAGGGGGTCATGGTCGCCTCCCCCCAACTGAAATGAAAGGTATGGGTGGTGTCCCACCAATAGTCCCGAAGCACATAAAAAATCGGCAGATAGCTCGTGAAGGGGCGAAAAAGCATGAAAGATCTTGAAGCCGGAACCTCCACTAGAACTGTGGCCGCCAGCAACATGTGATAAATCTCCATTACATTGGTACAAGAAGCCCGAACCCTCTGGAATGGCTCAGGAACTAAAAAAGAAGAAAAAAAAAGAGGTAAGTCTACTATCTTTATTTTCATCCTTAAAAAAAATGAATAAGTATAAATAATAATGAATAAGTAATGATATGTTGCATGCATCGTATTTCGTGAATCATAAGATTGCAGCATGCTAATTTCATGTGATGCATTTTATAATAAAAACATCGTTTTAAATGTGAATAATAATAAGCATTTGGCATCCACAAAAAAAAATGTATATTTTGCATTTGAAAGTATATGTTGCATTCTTTTTACATTCTCGCAGAATAAAGAAAGTGATGCATTTTGGTGCATCTAAAAAAATAATATATAAATAAATAGAAATGCATTTTTGTGCATCTAAACATGTATTCTAGTATTTTAGGCATAAAAAAAAATATATGAAAAAAAGAAGAAAAATATAAATATATATAATAATATAATAATAATGATAAATAAAAAATGTATATTTTGCATATATGCTGTATTTCTCTGCATTTTCATATGCGTATAAAAAAAAAGAAAAAAAAAGTATATCTTTTGCATCTAAATATGCATTTTTGCATCCTAGGCACCATAAAAAGTGTATTTTGCATTTTAAAGATATGTACTGCATTTTTGCATTATTGCATGCATAATAAAATAAAGAGTGCCCATGCATCATGTTAGTAAGCATCCCATAATTTTTATGTATTGCATTTGCATCAAATAAAGTAATATATGCATCCATCATTTGCATTTATTGTCCAATAAGATGCATTAGGGGTGCACTAAAAAGAGAATGAAATGCCACCAATCATGAAAATAAATATTCCCATGACATTTACTATATCCCTACAGCATAAGCATGCATGAAAAATAAATTTTAGGGCATAAAATATATCTGTTTTGTCCAGTATTCATCCGAAAAATGTGCCCGAAAATGTGTCCGAAAAAAATTGCATTATATCCCGAAAAGTCCGTTTCATGAGCATATAGCATGTAAAAATATATTTTAGTCTAAAACATGTATCATATAGTCCCAATTGCATTTATAGTATAAATCATGCATAGTAGGGTCAAATAGTGACTACTAGTTCAATTACGCATCGTAAAAATAGATTGCATAAATTTGATGCATCATTACCTAATTGCATCATTTTAGCATAAATATTGCATGCATAAGTATTATCAACAGAGTCAAGAATGCTCCAAAAGTGCCAAACAGTGCTAAAATCTAGCAGATCTGAAGTATATCCAAGCAGATCTAAAAAAGAAGAAACTTACAGAAGTGGGTGGAAGGTTGGACACATGGGTGTTCCGATCACGGAAGATATTGCCCCAGTCATCCTTAGTATATCGGTACTTGATTTTATTCCGGATCAAAGGAGGAAATTCCTTCCTCCTTCCGTCAGATTCTGGGTGCATAGGAGCCTTCCCCTTCCTGGATCGCGATGAAGAAGCCATCTGCTAGAGAAAACACTTAAGTTGGTGGAAGAAAAATGAGAAAAGGAGCAAAAATGAAGAAGAAAATGAAATGAGCAGTAATGGCATTGGAGGAAGGAGACACTGAAGAAGAAAGATGAAGAAAAGAGCAGTAGCTCCCTCTCTTGCTCTCCCGTCACTAATAATGGGAGGAAAAATGAATTTTTCCTTTTTCCCCCTCCAAAGTTTGAAGCTGCGACACTTAAGTCCCCAGGTTCCAAAAGTTGCAAAATGGCCCTAAAGCTTAACGAAGAGTTAACAAAAGTAATTTTGTTAACCAAATTTGACGGCCATCCATCCGAGGGCAAAGGAAAAGTAATATCCCCAGTAGATCAGCCGCAAAATAAACAGAAAAGCCAAGAAATTCAGGCGGCGCAGGTAAGAATTGCAAAAAAAATAAAAAAGAGAAGAAAAAAAGAAAAAAAAAGAAAAAAAGAAGAAAAAGAGAAAAAAAGAGGAAAGAATAAGAATGAAGAAAAAAAAGAATAAAAAAAAGGGGGAAGAAAAAGAAAAAAAGAGAAGGATCAAAAGAGAATAAACAAATAATAAGCGTGCAAATAAAGAGAAATGGCGAGCATGCAGAATAAAGAAGAAAAAAGAAAAAAAAACGAAAAGAAAAAAAAAGGAGAAAAATGAAAAGAAAAAATCGGAAGAGGGGAAAATGCATGTACAAGAAAAGAAAAAGGAAAAAAATGTACAAGTACATGCAACAAAAGAAAATGCGGCGGCAGAAGAAGAAATTTTCGGCTGAAGCTAGAAAATGGAGCAAAAAGAAAAAACAACAGCGAGAAAAAAAAAGAAAGAAAAGATGATTTCAACTGGAACCAAAAGATGCGGCAGCAAGGAAAAGGAAATTTCTAACCAAGGTTAGAAAGAACAGTAAAGAAAAAATGCAGCAGCATCAAGAAAGATTTTCCAGCTAAAGCCGAATATATAGCGAAACAGGGGAAAAGATTTTCCAGCAAAGGCTAGAACTGTGCCAAAAGAAAAAATCCCCAGCCAAGTGCAGCAAGAGCAGCAAAGAACAACATAAAGCAGCAAAGCAACATCAGCGGCAATTTGCCACAAGGGCACGACAAGAGTAAGAAAAGGAAGGTATTTTCCTTTTCTGTGCATTTGTATGATGTTTGGAAGACTTTCCTAATGGGGCAGGCAACCCGGGGCAAGAGAAAGGCTTTGTCCTCCAACGAAGGCTGAGTTCCTGAGGAGACATTGAATTCCAGACATCAATCGCTGTGTTGGAAAACTTTCTTTTAAGGGGCAAACAACCCCGGATTAGAGGGAAAGGTTTTTTCCTCCGACGGCGCGCGTTCCGAGGAGACATTTCATGCCGCATGGCCAGCATTTAACTATGATTGGTCTGATTCCTTGGCTAAGGATACGTAGGCAGTCTATTTCGATAGACGCGACCATCACAACACGTTATAATTACCTTTGCATCACTCATTTGATAAAGCTTTGCAGCACTTGCTCATTTAACATTGCAGCACTTGCACCGCGGTACTTGCATCGCAGCATTTGATCCCCGGCAGAGTGAACTACGTCTCGGTCTGATTCCTTGTATAAGGATACGTAGGCAGCCTATTTCGGTAGGCACGACCGTTGCACAAGTGATAGTTTAGGTTTTGGCCTGAACTACGTTTTGGTCTGAGTTCCTTTATTAAAGGATAAGTAGGCAGCCTACACTAGTAGGTCCGACAATTAGAGCATTTTTTTGCATATCTGCTTAAAAACTACGATAACCTGCTATAACCAATTAAATATGTCTAAGCTATGGAGTTTGGTTAGCATTATAAACTGTTGCATTATAACTGTTACTTATTACATTCCTCTCCTATTTTAATTGAACGAAATTGGAGAGTCTATTGTTTATCAACGATGTTCGTCTACTCAGTAAGCCTCGGGTTATCCGTAGACACCATCGTTGAGGGGCTCAGAGACGACCCCAATTCGCACTCGATATGTGACTCGCATGTGATTTCAAGAACTGTTTAAACTTAACAAATGTCAAGTTACATGAGTTAAAAATGCGAAAGGCAAAGCAAGATGCGCGAAACATTAAAATGCGAGGGATAAAAATGCCAATTTTGAAAGTGGAATAGTAGCCTGGCGCGGCCAAAAGGGGCATCTGGCGCCGCGCCAAGAACACCTTGGATCCGCGCCCAAGGTGCTACAGCCTACAGTACCTCTCCCAGTTAACGCATTGTGCAAGAACGTAAGCCTGGTGTACAAACGATTTAAACGCACAGAGAGGATTTTTAATCCCCGATGTGTCCTCTCCTCCAGCTATAAATAGAGGCGTTGGGACTCACTTCAGAAGCCCAAAAGAGATCGAGAAGAAACGCCGATAAAATTTCTTTGCGTTGTCCTAACGCTGAGAAAGTAGTGAGTGAAGTGAGATAGAGAGTGGTCAGCCTATAAAGCCTTGAAATCCTGCCAAAACTCCGCCAAACCAAAAACCCACCGGTTAAAGTGATCCCTAGCCCTTTAGTTAGGTATCCACCCTATTTCCCCGGCCCAAAAACCATAAAGTAAGCCGTTACTCTGCCTGAGTAAATAGGCTGAAATCACCCAAAGTAAGTCGTTATTCCGCCCAACTAAATAGGCCAAAACCACCAAAACTAAGTCGTTATTCTACCCGAGTGAGCGAGCCAAAACCACCAAAAATAAGCCGTCACTCTGCCCAAATCACAGTAGCAGCAGCATAAAAGTCTCCCTCTCCCGAAATGGGACAGAGCGAGCACACTCCGCTCTAAAAGGTAATAACCTTTAAGGGCATTATTTTTATAAAAGTTGTTCTTTAAATCCGGGCCAATGTAGAAAATATAAGTCGTTGTGCTGCGCGGATTTAGTTAGAAAATACTATGTAAAAGAGCCGTTATAATAGCCAAATATTTTTAAATATATCTGTAATTATTGTACGGAGACGGCTTCAAGTCCGTAAATAATGTAGCCGCAGATGTATTTGCTTTTTATTTCCTATCTTTAAATGCTTTGTTTATTTTCTAAATAAATATAACAAAAAACATACTGTAGCCAAAAACAGTTTTTGAGACCGAAAGGGCGAGTTGGGTGCCTAGCACCTTCCCAACTCGTAACTTAGCCTCCGACCCCGTTTTATAATCTCTGGTTTTTTTTTTTTTGGTTTTGCTTTATTTTTGCCTTAAAATAAAGATGGCGACTCTATAAAACATTTTGGATCCAGTGGGGCGTCACAACACTCCTTTCTTTCACTTTTCTGTTTTCCCCTAAAAAAGGGAGAATGAGAATGGAAGGGTGATGCATTCCTATATCCTGTTATCCCCTAAACAAGGGATAGATTGATGCAGGAAACCCAAAGTACCCATAGTGATCCGAAATATGCCATAAAGCTATTTTCATAAAATCCATAGTGGGGGCGTCACAACATCCTTGTTTGCACTTTTCCGTTTTCCCCTAAAAAAAGGAAAATGAGAATGAAAAGGTGATGTATTCCCATATCCTGGTATCCCCTAAACAAGGGATAACTTGATGCGGGAAACCCAAAGTTCCCATATTGGATCAAAAATCCACTAAAGTCAACCGAGGCGCATTCCAACGCGCTATTTTTGACAGCACTCCTCTCGCACTTTTAATTTCGTTTTCCCCCAAACAAGGGAGGTTGGAATGAGAGTAGTGGTGTCCCGCATCCGCACGTACGCGCACCCTTATCCAAGGGCGCGCGGGGCGCGGGCGCATGCCGGGCGACCCACATTAGTGTGGCTGATGCAGGGGGTATGCTGGCTTTGGTGTATGGTAGCAGTTCATAATATTCCAAAGTGAGTGCACATGTGTAAGTCAACTAGGAAACCTAGAAACTTTTTACAGTAATATAAAGCAGTAAAAATGTCTGTCTTTCTTGTTTTGTGTGGATTGTCTCGGCTGATAAGTTTAAATCCCATGAGGGACAGAGTGAGCGCGCTAGACGGCCATTCCAACAATAAATAGAAAGAAAAGTGGAGAAACTATCAATTCCTATTATTACATTTTGGTCCTAATCCCCAAAATAAAATTGACAGAATAAAATAATATTTACATGTGGGGCATTTTGCTAGCATAAATGTAAATTAAAAATGTTGGTTGCAAACACAAATAGTAATGGTTGCATATTCCATATTCTTTGGTAATGGTTCTAATATGTATGCGGAGGTGGCTGCCTTTCGTTTTGGGCTGCAGTTGTGTGTGAATTATGGTTTTGCTGAGGTTTCTGTGGAGACAGATTCTAAGGTGGCTGTTTTAGGTATCTCTGGAGAGTGTCAGTTTCCTTGGCGGTATAGCTATGAATTGGAGGATTGTATGATTCTTAGTAAAGGTTTTGATGTGTCCCATGTTTATCGAGAGAAGAACAGGGTGGCTGATATTCTTGCTCCCGAGGCCTACTCCCATCGTGGGTATGTGGAATATTCGGATATTGAGCATCTCCCGAGGAAAATTCTTTCGGTTTTGCGGCATGACATGTTGGGGATCTATAATTTTCGCAAAGGCTTATGTTTGCCCTTTTTTTGGTTTTGTGGTTTTCTTTTGTTTGTATGGTTTTATTTCTAGAGGTGAGGCTCCTTTGTCCTCCCCGTTATAAGGGCAAGGCTAGTTGTCCCCCTCATGTTTGTATATTTTCTTCGTTATTTTATAATATCTTGTACCGCCCCTCCTTTGTCCTCCCCGTTATAAAAAAACGCAAATAGTAATATCAAAAAAAAAAAAGCAAATAGTTGTCCCCTCAATGTATATTAAAGAATATTATATTGATAAAACAATTAATATTTTCAACACATATATAAACATGTATAAAAATAAAAAATCTAGACTACGTGCAAAAGCATGTTAAGTATGTAAAAATAATTTATCAACCCCTAAACAAAATTGAGTCTAACCCTTATTTGTTTTTTTATTAAAAAAACATTATCCTCAGGAGAGTCGCCACTATGAGACCACTAGAAAAACGCTAATTACTGACGGAAATTTCAGTCAGGAATTTAACCTTTCCGTCGGTAATTTGGCTTTTGCAACGGAACCGCCTGCCGGTGATCCGTCGGTAAATTTGTCGTGATGATACCGACGGAACTCTTTCCGTCGGTAATTATCGACACATTTCGGCTAACTTCCGAGAACTCTCTCGATGGTTTATTTCCGGCGAATACCGACGAATGTTTCCGTCAGCAATTTACATCTCCGTTAGTAATTTCCAACAGACTATTCCGTCAGTAATAGATATTTCCGTCAGTAGTCCTAATGAATATTTCACGTCGGTAATTCCCCAACGAAATATTCCGCCGGCAAAAATACTAACGGAATGTTCGTCAGTAATGCTAAAAAGATGCTTAAATTTTTAACTTTACCAACGGAATTTCCTCAGTAAAATTTAAAAAAAATAAAAAAAAATTACGTCTGATAATTTATTTTAGGTACATGATATATCACAAATATATATAATAGATTAACAAAAATTAATTGCACTACAAAACTAAATCATTAATAGAACAAAATGTTATTACATCAAATTCGTTTCACATATCTATTGTTAATTACAAGTGTATTGAATGTTCGACACATAAATTATGTAAAAGCTCTGCCTGACTGGTTGATATAGATCTCGTGATGACAAGTGTAGTTCTCGGGCATGGCCCTTGGTAGGGCAGACAAGCATGTGCTCGTCCATGTTTAGACGAGAGTTACCTTGCTCTCTGCTCGCTAGCTCTACCCGCTAGGCCGGTAGGTCCCACGCCAGTTGAGCTCGGGGTTGAAACGTGGTGGTCGCTTATGCTTGTAACATTATTTTTCAGTTTACAAGTTTGGTTAGTAAATGTGTTAGTGATAGAGCATGACTCGTTCCAGCTATAAATAAAGATTGTACCAAATCTATTTATACTCTTGGACTCCAAGAATAACTAGTATATAGTATCAAACATCAATCAATGAAAAGAATCTGGGGTATTTTTTTCCTCTATGTGTGTGCTTATTTTTTTTTTTATCTTTTCCTCTGTTTTGTTTTTTTCTCAGTTTTCATTCCCTTTTATCTAGTTTTCTAGGGTATTTCTATTCTATTGATTAGGAGAAGCGAGTAAAAGAATAATTGATAAAATAGTTATTATGTGTAGGATAGGCCTTTAGTTCTTTCTATAAAAGAAGTTGGAGAGGTTGTTGATGTTCTAGTTTCAGTGCCTAATGTTTCCACAAGTATGCCTATGCCGATGTCAAATATTATGATTGAGCTTCTGCGAATTTCTGATGATTCAAGGCCTGCACTGAAAATCGATTCAGACCAGAAACAAGGCGGCAGTGCAGTCCACTTACAACTAATGCCAAAACCACACCACAAGGTCGAAAAATTCAAATAAAGTATACAAGGAAAGGAATATGAGTCTACTTTCTATTCCAATTTACAGATCAAGATTTAAGTATCTCTAGCCCAAGTTATGGTCAAAACAGTAGCAGGTGTCCAGAAACAACTTCCGAACAGTCACAGTTTTTGGCTTCCAAAATGAACTCCAAACTCTCTCCAAATCAACATATTTTGATAAGGGTTCAATCCCAACATAACTTAGGTATACCAAGGTTGAATTAGGGAAAGAAATGGACCAAAACTATGATCATTTGATAGGTCAAAACCTATGGAACAAATTGCTAAAATTTAAGGCTGTCCAAGAACTTAGCAGAATTATGCCAAGTTCTAATTAAATCTTGTACTGATCCATGAGGCCAAAAATTACAAATAAGGTACCATTGGAAATCTCAAAGAGTTAGCTTTCTAACAAACCAAAAGTAATGCGATTCCGCTAACTCTACAGAAAGTTATGACACTTCTAGTAAGAAGTGTCCAAACAGCACATTAAGAGTTATAATGATTTCAAATTCAAACTCCAAGGCTTTAACAGTTAACACTTAGACTTAAATCCATCAAACCAAGACCACCATATGGCTATAAATTCAAGGTTAATTTAGCTAATTAATCCACACTTAAACATGCTCAAACATCTAATTAAGCACATGAACACCATATAAATGCAATTAACTAAATGTAAGTGATCCCTGTGTTACATGCACCTATTGTGATCGCTCTTTTGACGATTTGCAACTTCAAACAGAGGTGAAAATCAAACAGAGAAGACATAAACTTTTAGACACCCTATAGTAAAACACCCTAGGGCGAGATCATAATGCAAAGTCTTTGCAATTTTGAATTTGCTTCATTCTTTTGTTTCTCCTTTCCTCAGCTTCTATGGATCCCAACATAATATATGATTGAATCAAGTTGTTTATGGATTCCTGCCTACTAATGTATGATTGGTGCACAAACTAAATACATAAACTTGTTGCTAGGAGCAATTGATATAACAATAATACAATCAGTATAACTCAAAATGTATGGTCTGTTGAGAGCAATAGATTTGTCGCCTACAGATGTAAAACACAAAATACTCGCATGGATTCATGAGAATACTGAAGTTGAATATTAAAAAATTTAGGCACCACCAAATAAACAAATTGAGTATTGCTTCTCTAAAAGTAGCAGGGAAAATGTGTTTACAAATATAGACCTGATTAGCCAAACCATGGAGTGGTCCGACTTCAGAGCAGCTACAAATGAAAGTTATGTATCTAAAAGATCACTAGCAACATGAATCAAGCATTTAATTTTCTTAGCTCAGCAACCCATGCACAATAATCTTTTCGAGTTTCGATCAAACATTAAAAAACATAAAAGACTAATTGAAGCCCTTATTAACTTACAGATATGGTACCAAACAATCAATAAGACAAAATTACTAGAAATCAAAATCATTAACATTGCATAAAGACTGCAGTAACTTTGGAATTGAAATCACTTACAAGATGACCGATGCTAGTACTAACATTCCCACCTTCATGGTCACTGCAGTACATGGCCATAGCAAAAAATATGAAGGCTCAAATTGAGAAAGTAATATCCATATTATCAAACCTCAAACAATAGAACATTCTAAATAAAATTATGAAACACACATTTTCGTTCACTTCACACATACATTTAAACACACATTAGGGATTGAGACTTAAAAAAGGGGAAAATTATATACAAAAATAGGTATAAATATCTCTACAAATCTAGGGTTTTAGACTGAAGAGAAAAGATATGTACTTGTATCGACGGTAGAGGAGTTGAAGCGTAAGAACCGGGGTGGTCAGTAGTGATGAAGAGAGAAGAGAGAGTTTGAGAGTCTAGGGATTTGGGAGAGACCGTGAAGGGAAAGGAAGGGGAAATCAAGAGGCTGAGAAAGGAGCGTACCTGATCGCTTGGCGGGCCATCAGAAGTGCAGTCGGAGGGAGCGTAATGCGAAGACGAAAAGAGAAAGAGGGAGTTAATTTGAGGCTTTTTTGAGAGAGGGTTTTAGAGTTTTGACATAGGAAAGGGCGGTAGCTTTTGTTCACTCCCGCGTTTAGCGAAAACGAAAAGGTCGATTTATTTATATTTTTATTTTAACGTTATTACCGACATAAATTCCGTCAGTAATTACTGACTGAGCTATTTCGTGGCTGATTACTAACAGAAAAAAAATTACCTACGAAAACTCCGTCAATAAATATGGTGTCATTTTATAGTGATTTTGTCGACGGAATTCCGTTAGTAATTTTAAAATTTTGTCAGTAATTATCGACGGAAGACTCCGTCAGTAATATTCCGTTAGTAATTAATGACCCACTAATTTCCGTTAGTAATTTTAAAATTCCGTCAGTAATTACCGACGGTAAAATTCCGTCAGTCGGCCATGAAAACGACGACGTGTCTCAAGATACATCTTAGCATGTGGAATGCCACCAGTCTTGTTGTGGACCCTAAATATGTATGTATAGAGTCGCCACCTCAATTTTAAGGTTAAATAGAGAAAAACCAGTTATTCCAGAAAATGTATAGGTTCGGAGGCTAGGTTACGAGTTGGTAAGAGGTTAGACACCCAACTCGCCCTTTCGGTCTCAGTTCAGGGTTTTAAAATTAACATGCTTTTAAATTATATAGTCTAGAAGAAATATTTTTAATATATATATATATATATATATATATATATATGTTGAAAATAATATTATTTTGTTTAATGTTATTTGGGCATAATAACGGCTATATATATTTATGTTTTAAATATTATATATATATATATATATATATATATGATCAATTAATATTTATATATATTATCAATTAATATATATATAGCATGCATACATACATTATGTATATTATGTATTTAATAGCATGCATCATTACTTTATAATATTACTTACCTCTTGTAGCATGAATGTCTGACGCGGTATATACGTCTAGGCTTAGCCCACTAGGCGCTAAAAATTTTTGATTGTGCTTGTGGCGACCCCGACCCCGGACCCGAGATGGAACCGCGGGCCGAAGCGCCAAACAAGACAAGACAAGAAAGGAAGAACATGCAAGGACTAGATATTTTTAAAACTGACGTGACGCAACATTTCAGTCGCAAGAGAACTCGACACAAAAGGTCGGTAAATTTCAAAATCATTTCACCTGATAAACAGTTAAACATTTAATCCAAGTCTTCGGCGACACTACAGCCGGAACCCAAGCTAAGCAGTAAATATGACAAGGAAATAAATAAGAGCTAATGGGATATACAAGGCACGGCTAACACATTTGCCGGCATCAAGAGAAGATAATTACTACAAGAGTTAATACTACGAGTAGCTAACAGGAATACACGAGTACAAGTCTATACAATCCCAAGCATAGTCTAGATGACTAGCTTATACCCATCGTCCTTGCAAAATACAAAAGAAGATAAGAGGACTTCTAGAACCACCTCTTCGACTGCAAGAGCCTGATCAAAAGAGAACTAAAGTATACGAGCACTGCGATCCTCAGCGGGGAGGTCCTGACCTGCTAGGATCTAAAAAAAGTACAGGGGAATGGGTAAGTCATAATGACTCGTAAGCTATCAATCATGCATGACATGGCATTATGCAACACGTTAACCAAGACAATATTTCAATCATGTAGATCAAATATCTAAGATGCACATTATTGCACATAGTTCACATAATATGAGGATATAGAGCTGGGCCGCCAGACCGCAAAACACACCTTCGGTAGCGTGCGGTTATCGATGGGTGTGATAATACATCGATCTTCCGAGAATATGCTCGGGATAACAGTAGTCAATCTCAATGGGCGCGTATTGGTTGGCCAAGGAGAGCTCTTCCCCACTGTGGCCAGCAGTGGAGGGTGTGTGCGGTAACAAGTATGCCAGCTGGACTCATGCAATGCCAAGTAGTATTTACCCAACAATCAATCAGTATGGAACGAGTCCGACAAGAGCGTCCTCGTTCAAGATTAGTATATAATCTCATCAATAAACAATCAAGATTGAGCTCGACAAGAGCGAACTCAACATATATCAAGTATGCATTTATTATGTCACAAGGATACAAGCATGACAGTCAATCCATTTCAATAGTCTAGAATTAGTTTTCTAGTGTAACGCATGTAATAACATCGTAGGGATTAATCATTGAGCCGGTATTGTTCGATAGCTCACTAATGTCGACTCCGTTGAGTCATTTCTATAATTCAAACCAAATAGAGTTAAACACTATTTGCATTTCCAACTCTTTTCTAAGTCATCGCATCAATTAATCTAGGTCATTAATCCGCATAACAATCATAGCCAAGAATAAACTCAAGTTCCTAAATCATGGAACCCTAGAATCACATTTTCCCCAAATAATGGTCGAAATTCTATGACCCAAGAATAATAATTATTCCTAATATAGTGTAGAACACTTTTACTTCTAGGCTTAGTGTCCAAATCGAGACATTTGCATTCATGGTCTATAATTCCCAAATAATCATACTCTCTAGAACGTATCATATTCATGGTGGAACAAGGAGAGCAATGATTTAACATGAGAGAAGGGAAGCAAGAGGAGGTAGCATGTTATTTCTAACATGGACCTAAGGGAAATCGATAGCTTACCTTAAGCCAAGCAATGGACGAAGCAAGAAAAACTAATCGGCAGTAATCGCTCGTATCGACGGCGGCGACGCAACGGCGGTCTCGGAATTGCAAGCGGGTCTTGAATCTCTTGGAAGCCAACCCCTCACGCACTAATCTCACCAAGACTCTCAGGCACAAGCTCGCCCTAGGCCGGAGAAGACGAAGCAGAAGAAATGATCGTAATGTGAAGTCTCCAACTGATGTAATAGAGATCAACTCAATTATGTGTTAATGGAATCCACGTGTCACTTGATGAATGGTAGAATTAGGTTTAGTAATCTTAATTAGACTTAGATTAGGCTAATTAGACTCTAATACAGGTGGTTTAAGTCACTAATGGTAGGGGTTTAGTAAGGGTAAGTTCGTAATCAGCCAAAATTGCAGAAAAATCACGTTTTGCTGGAAATCTTCACTGTTCGGTTGTGGAGGCCGAACATCCTTCATAATGTTCGGTTATGGTGGCCGAACAAAGCCCAAAATGTTCGGTTGGCAGGGTAGAACGATTCCTCAGGCCATACTTTAGGTCAAACAGTCCAGATTTGCACGTATAACGCAGTATAAGGCATGCATAACTCCAAGAAGCATTAGAATGAGTATCAAGGGTCCTAAAAACAATTATAAATGTCTCTCGTCTTGGCTAAGGTCTTGGCTAAGTCCAAATATCAAAGCCCGAGCAAGAACAAGTCAATCTAGAGCATGCAAGGCAATAGTCGTTCGATACGGCAATAACGGTTCGATCAAGGAATGCAATCGAGTCAAACATGTTAGGGATACTACTAGCATGTCAAAAACATATTCTAATCATGTTAAACATGTATGGAAGACAAGTATACAACTAGGTTTCGGGTTCTCACAGTGCTTCCCCTGTCCTTTCGAGAAAGGAAGTACTTTTTATGTTACAAGATATATTGCTGCGGATTGCGGGTGTGTGCTTTCTGTGTGTATGTTGGTGGTGTGAAGGTGTTGTGGATGGTATGAAGTTCGTGTGAAATGAGACTGCCGGAAGGCCTCTATTTATAGGCAAACATAGTTTGATTAAACGACAACGCTTTGATTTTTCAGTGCATGGCGCACCAGGTGTCACCCTACGAATGGAAACAGTGAAAACGCATAAAGCGACTGAGAATAAACGATAGCGTTTAGGCTGCTTTGGAAGGAGAGGAGCATGGAGCGGCTCCCTTGGTGTGGGAGTAGCACCATGGGCTTGTTAACGGCCATTTTGAAGTTTCACACAGAGCACTTCAGGTTTGTTTTGTCTATTTTACTTGTTTTGCGTATTTAACTGACGTTAAGTCAAGTTAACTGAAACACTAACGGAAAGTCATTTTTATAAGTCCAATAATTTTATAAAATATATATTATCATTATTATAGGAGATTGTGTTGCGGGGATACGAATGAAAAGTTATATTTATAAGTTTTATGTTTATCATTTAACTTCCGTTATGTCCAGTTACCTGATCGAAACTCTAACGGAAAGTAACATTTGTTTGTCCGTTTGTTTTATAAAACATATGTTGATATTGTTGTAGGACATTGTATCGTAGGGGGTACAAAATTGAGGTGTCTACACTGAGGCACTGATTGACCGCTTTATTCAATATAAGGACAATCAGAGCGATCTGTCTTCCTTAGATCGAGATTCAGACTTCTCTTTAATTATTACTCTATCTTGATATCTGAGAGGGATAAAGCATAGAGAGCATGAAAGCTAAGATATTTGAAAAAATCTGACTTGATGACTTAAACTCTTTCTTCCTACTCCCTTCATAGTTGTCGGGCAATCTGATCAAAAAGTTATGAACCAGCTCCTCCTTCTCTATATTCCCGTCAAAGACGAAATGGCTCTACTGGGTTTACAAAATTTTGGGGCAGAAGGCCTTATGGTCATTTTTTAAACTATAGGGATTCTATTGTATATTTGGATATAAGTTAAGTTTGAAAAAATTCATTTTAGCCCTTACTAAATTGTAAATGGGCAACTTAACGGTATTTTGTTAACGACATCCATCAAAAGGACAGACGTTGAAAAAAAAATTAATACTCAAAGGAGCCAGATTTGAAAAAAAATATATTAAGGGACTAACACTATGAACGACATATACTCAAGGGACCAATTGTTCAATTAACTCAAATATAAAGGATATTTTTGTCTATTCAATTGGGTATTTTTAGTCATTAAGTAAGTACAAAAAGGAAGACAATCTATACGTTTTAACTAAAGATGGCAAATGGACGAGTATGGATGGGTATAGGCGTGCCCATATGGACGGTGGGTTCAAATTAGGGGTGCGCTTGGTCCGGTTCGGTCCAGTTTTTTTAAAAAAAAGAGAAAACCGGAACCAGACCAATAGTCTGGTTCTCAAAAAATTTAGAACCGGAACCAACCCAATATGTATGAGAACCAAAACATTGGTCCGGTCCAGAACCAATCAAAGATGTATGAGAACTAGGACCGGACCAATACTATGATTTTTTACTTTTTAACTATTTAATACAAATACATAATAAAAATTTGAAGGCTAAAACTTCATAAAAAAATTAAAAAACTTTTGATAAAAGTACATTTAACAATTAAAAATGTCGAACTTATAAACTCATAGCATAACAAATCGTGGGAAACAAAATAATAAAAGAGAACCAACTAAAAAGTAAAACAAAGAAAGTATTAGGAATTAATTTATATAATATATATACTTATATAATAATACAATATATATATAATAAAATAAATAAATAAATAACATATTGGTTTGTTTCGGTCCGGTTCCGTGTTTTTTTAGTTCGAGAACTGGGACCAACCCAAATATCCGATTTTATGAAAATTCAGATCTAGGACCAAACCAAAGTATTGGTCCGGTCCAATTTTGATTGGTTTGGTCCGGTTCTATTGGTTCGGTCCGATTCCGAAAAAATCATGCACACCCCTAGTTCAAATGGGCGTGGAAATAAGTGTCTATTTAATAAACCTAAAAGAGATGTGAACGACTTGTGGAGAAAAGAAACTAACGATAAGAGAATTCTCAAATAGTCCACGTTTGAAAAGTTAAATAAATAAGAAATGTATTAATGATATTAATGTCATTAAAGTCGGTCATAATTACAAAAATAATGAAGTACAACCAATATAATTACAACACAAGTGGAGACTAAAAATAAAATATAATAAAAATTGTAATCCTCATTTTTGAAAGTGGACTTGATACTTTATGTAAAACATACTAAAATAGCATATTGAACAATTTGCCCGGACCGAGAGAGTATTTGATTGTAATGTAAGTGTATAGGGACTTCTTGTTTGTTTGTGTTTAGTATAAATGGTAGACAGCTATAATAGAAGCAAGATATCAATGAAAGCTAGACCAACATGTGCATTGACCAATAGTGTTCTTCTTTTCTTCCCCTAATTATCTGATCTTCCATGAAAGTATGAAACAAAGATCAAAGATACCATCTCGTGGATAGACCAATATTACTCTTCTTCTTTCCTTCCCCTATTGCGTGATCGTCAATGAAAGAAAGGTCATCGATACCAAAACGTGGATTGAACTCCAAGAACATGTGCACATGAGGTGGCAGCGGGAAGTTTGAATAGGGATTTCAGGTTGATGTGCTTCCTTAACGAAGGAAGCTTCGATCCTGGTGTGGGGATGAAGACTGGACTATGATCTTCCTCTTTTGAATACCTAAAAACTCTATTTGACATTTTGACCCCCTTTATTTAGTGTCGTGCACTAGGACTTAAATGGAAAAGACAATTTTACCCCACATGTGTAAGAGCACATGCAACTTAATGTAATGAAAGGTAGTGTCAATGGCACTATGAGAAAAAAATTTAATCATAAGGTGTGACTTTGTAATACGAAGATAAAACATAGGGAGAAGAAAAAATGGTGACTGTTCATAATATTAACTAGTACTCTTGTCCGTGCCGATGACACGGCGTCAGTTTGAAAATTTATCAATAAATGAAGCAGATATTGTAGAAATGAACTACTAAAAATATTATTTTCTTAAAAAATTTGACTTTCAAACGGGGCCTCTTTACCCGGAACGGAGGGATTAATTAATAGTTTGTATACGAAATTGCGGGTCGGACAAAACAGGCCAGACAAAAATTAAATTGCTTAAGTTAATTACGATAACAGTTAAAAAGAAAAAAAATTTTAAATTACAAAACTTTCGTTTTTTTAAAATTTGTATACGAAATTATGAGTCGGAAAAAAATAAAATTGGTTAAATTAATTACGATAACAACTAAAAAGAAAAAATACAAATACAAATTTTCGCAACCATAAAACTGTAAAACCGTAAAATATTAACTGTAAAATCGTAATATCTCAGTAAAAGAGTAACTAATTTTCGCAAATAACTGTAAAACCATAAAATATTACTCGCTGGGAAAACCGTCATTAGCACATGCGAAAGTTGAGGGAAATAAGAGCCGTTGGATCAACGTAAAACAGTAAATCCTGACCATTTTTTTTTATCTCAAATCAATTGTAAGTGTGTCACTGATCTCTATTGTATTATAGACTAGTACTTTTACCCGTGCCAATGGCATGACGCCAGTTTGAGAATTTATCAATAAATGAAGCAGATACTGTGAAAATGAAGTACTAAAAATATTATTTTCTTAAAAAAATTGACTTTCAAATGGAGCCTCTTTGCCCGGAACGGAGGGATTAATTAATAATTTGTATACGAAATTGCGGGCCGAAAAAAACGGGCAGGACAAAAATTAAATTGATTAAGTTAATTACGATAACAATTAAAAAGAAAAAAAAATCAAATTACAAAACTTACGATTTTTTTTAATTTTTTAAATTTGTATACAAAACAAATTAAAAAGAAAAAATATAAATATAAATTTTTGCAACCATAAAACTGTAAAACTGTAAAACCGTAAAATGTTAACTGTAAAACCGTAATATCTTAGTAAAAGAGTAACTAATTTTCGTAAAAATTAATTAAAAATCTTTAAATTAAATATTTGTTTAATTCATAAAACCTAAATTAAAAATCTATAAATTAAATATTTGTTTAATTAGTAAAACCTAGTTGTGAAATAGTAAATCAGTAAAAGGAAGAAGGGGATTGGTAACTGCCTTCGCACATGTGAGAGTTGAAAAAAATACTGGCCGTTGGATCACCATAAAAAATTAAATTGATTAAGTTAATTACGATAAAAATTAAAAAGAAAAAAAATATAAATACAAATTTTAGCAAACCATAAAACTGTAAAACTGTAAAAATATTAACTGTAAAATCGTAATATCTCAGTAAAAGAGTAACAAATTTTCGCAAATAACTGTAAAACCATAAAATATTACTTTAAAAATATTAAATGTAAAATAATAACTGTAAATCGTAATATCTCAATAATTTTCGTAGCAATAAAATAGGGATGTAAAAAAACGTGATAAAAACGGTTGATATTGTGAGATTAAATGTGACAGAGAGACATTCTTTATATTACAATATTACATTAAAATGAATGCCCTCAAGTTTTTAAAAACTACAATGAAAATTCTTTAAAAAAAATTGAGAGACATTATTTGGAAATTGGTGTTGCAAAATGATTTTTTATTCAATAGCCGTAGAATCTTGGTAAAACAGTAAATTGATTAATTTGCATACGAAATTATGGGTCGGAAAAAACGGGCCGGACAAAGAGATTACGATAACAGTTAAAAAGAAGAAAAAAAACAAATATTTCAATTAATTTGTATACGAAATTACGGATCGAAAAAAATTAAATTGATTAAGTTAATTATGATAACATAAAACTGTAAAATCGTAAAACAGTAAGCCCTGATAACATAAAACTGTAAAACTGTCATTCGCACATGTGAGAGCTGAGAGAAATAAGGGCCGTTGGATCACTGTAAAACAGTAAATCCTGACCCCTTTTTATCTCAAGTCAATTGTAAGCTTGCGAGAGTGAGCTCTATTGTATTATAGATGGTGTTGCAAAATAATTTTTTATTCAATAGTCGTAGAATCTTGGTAAAACGATAAATTGATTAATTTGTATACGAAATTGCGGGTCGAAAAAAACGGGCCGGACAAAGAGATTACGATAACAATTAAAAAGAAAAAAAACAAATATTTCAATTAATTTGTATACGAAATTACAGATCGGAAAAAATAATTATGATAACATAAAACTGTAAAACTGTAAAATCGTAAAACAGTAAACCCTGATAACATAAAACTGTAAAACTGTCATTCGCACATGTGAGAGCTGAGTGAAATAAGGGCCGTTGGATCACTGTAAAACAGTAAATCCTGACCCTTTTTTATTTCAAGTCAATTGTAAGCGTGCGAGAGTGAGCTCTATTGTATTATAGATATAGATGGTAGGGGGTGACTTGTAATAGTGATAGAAAAAGTAGGGAGTCAAAAATGAATAACTACTCAAACGTGTGAATGTGAGGGTGAATCTCAACCGTTAGACTTTTTAAGATAATTTAATCTTAATCTCTAAATTGTTCTAGTCAATTACCTAGATGTTTTATAATATAGATAAAAATATTATTCTTATTCTTATTACTATTATTATTATTATTATTATTATTATTATTATTATTATTATTATTATTATTATTATTATTATTATATTTAAAACATTTTTATTATTGTTTTTTCTTATTAATGTACAACCTACTTCAAAAAGCTCATGCAAAACGATTTTACGGATTTTCATCCATAAGACAAAACATATTAAATGAGTCATAGATTCGAAAATTACAGTGTCACCCCTCAGTATAAAAAATCAATTTTGGCATTAAAAATATCACTTTTTACCTTAAAAGTGTCCCTATCTATCATTAAAAATGTCACTTTTGACATTAAAACAAAAATACTTGAAGAAACAATGTGTAACTTTTTATCTTTAATTATGTCAATTTTGCCTTTAAATGTGTTATATTTAGTCTCTTAATGTGTAATAGTCATCATGAATGAAAATGTATCACTTTTTAGCTTTGTTGTGCCACTTTTACCTTTAAATGTAACACTTTTAGTCCCTCAATGTATAAGTTATAATGTATGGAAATGTGTCATTTTTTGGCCTTGAATGTATCATTTTTGTCCTTAAATATATTATTTTTATCTTTAAAGTTTCATTTTTAGTCTGTAAATGTGTAAGTCATTATGTATGAAAGCGTATCACTTTTTGTCTTTGAATGTACTACTTTTGTTTTAAAATGTGCCATTTTTAGTCTCTTATTTTGTAACAATCATCTTGAATGGAAATGTACAACTTTTTGGCATCCAATATATCACTTTTGTCATTTAATGTGTCACTTTTGACATTCAAAGTATCACTTTGCATTACAAATGAAGTTAATCAAAAAATTTAGTTGATTTAGGACTAAAATGCAAAGTCTACCAGGAAAGGGACTTTGGTAGCCATGTTTTCAAAGTGAAGTGGCGCTAAAGCACAATTTGAAAAAGGAGGGCACCGGAGCAATTGATCAAAATGTTCATTAATGCAATGATACGTTGTGAGCGTGGCACTTCGCCCTGTTTCCTATGGCTGACTCGCGTTCTTCTTGACAAACCTGGGTTGGCATGTGAGTTAGCCGCTCTACTTACATGTTTCCAGCTTGTTTCACTCTCTCAATTTGACCCGCCAAACACAGGGGTTACTAGTGGTCTTCATCGATGGGTCACTCGCTCCAGCGTTCTTTTTTTTCCCTTGCATGGTGCTCCCTTTTTCAGATTTCGATCGGTAAGACTGGCCTAGAGATTTGGATCCGTAAAACCGTCTACAAGAAACCTACTCTATTTAGCGGTGTTCGAAATTTTAACCATTAGCGATGTCCGAAATTTTAACCATTACAAAAAAATTTAAAAATTACAATTGTCCTTTTCGCGTTTTCATGCATTGAAAATGCATAATTACATCATCATCACTAACATTCATTAGCAATATAATTTTGAATGGTGAGAGCGATCATTTGACAATTTTTTGGAGCATTTTTACGAACAAGTAAATGAGATGATTAACAAATAGTTAAACTAATTTTTTTAAAACACAAAGCTCCCTAATTTAAGACATAAGCTAAAAAAAATTATCAAGAAACCCAACAAAATAACAAGTAATTCTAACAATTAAATTTTACCTTCAAACTGCTGCAAGTTCTCCAATCAATATAAACTCAACCAAAGTTCAAAAGACACCGAAACTTTCTTTCCTATACAAAAATATCAATCAATTAATCAAATCAATAATTTTTTGTTTTAACCAAAAAATTCTCCAAATTCAAAAACCCTAATTATGGATAAATAGAGTATTATTTGTGAATTGACTAATTGAGATAGATTGAAATAATAAAATATTTGAAATGAAACTATTAAAAACTGAAAATGTAGTAAAGTTGTTAGTTGTACCAAACAGATCTGCATATTTTGGCATCCGATGGGGGAGGTGGATCGGAAGTGTACGTTGTGCACTGGCCGGACTGGCAGCAGAGGCGGGCGGAACTGACAAGGGCAGAAGGAGGTGGCAGTGACACGACACTTGACTTGGGCACTTCCGCACTTGGCTTTGCTTTAGTCTCTCTCTCTCTGTTCTCTTGCTCTTGCGCTGGGAAGACGGGAAGTGGGGACTGGTGTAGACACCCCAATTTCGTACCTCTAGTATGTGACATGACAAAAAAATATCAAGACCTGTTAAAACATTAACAAATGTCAAGTTACAGGGTCAAAAATGCAAAAGGACAAAGCAGGATGCGCAAAAGGACAAATTGCAGGGACCTGGATGTTCAAAAATGCCAAAGTTTGAAATTTGGGCATGGCTCCCATAACATTTGGGCATGGCGCCCAAAATGAAGGGGGTTGGAGCCCAAATTTCTCTCCAGCCACTGTTCATTGCAATATTTGACGTAAAATGCAATTTTTCCAACGCAAAGTACAACCATTTGATGCACAAAAGAAGAAATGGGCATGGCTACCTAAGGATTTGGGCATGGCGCCCAAATATGGATGGTGTAGCGCCCAAACTGCTTTCCCAGTGCACTGTTCATCAAAGATTTGCCGTAAAATGCAATTCATCCAGCGCGGCGTACAACCGGTTGATGCGCTTGAGAAAAATTCTAATGCCCGCGATGTCCCTAAATTCTCCTATAAATACTGAAGGCCGCCTCCTCATTTCAAGGCCTCCTTCTTGCGCTAAGCACTGGAGAATTAGAGAGCGGTGTGAGATAGTGAGAGATCACCTCCAAAGCCTCAAAACCCTGCCAAACCTCCGGCAAACACAAATCCAACCGATAGAAGTGTACCTTAGCCCCCCAGCTAGGTATCCACCCTTTTTCCCCGGTCCAAAAATCGTGGAAAGAGTAGTTGCTCTGCCCGATTTAAAAGGCCAAATCATCCAGTAGTAAGCCATTACTCCGCCCGATTTCACTACTTCCACTCAAACAAACAACTGTAAACAACATTACCCCGCCCGATCCCGAGGCCGAAAAGTAACTTTCAGAGCAGTCACGCTGTCCAAATTCACACAACACACAACACACAACACAACTTCAAACAACAAAAAAAAGACTCTCTCTCCACGAGGGACAGAGCGAGCACACCCCTACGCTGTCTGTAAGTTTTTATTGTTAAGTTTTCATTTCCATGTAATAGTAATATTTCCAGTCCGGCCCAATGTAGCCATATAAGCAGTTATGCTGCCCGGATTTAATTAGGAAATAGTACTAAATGTAGCCGTTATTATGGCAAAATGTTTTTAGATAGATTTGTAATTATTTACTCTATTTATTCAGTGAAGTCTTTATTTGTAAATGTATTATTTCCAATCCGGTTCAATATCAATATATAAGCAGTTACGCTGCCCGGATTTATTTAGGAAATAATACTAAATGTAGCATTATATAGCCAAATATTTCCAAGTATATTTGTAATTGTTTGTAAAAGAGTCAAGCATTGCAAGTCCGTAAATAATATAGATGTAATGGATGTATTTGTAGGCAGTTAATGCTTTATTTATCTGTTTAATAAATATAATAAAAAACATACTTTAGCCAAAAACCGTTTTGAGACCGAAAGGGCGAGTTGGGTGCCTAGCACCTTCCCAACTCGTAACTTAGCCTCCGAACCCGTTTTCTTCATCTCTGGTTTTCTTTTTCTGGTTTTGCTTTATTTTTGCCTTAAAATAAAGATGGCGACTCTAAAAACATTTTGGATCCAGTGGGGCCTCGCAACATCTTTCTTTGCACTTTCACGTTTTCCCCTAAAAAAAGGAGAATGAGAATGGAAAGGTGATGTATTCCTATGTCCTGGTATCCCCTAAACAAGGGATAACTTGACGTAGAAAACCCAAAGCACTCATAGTGATCCGAAATAGGCCATAAGGCTATTTTCATAAAATCCATAGTGGGGGCGCTGCAACATCTTTCTTTGCACTTTCACGTTCTCCCCTAAACAAGGGAGGATGAGAATGGAAAGGTGATGTTTTCCTAAATCCTGGTATCCCCTAAAAAAGGGATAACTTGACATAGAAAATCCAAAGCTCCCATATTGGATCAAAAATCCACTAAAGGCAACCGAGGCGCATTCCAACGCGCTATTCCGACAGCACTCCTCCCGCACTTTTGATTTCATCCTCCCCTAAACAAGGGAGGCTAGAACGGGAGCAGTGGATGTCACCGCATCCGCACGGACGCGCACCCCTATCCAAGGGCGCGCGGGGCGCGGGAGCCCATTCCCGAGAACCCACAACTGGTCCAACTGGAATTGGGACTTGGGACTTGGCGCTTGGAACTGATCGAGGAATTCAAACATTGCATAACTATTAATATTTATTCTAATATTTTTATTTTTCCTAGTCTTTTTCCTTTTTCTTTTTTAGGAAACAGTGGCGGTACCCTGCGAGATTTTATTAATTAGGAAAAAAAATTACAAACTTGAGGGGAGACAACCAGCATTTCCCTTATAACGGGAGGATAGAGGAGCCTTTCCTCGAAGAAGAGAATACGAAAAAATGAAACAGTTAAGAAACACGAACGAAGGGAGTGTTACTAGCATCAAGACAAATAACACCACGAAGAAATTTAGTGTCTGAGATGGAAAGGAAGTTAGCATAGCTAAATTAGCAAGACTATCGGGAACCTTATTAGCCTCCTGGAAACAATGTCTAAACAAAAATATTCTAGCAGCCTGAATATAAATATCTCCAAAAATATAAAAATACCTCCAAGGGCGTGCGTGGCCCTTAGTATACAATCAAAAATCACCTTAGAATCAATTTCAATTATGGCATCAAAATAATCATGGGCATATATAGAGCCAAAGAAGACCGTAATGAAGGGCACGAAGTTCAGCTTCCATATTAGAACCATCACCATAAAAGCAAGTGTACGCAAAATTTTTTTTTCCCATGGTGTCTCTCACAATACCTCCAGCACCACTAAGACCAGGATTGCCCCTGCTAGCACCATTAGAATTATGTTTGACACATCCAACACTTGGTTTGTCCCAAGAAACCGACCGGATAGTAACTATAGCTTACAGCGCCCAAAAGAAACTCTAGAAGAACTATTTAAATCCGAGATGTAGTAATTAACTACATGAGAGATAGCCTTAAGATCATATTTAATGTAGAAAATTACCATGGTTTAATACACGATTTGGTCCCTGAACTTAACATCTCAAATTGATTTGGTTCAACATATTTCACTCTTCCTATTTTGGCCTTGAACTCGATTCTTGCCATACGATTAGTCCCTCATATGATGACCATTAATTATCACATTAAAAATTAAACAAAAAGTTTTTTATACCTTTAGTGATGCTATTGGTCCCAAATAGGTTCAATCTAGGCTAGAAGAAGGGGGGGGGGGTGTTGAATAGCCTAGATATACTTTTGAAATTTTCACAAGTGTTTTCTCCTTTTTGAAAATAGCTAACTCAATTGAAGAGTTAGGGCAGTGGAATAAATAAAGAGTGGAGAAAACTGTTGGCGAGCCTATTGGTTATAATCAAGTATAACAGTAGACTTTTAATAGTGACATTATGAACATGAAATGAAATAGATGAATATAAGAGAAAAGTAAATTAATAAAGATAGTACGCATGATGTAGAAGTGGTTCACACTATAAAGTACTACGTCCACTACCAAAGTGGTTAGCTTGGGATTTTGAAAGGTGCACTTGTTTTATCCACTAGGTGAGTATAGAAAGATCACTAATGGATCGTGTACAAAATAGTCTTAGCCAATTGTTTAATGATGAGAAAATTAATCAAAGAAGATTTATTCTCTCAAGTGCTAAAGTAAAAGAATAGTAAATGTAAACTTAAAGAAGTTGTAATGAATTTGTAAGAGAGGATCTACAGCTTCAGTGAGTTCAATAGAGTGTTAGTTTTTGTCCTTTAATCTCTTGAATGCTTGAGTATTGAAGATGAATTGCCTGAGTATTGAATGATCAAAAGGTAGTTGATCAGGTCTTCAATGCTGGAATATATACCTAGGGAGATCTTCAGGACCGTTGGACTATGATGAGGAAGATGTCTCCAACGTTATTATGCATTCGGCGCTATATAGGTTATGTCCAGCAAACAGTCATAAGAGATGTAGTGTTGCAGGGACATATACACCATTCAGAGTAAGTTTCAGTCTTGCAAGAGGTACAACTTGAAAGTGTTCTTAGCCAAAAGAGGTAATGTCTTCAAACATTGTATGAATCCGATATCTAAGGGACAGTCTGCCTGGAGTCTGATAAAGATAGTTGACTTCATTTAGGAGGGAAATCCAATGAAGATAATTTGAATATTATTTGGGTAGATATTAAAATATTTGGATCAAATAATATGTTACCTGGATTCCACTTGTTTGGCTAACCTTTATGTTGAACCAAGCAGACTTAGAAGACCTTTTAGCCACTATGCAATAGAATTAAAAAGATGACTCAACCAAATCTATAACCTATGAGGGTTAACAATCTCCTCCTATTTGGTTGATGTCATCATCTTTGCTGCTAGAAGACATTGAACATGCATTGAGATAATAACATGTCTTTAACAGAAAGTTTTGATTTACATAACAACATACATGCCTCTCAGAACAATAGTCTTACTAGAGAGATAACTAGTCTAAGTACTTACTACATAAAGAAATAAAGAGTAAGTACTAAGAAAAGCAATGTTTAAACATACACAGATAACAATATATGAGCAGTTCAATGATTTAAACTCGAAGTTTAAATGGTCATGAGAGATAAGTAAGCAGATATAAGAGCATTAGGATCCAAAGAAAAAAAGGCTTCTGTAAGTCAAACAGATTGTTTAATAGCAGAGTTTTGTTACAAAAGCTTTTATGAACAAAAAGATAGAACAAAAAATGATTATACCAACTTAGAAGATGTGGGGTTGAGTTCGACGTCTTTCCCTATAGTCACCCACCCAAATCCTGATGCGATCATTGAGTCGTTCTCTTAATCTATTATGTTCTTCGATTGGTGCAGTGTTCAGATGATGTGTAGCTCTCTCTTCCCTAATGGCAGCAACCTTGACTTTTTAAGTAGCAGTTGTATGTTGATTGGCACGCTCAACATGGCGAACAACAGTAAGATCACCTTCACGCTCTTCAATAATAGCGTGGGCAATAGAAGTCTTGAGCTCGTTGAAGAGCTCACGGATGTTGGCCTGTTGAAAGTGGAGCATGCTTAGGAGGTACTGCTGCTGGTCTTGGAAAAGGAACCAGCAAGTTGTGAAGGCTTGAGCAGTATCATTAAGGAGTTTCTCTACAATCTTGCTAAGATAAAAAATGGTGGAGTGGGTAACATTTAAACCATAATTCATCGCTTCAATTTAATGAGCCATGGTAGAAATAGTGGTTTTGAGTCGGTCAAACTGGGCTTGATTGGAGCGGAGAAGGTCAAGGAGCAGAGGATCAGCTAGGAGTGGAGGGATGTAGTTAGGGTTGAGGTTGACGGGGATTATCTCCTTAGTAGGGGCGGAGGGAGAAGAGCCAACAAAGGGCGAAGGTGGAGGAGTAGGAGGTCGAGGGTCAGTCTCAATAAAGGTTTCTAAGTCACTGAGAGAGGGAGAGGACTGAGGTGAAGAAGGTACGAGGAAGGATTAGGGAAACGGAAAGGCAGGGTCGAGACACTAGTCGTGGCGGACGGCTTGGGAAGGAACTGGGGAAGGGAAGAGGTCTGTGATGATGCTTAATCCAAAAAAGAAGTGAAGGAAGGCGGCAGAAGGTTTTGTAAGAATGCGGTGGAGGTCGCGGGAGATATAGATTGGTTTGAAGTAAGAGGAAATTGGAGGGTAGAGTTCTGGTAGGAAGGCTATTTGGAAGAGAAGAGAAGAGATGTAAGGGCCAAGAGATGGGACATAAAAGGGTTCTGGAATGTGGGTGGAAGAGGAGGATGTAGATGTGGGAATGATGGCAAAAGAGAGGTTGGGTTAGGAGATGGGATATGAGGATGAGAGATGAGAAGAAGGGTCAGTAGCCACATACTTCTTACAAAGTTTGCGCTTTTTCTTGGGTGCTGGTGTAGGCTCCTCCTCAACAACAGCAGGGGTTGATGAGGGAGGTGAGGAAGTTGGACTTGATAGTGGTGGTAGCTCCTCCCAAACAGCAGCAGGGTCTGTTGAAGAGTGCAGGGGAGAAGGGTCAAGAGGAGGGGATGTTGAGGAGACAGGAGAAGGGATAGGTCGTTCGGAGGGATCGAATGGTATAAATGGTTTTGAGGGAGGGATAGGTTTGGACTTACATTTTCTAGGGCATAGCAGAGCATGTTTAGGGTTAGCTTGAGGTACAATAGGAGGGGGGGATAGGTTGAGGAGCATAGGATGAAGACTTCTTCTTCCTTGGAGTAGTAGTGCTAGAGGCAAAGGTTGCTGGTTTCTTGGAGCAGGAGGTAGCATGAGCTTTCTTCTTTGCAAGCGACTCCTCCTAAACAGTAGATAACAGTCGTTTGGATTTCTTAGAAGTTGGAAAAGGAGGAGCAACAGAAGAGTTGGCAACAGCTGACTTTCTGAAAGAGTCATCATGGGATAGAGCAACGTCCTGTTTCAACTTGTGGTCCAACTGTCGAGCCATCAAAGCATCCACAGTAGTTTATGGGTTAATTTTTATGATCACGAGGGGAGGATGATTCACAACAGTGATCAGTGGTAGGTTTGGAAGACCTTGTTTGTTGCGACGCTTGTTTGTCATGTTGTGAGTAGAAGTTACAAACATGCTGGTGAATTAGATGGCCTTGGTCACCTTCTTGAGTTCAAATGGCACGATGTACTGGGCCATGGAGAGGTTATTGCGTAGAAGGACATTGATAAGCCTTATGAAAGGCCTCTTCTGGGAAAGTGATGCCCGAACACCATCGATGGCATCACACAGAATATAAAAAATAATAGCAGCGCAGTTGAACCTCTTGTTGAGAAGGACTACTATTGTATATTCCTCTTGATCAACAGTCATTACGTCGTGAGTGCCATTCTTGAAAATCAAGTTTTTATTAACTAGATGGTTGATGTAATAGGCATCATCATTAAAAAGGGCCTTATTCATCTTGCCTTGAAGTTCCCTTGGATTTCCTTCACCATGCATATAAGTGTAAGCCATGGACTTTTCATCATAAGAGAGCTCAATAGGGCCATCAAATTCTACCTCAAAAATTTCGGCGATTCTCGAGGCCGTGACAGTGATAGACACAGAGCGAACCTTGCAAGAGATGGAGGTCCTGGTGTCATTGATGGACACGCTCTTTTAGAACTCCTCAGCAAGAAGGTTGATGTAGTTTGTTTCCCCGAGCATGAGAAGAGGAAGAAGCCGAGATTGGTTTAGGTCATCAATGACCTTTACACATACAACATGGTGTAGACACCCCAATTTCGTACCCCTGGTATATGACATGTCATAAAATATCAAGACCTATCAAAAAGACTAACGAATGTCAAGTTACAGGGTTGAAAATGCAAAAGAAAAGAAAAAAATGCATAAACAGTGAACTGCAAGGGGGCCAAGTGCCAAAAATCAGAACAGGAAAAGATGTGGGCGCAGCCCACAGCCCTTCTGGGCGTCGCGCCCACAAGTGCTATGGGCAGCGTCCACAGCTTCAAGGTCACTGGTGTAGTTAGCCTAAGGTTCAACTCTCTCAATGCACGATACAAGCTGTTAAAGCTCAGTGGATGATGCTTAATGTAATACCCCGATTTTCGGTTAGCTTAAATTGCGTGTGATACTCACATTTCTTCCTTTGTTGATTTCTCGATTGGTTTGTGAGAGAGTCTAAATGTGTATGAGAGACCACATTGAGACCAAAACACTATTAAGAGATGCTCTATAGTTGTTAACTTGCTAAAGTCACAAGTCGTAACCCGACGATGGTCGAAATGCGAGGCGATTGAGAGTTTACTTGCGTTTTGTGTTCGTGACATCGGTTTGGTCCTACATCTTTACGTGATGATTTATTAACATGTATATATGTATTAGACTTCTAGTTGGATGCATTCCTTAAGTCTAGCGCTGTTTTGACGCTTCAAGGATAACAATCGTTCTTATTGCGTAGTTCGAGATTGAGTCATGTGATCGTCTTGTCTTCGGGAGCCCTTATTCTCCTATCTATTGTTTAAATTCTTAGAAGTATTTGAGCCTATTCATTAGCCTCTTGACTTGCTTTAAGTCTCATGGTATTGCTCATCCGATCGCTAGTTCATTCGTCGATTCGTTAACAAGTTGTTGCGCCTTGCTCCGGTTTCACTCCGAGTTGTTTCGGGAGTTGTTTGTGGGAGTTCTAGACCTACTTTGAATGGGTTTTGAACCTTTTTTGGTTTGGTTGAGTGTTTGGGGTCATTTTAGGTTGAATTATAGAACTTTCGTGCACTGGAGAGCTTGCGGTCGCAAGGGGTTTGGACCTTGCCCCCGCAAGGTGATCAGAAATTGGGATTGTGTCATCTGCCTAGCATGCGCTCGCATGCTCATCCTACCATGCGACAGCATGGTCCACTTTCCTGATACGAGTTGTTTTGCTTATTTCACAAATTGGGCTATCCTAATCCTACCTAAAACCACCCTAAACCATTCCTAAACCATCCTAACTATCACCCATTGTATCCTAACCATCTATTTGAAGTTTTAAGTGGGTTAGTTGATATTTTGTCTTGGGAAGACCTCCACATGCATTGGTCACATATCCCTCTCACCTTTTCAACCTATGGGAACCCAAATACACCACTAAGCCTCTATTCTTCTGCCATCCTTTTCAAAAAAACGGGCTGAACATTTCTTGGGAGCTTGAGAGAGGTTTCTAGGGTTTCTTGAGAGTTCATCCATGGATTCCAAAGCTTGAGAGCTCCATTCCCAAATCCAAGCCATAGAAGTGAAGAGGAGGTTGAGGAGAACACTTTCCACCATTTGCATGTTTGTTTTGTTGCTTGAAGTGCTGATTGTAGGTAAGCTACTATACTCCTCCTATTAAAGATTTTGTACTCATTGACCCTAAGGAAAACAAAGGGCTTGCTATTTGAGGTCAATGAGTACACATGCATGCTTTGTGTGATTTTATTTTGAGTTAAGAGTGAACTTGCTAAGAATCATGTGTAGGTTGATTTCTATGATTTGTGAAGTATGTTATGAAGGTTCATTGTGTAAGCTTGGACTTTGAACATGATGATTATATAATTTCCTAGAAACCTAGGGCTTGACATGATGCTTATATAGTAATTGGGTTACTTGTGTTATGAAACATGTTTTGAGGATTTTATTCGAATATTTGGAATTCTTGGAATTACACATGGTTATATGTTTAATTTTTGGAAGTATGCATGATGAACTCCCATTTTTGGTTGTAAGCATGATAAAATGAATTATCATTATGAATTATATGATTTTAAGGTAATGTTTGGCTTTAATGGTTTAAGTTGATTTTTGTGAATATAAAAGTATGTTGTTTAACTCTAATTCATGAATTTAAGGTTGTGAGTATATTAGATGAATTTACATCTTGGTTATGAGCATATTAGATAAATGTCTATTTTGGGTGAAAGCATGCTATATTAAATTATATCTTGAGATACATGCTTGAAATGTGATGATTGACTCTAATTAATAAGTGTTGATCTATGAACCATGATTGGGGATTTTGTTGGGAAGGTATGGATAATGTTGGGTTACATAATGTTGTTAACCTTGAGGACTTAGCCATGAATATTAGCTAATGAACAATATGAGGGTTATGATGCAAATAGCTTCTACGCCTTCGAATTTAGAAAGAGTAGAAATGACTCAACGGAGTCGATTATGAGATAAATATGAACGTAGAGAATTACATATTGAGATCCTACGGAATTTGGGGTAGTTTTGATGGAGGTTAAGCCTCCGAGCGTTTACAAGTGTATGAAGGACACTTGGGTATTAGAGAGTTGATAATATTGCTCTAATGTGTTTATGTGTTAGTTAGCATAGAAATGCATAACTATGCGATTTGAAAAGTAAATATCTACTTGATTGGATTAGTGCGCTATGTTGTACTTTTCCTTGGTGAGCATTTGAGTATATATTACATGTGCTTGCGTTTGAGTCCAGCTGGCGTCATTTTTGGTTTGAGTCTTTGGCAGGACGATGCATTGTTTTCATGAATTGTGGGATTCGTGATCGCAATGGATCGCCGTGCTGGGTTGCACACACCCCTCCATCGATGGCCACGGTGGGGAAGTAGTTGATCTTAGTTGTAGTAAGTAAACAAGACTCTGATCACTATGGAACCCGAGCGGGGGAATGTCTCGGGGACGTCGATACCACGAAATGGCTATCGAGGACAATATTAACGGCACATGTTTTTGCAGGAGCTACACGGTAGAAACGGAAAGGAAATCATCTTCTCTCTTATGTGGTTTATTTTATGAGCACTTGTATGAATTGTTGTGCTACGTGACTAATGATATGATTTACATGAGATGATGACTGTTTGATGAAACGTTATAATAGAAATATAACATGCTAATGAAATGATAATTTTATGATATAAAGTTATACTAAAAATATAACATGCTATTCATGATTTGAATGGAAACCATAGTTTCCCGTATATGAATTATTATATGAATTATGTGGAATGATGTATTATGAGACTTATGGTATAATTGGGTAATAAGGACGATGTTTTGATAAATGTTACAATATGAAGATGACATGCTATACATATTGGAATTGAGAATCATATTCTATTTGATATGGATTGCTTTACGATGAAATATGTAGAACGATGTCCTAGGTGACTATTGATATAATTTGGTTTATGTTGAGGACTATTCCATGAAATGATATGTTATGGGCATGACATGATACATGCATGTTTTACTTGAGAATAATGTCATGCCATGACATTTCATATTTAGTAGCTTACTAAGTCTTTATGACTTACTCTGTTTACTTTGTTTTCCTTAGATTCGAGTCGAGCTAGTGATTCGAAGGAGTCCACCGAGTCTACGATAGAATGTGAGGTTGTTGCGAAGGTTGTTATTATTATATTTTTGTAGCCTTGGTTTCGGAAAGGACGTTTGGGAAGTGAAGTTATATAAACTTCACTTTGGGTAGTAATAATTGTGTTATTGAATTGGTACTTGTATTTGATAAACTAGTAATTTGTCTCTTATGAGCCGACAACTGTTAGTCGTTCCATATTGAAGTTATTATGTTAACTCTATCAATCTCAAGTTGTTTATATTGTTGGTTATGTTGTACTCCGGCATGTTTAGCCGTAGAGTGTGTAGACTAGAGTTGCAGACTTAGTTAATGTTGGGTTTTGGCTGTAACGTCGCCGATGACTTGGTTTTAAATATTTATAAATTGTAACAGGTGGTTTTGTTGTGCGTGTCTAATGTTGCGTAACGTGCTTTGAATTTTTGGGCCGAGAGATTTACTATCTCTTAGGTTATTTTGAATTTTGGAGCTTGTTAGCTCGGGTTCCATTATGTTATTCGCTTCCGCATTTGTTGAGTCGTTGGCGTATCGCTGTTATAGCCTTACCCTTTGCTTGTTATTTGTGTGTTCTGACCACACGACCTTGGGGTCTCACATTGGGATTCGGGTCGGGTCGCCACACTTAATCACGAAGAAAGCCAGGATTCCAGCCTATAAATAAAGGCCCCTGGTTTCAGAAATTCACACAGTTCGCATAGTTCACGCAGTGAGAAAAACTTTCACCGCGCAGTTTGTAAGCGCTCTCCAGAGAGAACGCCGAGGAATTTTCCTCTCTAGCCCCAAAGCTCTGCCAAATATTCCCTAAACACTAAAATTCTCCGGCCAAAGTGAACCCTAGTTACCCTGCTAGGATTCCACCCTATTTCACCAGTTCAAAAAATCCAAAAAGAGCAGTTGCCCTGTCCGATTCTAACGTCAAATCCAGCCGAAGCAAGCAGCTGTTCTTCCCGATTTCAGGCGCCAGTAAGCCAGCAAATCCAGCCAAAGCAAGAAGTTATGCCGCCCAGATAAAGAGGCGTAAAGAAACTAAACGGAGCAGTCACGCTGCCCGAAATCAATCGAAAGAAAAAAAGACTCTCTCTCCCTCATGGACAGAGCGAGCACACCCTAGGGCGTACCAGAAAGGAGCTTGGTACGGGATAAAACTCCCATGCTTCAAGAGGTAGGTCCCTTAAAGTTTTATTTACCTTTTTATGAATAAAAAGTGTTGTTTAAAATAGTCATATGTAACGAAATAAACAGTTGTGCTACCCGAAATTCTATAACAAATAACACTAAAAAGAGCCATTATTATGGCCAAATTTTTATAAATGTATTTGGAACTCTAGAAATGAGGTTGATGTACGTTTGTATTTATTTCCTTATATATATGTAAATATATATTTAAAATACTTTATTTCAACTGTTAAATAAATATAAAAGAGCATATTTAGCCAAAAACCTATTTTGAGACCGAAAGGGCGAGTAGGGTTCCTAACCCCTTCCCACCTCGTAACTTAACCTCCGAACCCTTCTTATAAATCTGGTTATTTTTTATTTTTCTTTGTTTTCCTTAAAATAAAGTTGGCGACGCTGTTGTTTATTATTCCCACGCGCTTTAATGTTTCAAAACCACCCGCTTCTCAGTAGCACGGGAAAGGTTAAAAAACGGGGCACTCATAGTGGCGACTCTGCTAGGGAAATTATTTTTATTTTTAATAAAATAAAAATTGAGGGTTAGACTCATTGTTTAGAAAAAAAAAAGAAATTTTTTTTTGGCTAAATATGGTTATATTTATTATTGTCAAAGAAAAGAGAAACCCTAAAAAAATTCTCTCTCTACCTTCTCTCTTTGTCGCTTGGGTTATAGACGTGTTCTTTCCGGCTTCTTCATGGCTGCGGCCATGGCGGAGACGGAGGCTGGTGACCCTCCTGCCCCTCCATCCCCCTCTCATTTGAAATCCTTTGCTTCTCTATTTGCTGAATCTCCCTCCACTTCGCAGCCTGCTCCACCTCAGTTCATCCCTCCCTCTTCATATAAGGGTGAATCGGCTCTTTGCTTAACTCCTGCGCAAGTCTCAGCCTTCGCTAAGCCTTTCCAGCTATCTCTTGTGGGTAAATTTTCCCACGGCCGACCTTTGATGGAGGTCATGCGAAAAGAAATACTTACCTTTGGTCTCAAAGCTGCTGTCACCATTGGCCATTTGGACTCCAAACATGTATTGATTCAAACTAATCATGAGGCGGATTTTCAACGCTTGTGGATCAAAGATCAGTGGTATGTAGGAGCCTTTCCTATGCGGGTATTCAAATTGGACCCCAGATTTTCGTGCAAACATTGAGAGTCCTATAGTTCCAGTTTGGTTTTCACTTCCTAGCCTTCCTATTTACTTGTTCAATAAGCAAGACCTCTTCTCTATTGGCAACATGATTGGTACCCCTCTAATCATTGATACTCCTACGACCAATCTTTCGTGGCCTGGCGTTGCTAGGATCTATATTGAAGTGAACCTAACTAAGAAAATCCCTAGTCGTATTTGGATCGATAATGGTATCTCAGCGGGCTTCTAGCAAACTGTTGAAGCCGAAAGACTCCCTCTATATTGTACATGCTGCCATCGGCAAGGACATGACAGATCCACTTGCAAAGTTAACATGGGGAATAAGGATCCAGAAAAGGCCAAAGCTCAAACTACGGGTCATGATGCCTCTCCTGTTCCCAGGCATAATGATCGATGTTTTAATTAATCTTTTTCCTTGCAAGTGGACAAGACTATTATAGAATAGTATTGGAAGCAAGGGTCGAACCCACAGAGACAAGTGATCACGAACAGTGCAATTTATCAATAGAAATTTATTAATCTAAAGGGGGTTTTTATATTTAATTCTACTCTAAACTACTGGTTATAGATGTTTAACTAATTAGACAGTAATAGCAAATAAGAAGATCTTATGGTGGGTGGCCATCTAGGATTCTGGGTTTCACTTATATCTCTTTTATGTTCAATTCATAATAATATCATTCAATGTCTTGGGTTCGTTCACTAAAAATAGATATAGTCTGTTGAACAATTGGTTCAGCCTCCATCCCCGCAAAATTCACCCATTCTATATCCTAAGCACAGGAACTGTCAATCTAGCTGTCACCTAGATTTATGATCTATCTGTCACCTAGATCATGTAAGAACCTGGTCCTAACTTATCACTCTCGTGCATCGATAGGTCCAATTTATTGTGTTGGTGAGCCGTTATGTACGACATATGCACTTGGTCATGCAGGTTATCCGCACCTCTAAGCCTTTATTATTTGCGATTACATTCATTTGTTCAAAGCAAAATAATATAGGGGTTGATAAACAACACAATCAACAAGCATTGAATGAACATAAATAAGAATCAAAACATAAATTCGATACAAGTTACCTCCCACCTCCTAGATTATGGATGAATTAGTTCATCATAGACAATGAACAGCACATGGAGATGATCGGATACATGATTTGATCTTCAATACTTGAAATTACAAAACCTAACTATGTTATACAATCTAAAAACTACCTAAAATCTATTAAAGAGAGCTTTCATCCGTCCTCCTTATGCTTTGGCTCGGCATCTGACTTCTATATATACTCGGGAGTTGTAATTCAATCGAATGACTGTGTGAAAATCCGACTTTGACGCATTCTGACCACCTTGCGGTCGCAAGGTGCTGGATACCTTGCGTCCGCAAGGTCTCCAGTATGTCCGACCTTGGAAATCTTGACTTCTGGCTTTAAGTCCCGTACTGCCTACCTTGCGGTCGCAAGGTCTGAGGCACCTTGCGTCCGCAAGGTGTCCAGTGTTGACAGCTTTCATCGTTTCTTCATTTTTTTCCTTTTTTTGGCCCTTCTTGAAATTTGCACTTAAAACCCTGGAGTTTCGCATATTTTCACAAATAACCCTGAAACTTACAAAACTCACCGAAAACATATATTAGTAGCCAAAAGCCTCGTGAAATAGCATAATTTAAGTCATAGAAGTATATAAAATCGACGTATAAAATACATCGATCAAATACCCCCAAACTTAAACTTTGCTCGTCCACGAGTAAACAAAAATACTTATAAATACAAAAGCATATAAATAACAAAAATTAAAATCTTTTTGGAGGGTGACACTATTTACACTCCTCTATAAACCCACAAACTCAAGGAGACTCTTTCGAGTGACTCGACTATGCAGATAAATATAAAAACAGATAACTACAAAAGCAAATAAAAATTAAACTAAAACATAAAATCTTTTTGGCTTCATCTCAAGTTATAGGTGTATGGTATGCAAGTAATCTCAGTTCGGTGCTCACCACATATATGCAGGCTTAGTCATATAAAACCAACTAGTCTTTTCTTAAAACTGCTACTCCTTCTAATTTCTCCGTGTGTGTGTGATCACGGTCTTAAAGAATATCTTAACTAAAACAGTTTTATTAAGCTAAACACCACATTCATATGAAAATCAAAGTTTAATAGAAAATCATGCATTAAGAATTATGAGATCTACCATCCAAACCCTGGCCACATGCATTAAAGGTCCCAAGGATTTAAAAGACTTATACATCCATCCCATGCACTTCTATGTATGTCATACAATGCTCTCCTATCCCAATGACTTGTAATAGCTAAGATTATGCTAACACAGTGAGCTTTAGGGTGAATAATAATGATTATGAAGTGTGTGATCAATTTCATGTTACTCACTTGACAGTTAAAACAACATAAGCATTGGCAAGAAGATCATTAGGTCTTTATTAGCTTGTAATGTAAGGCCAAGGTGTTGGGGGATTTGATGGAAAGGATTGGAATTCAAAGTGAGAGAGTAAGACTACCCTTTATCCCTCATACTTCCAAGCAAAGGAAGTTTTCCCTATTTAGGCTAGGACCCGCAAAGCAAAGACCACAAGTGGAGGGGTGCTTTTGTTACTTTTCTTCTTCCCCAAACTTGTTTTGGGCAATATATTCTTCTAAAAATATCACATCATTCTTATCAGAATTTTTCTAACATATTTTTCTCTTGAAAGCTATGCTTCCATTTGAATCTTTGTTTACACTCTTCTTCTTCCGTTTCATTTTTCGTCGATATATGATTTTTTTTTTTTTTCGACGACGGAAAGAAGAAGCCTTCCGAAAAATAGCCTAACTGAAAAGAAGTGGTCCTCCTAGAATCAATTTCCCACCCACATCCTACTCTCTCAAAGGGTAGGCTAAAAGTGTATAGGCTTTTAGGGTTAAGTTAATGTGGGTAATAGAAACGATGGCGAATGGGGGTTTAAATAGTGTGCTTAGCACACTCCATTCTTTTTCATTAGGCTCAACGGGGACACTAGGGATATATTTAGTATAGGTCAGGGAATATTTAGGCTCTAACGATCCAAAGATGGCCTAAGTCATTTCTTAATGCCAAATGCTCATATAGTATTTAAAGCAAGTAAGACAACACAAAATATCATATCAACTATGGGAATTGGGGGTTGAATGTTTAGCATCACTGGATTTCACATAAGCATTCGCTAAGACAGATGGTAGGGACAATTGAGACTAACATGCAGACACGGTTCGAAAGTGTGCTTGAGATATATAAATGAGAAAAATCCAAGGGATCTAACTATCATGCAATTGACCCTAAGTTACAATTTAATGCAACAATTATGTTCGAATGGCTATGCATCATATTCTTGTGCATATCTTGTTGTAATGAAGTAGGTGTTATAAACTTTATAAAACTATTCTAATCAATCCATAATTATGACTGGTGTGAGTGCATGAAGAATTTGGAGAAAAGTAAAAGTTTCGCAAAATTAAGTAAATTCCAGAGGGATCTACGGACTAACTATGCGGTTCATTGCACTAATTCCTCATTGACTACAACTAGCATTACCACACCTAAACTCGAGGATGAATATTTTGAAATTTTTTTTTATATATTTTTCTAAGAAATTTGGAGATGATGACGATGACACAATTGATGATGGGCCCCTATAAGAGGAACCCACGAGTATGCAAAATGAGTGTATTCTGGTCAAGGCAACATCTCCGAAAATAAGAAAAAATAAAAACAGGAAAAATAGGGTGAAGATTTAGATGGTCATCGTATAAAGAAATTTTCTTCACCCTAACGACATAGCCCAACTCCATTCCTCGTTAGGCTAGGACCTGCTAAGACTAAAAGTTTTAAATCCCCCCAAACTTAATTTCTATTTTGTCCTCAAAATAGAGGAACATATGAGATGATTGATGGGGTAGGACAAATATCAAAAGGAGATAGCGGGTCCACCTAACGAACGAGGATGTAACTTGGGCCTCGACTCACGGTGAGTCGGGTGGAAATAACGAATGAGGATGCAACTCGGGGATCGTGCCAGGAGGCAGCCCATAAAGCGGAGACATAGCCAACCAAATTTTGTCTCTTGGTCGGCACGAATTTGTGCCAACTGTTGAGATGCCATCTGGTTTTCTAGGACAACCTCTTCTAGCCTATTGGAGATCCCAACGAGCGGGTCCTCCTCCTCCTCTTCGGGTTCCTCCTCTTGAGGAACCCTCACTCTCGGCTGTTGGTGATGTTCAAACAAAATGGCCCTCGTAATGACCGGACCAGCCTTCAGCCTCTCCGCGTGTTTGGGCATTCTCACGCCTGCCCCCTACACAAATCGGTAATCAAATGCGGGAACGCGAACCCCGCATTCGTCCTACCTCTAATAAGGGTCTTGATTTGGCCGTTGATCAAACGGCCGACATCAATAGACCCACCGGTCATAATGGTGTAGGTCAAGACAGCCCTCTCCCAATTCACCGTGTTTTGGTGACTTGAGGGCATGAGACGTCCACAAACAAATTTATACACGGGCTTGGCCGTGTCTTGGAGGAAGGACTCTCTCATGGTGCGTGGTCCAAAAGGTGGGTTACGGTTATAGGACCATACCACACCAGGGAGAGCGATAGCAGCATTGACCACCTCGACATCGATACGGGGGTTGAGGTGTGTGCTAAAGTCATCGGCACCAACCGCAAAGTTGGAGGTGCCGAAATAAGTGTTAATGCTTTGGGACGAAAAATTTATAATGGTATCCCTAACATTAACGGTGTCTAGCACACCCCCATCTATGCTAATGTCGCCATTGGCATAGAATTCCTGACAATGGGCACTACGGCCGCCCTCGGAGAATCTAACAAAAGCCCCCACCTACGAGCTATCAAATTGGGACGCAGGCCAAAGTCTTCAGCCTTGAATCCCCTTTCGGGCACCAAAGACTTAGAGAGCTTGGCCGTGTACCTTTCTGATGCCTCGTAGGACACGAAGCGGGTGATATCAAAATTTTGCTCTTCCTCCTGAGCAGGGCCGGAGGTCGAGGCACCGGTATTTCTACGCTTACGGAACATTTTGTTTGTTTTATAAAATTTAAAAACTAAAAGTTTTAACAAATAAAAATGTGTTTTAAAATTTTAAAATTAAAAATTTATTCTAAGCATGCAAAATTTTATCTACGTCAAAATTTTCTAACACCCTAGCATGCAAATATTTGACATGTAAAAATAAAAAGGGTGTTGGTGTTACTTGTTTGCAGCCTAGATGGAGTGAATGCAGCCTGAGAGGAGCTTGATCAGCGTTGGCAATGGAGTTCTTCCTCTTCCTCTTCTTCAAAAATTCTTCAACTTGGTGGAGTGTAATGGTGGAGGGATGGATGAGGGAGATGAAGAGTTTAAGAGAGAGAGAGAGAGAGTATCTTGGAGTATGTGCCGAAGCTTGAGCCGATCTGCCGGAATTTGGAGAGGAAGGGGCTGCTGCTGCTGCTTGCTGGAGGAAGGGGAAGATTTCTGGGTGAATTCTGAAGAGAAAACCCGGCAGCCTTTATATACAGGGACCTTGCGGTCGCAAGGTTCCGCCACACTCAAGGCCCGCAAGGTCGGCAAAAAAGCGATTGAGATTCCATTCGCTCCCCATGTCCGACAAAGACAGCACTAAGTCCAGATTTATCGGGACCTGCCGCAGGTCCTTCACACCTTGCGTCCCGCAAGGTGGGCGTAATCTCCACACTTGTTTTCCTTTCTTCCTTTTCACGCTTGCGCTTAGCCCTTTCCGTTAACTTCCGTTATGTCTTGAATCGCTCCTCGTATGTAAAAACTAAACAAAAACTCTAAACTAAAAATTATTAGTAACATATAAATACAACACTAAGATGTTTTTCTCCCCCAAACTTGAATTTTGGCATATTTAATTAAAAATTAAATGTCCAAAAATTAAATTTAACGGAGAAAAACATATTTAAACTAACTATAAAAACAATTAACATTCAAAATAGTGGGTTGCCTCCCACTTAGCGCCTTTGTTTAACGTCTTTGGCTCGACCAAACTGCAAGCCTAATCTCGGGGTGGTTCATTGTCAGCCAAACGAATTAACTCAATTGTTCGTTCCACTGACATCGGCTCTAAATATGGCTTGAGTCGGTGTCCATTCACTTTAAAAACTTCATTATTTTTAGGATTTTGAATATCAACAGCTCCATGAGGATAAATTGCATAATTCTAAAGGGACCAGACCATTTGGATTTTAACTTTCCAGGGAATAACCTCAATCTAGAGTTAAACAATAACACTTTCATACCTGGATGAAGCATTTTGTTGGCTAACCCCATGTCATGATATTTCTTGGTCTTTTCTTTATATGTCTTTGCATTCTCATACGAATTTAACCTATGTTCTTCTAACTCATTTAATCGAAACAATCTTTCTTCTCCGGCCAATGTCAAATCTAAATTCAATTCTTTAATTGCCCAATAGGCTTTGTGTTCAATTTCAACTGGTAAATGGCAAGCTTTGCCATACACCATTCTATATGGACTCATTCCTATGGGTGTCTTAAAAGCTGTTCGGTATGCCCATAAAGCATCCTTGAGTTTAGATTCCCAATCTTTACGATTAGGCCTAATGCCTTTTCTAATACCGCTTTTATTTGCCTATTGCTAACTTCTACTTGTCCGATGTTTGTGGATGATAAGGTGTAGCTAACTTGTGAGTTACACCATGCTTTCTAAGAACATTATTTAACAACTTATTGGTAAAATGAGTTCCTTGGTCACTTATTATGGCCTTAGGGACTCCATATCTAGCAAACAAATCCTCTACAAATTTAACTACTGTTTTTCCATCATTAGTCTTGGTTGCTACTGCTTCTATCCATTTAGAAACATAATCAACTGCTACTAGAATATACTCACAATTATTTGACACGGGGAAGGGACCCATAAAATCAATACCCCAAACATCGAAAATTTCAACTACCAAATTAATATGTAAGGGCATCTCGCTTTCTTTTCCTATTCCACCTGTTCTTTGACACTTATCACATGTTCTATAAAACAGCTTCACAATCTCTAAAAACAACCAATACGCACTGATTGCAAAATTTTCCGAGCGCTTTGTTACCACTAAATGACCTCCACAAGAATATCCATGGCAAAATTCCATGATACCTTGTTGGTCTTTTTTCTGGAATACATCTTCTTATTAAAGAATCAGAGCAAATTTTGTATAAATGAGGAGCTTCCCAAAAATAATTTTTAGTTTCCGCCAAAAATTTCTTCTTTTCATAATGATCAAAATCGATTAATGATGTCGACACATAATAGTTGACAAAATCAAGATACCAAGGGTCGGAATCTTTAATGGCCAAGAGTTGTTCATCAGAAAATTATCATTTATGGGGATAGGATCATCAAGAAATTGACGCTCAAGCAAGGGTGAAAATTTAACCTAGACAAATGGTCGCCACAACATTCTCGGTTCCCTTTTATCCTTGATAGTAATGTCAAATTCTTGTAACAATAACATCCATCTAATTAATCTTGGTTTAGCATCCTTCTTACTTAATGTATATTTCAATGCATGATCGAAAAAATTATCACCTTTGATCCTAGCGTATATGATCTAAATTTTTCTAAAGCATATACTAACGCTAAAAATTCCTTTTCAAGAGTGGTATAATTCAATTGAGCATCATTTAGAGTTCTACTAGCATAATGGATCACATGAGGCTTTCTATCTACCCTTTGTCCTAACACGGCTCCAATCGCAAAAATCTGATGCATCACACATGATTTCAAAAGGAAGTGACCAATCGTACGGATAAAATAGGGGCAAGAAGTTAATTTTTCTTTTAATAAATTAAAAGCTTCTAAACATTCTTTATCAAAAATAAATTATGTATCTTTTGCTAGCAAATTACATAGAGGTTTACGATTTTGGAAAATCTTTTATAAATCTTCGATAAAACCAACATGGCCTAGAAAACTTCGAACTCCTTTAACTGAAGTGGGAGGGGTAGTTGTGAAATAACTTCAATTTTAGCTTTATCAACTTCAATGCCTTTATTTGAAACAACATGCCTCTAAGACAATTCCATGTTTTACCATGAAGTGACTTTTCTCCCAACTTAAAGTTAAATTAGTTTCACAAAGATCTTTTCAGACTAATGTAAGGTTTTCTAAACAATGATCAAAAGAATTTCCAAAAACCGAAAAATCGCTCCATGAAAACTTCTACGCATCTTTCAACTAAATCCGAAAATATAGAAATCATGCATCTTTGAAAAGTAGCCGGTGCATTACACAATCCAAAAGGCATTCTCCTAAAAGCAAAAGTACCAAAGGACATGTAAAAGTTGTTTTCCTTCTGCTGCAACAGGATCCGATTATATCCGTAAAAACCATCAAGAAAGCAATAATATTCATG
>CM028379.1:98606204-98670530 GCA_013146195.2 Codonopsis lanceolata
CTTTTCGTCTGAGCGATGAAAGCATGAAAAGCGGTTCCTACTTTACAACAACTCGGATCGACACCTAAATCGCCCACTTTTTGAAGATCTCGAAATCATTCCACGCTCTAGATATGCGTGAAAGCGAAAATCCCAATGACCCCATGCATTTAATGCATTCATAAAAGAAACATTGAAGTATTCGTCTTCTCCAACGGATCCTTTGAAGTGCATCTACTATATCTTGCCATTAAAGACTTCGTATAGCAGCGGAATCAATCGAACACTAATAGAACCGCTTTCAAAACTCCATAACTCCAAGTCTTTCAACTCAGTGCAATCAAGAGATCCTCAACAGATCTAGAAGTCCTCGTCAACAACAAGAAGCTGTTCATCAACACTTATTGTTTTATCTTCTTGTTGTTTATTTTCATTAACTATACTTATGCACGAATTAAATATCTTGTATTTACAGATATTTAATTCCCTAGACCCCAAACACAAGTCAATATTTTGTACACGATCCATTAGGGATATTCTTTGTAATTGATCTAGTGGAAAACATAGTGCACAATTTAAATCAAAGGTTGACTGTCTTGGTGGTGGACGTAGCACTCATTATAGTGTGAACCATCCCAAAATACTTGTGTTATTCCTTACTGTTTGTCTGTTATTTGAACTGGTTAAGTACTTTGATTATCATTATCCATTTATAGCAGAACTTTAGTAACTTGTAAAAGGTCTACCGGTAGTGCTTATCGGCAGACCTGGAACAACTACCTTAAAGGTCTTCCGCTACTCCAATTCTTTCAATAGATTGCAAGTACCTTTCAAAGTATTTACTAAAAGTTTTTAAGTGTAAAATAAGCTATTCAACCCCCCCTTCTAGCTTATTATTGTGCCCATTGGGACCCACAGTTATACTCACTGTCACTTAACGAATATCTTGCATCTTAGTAGATGGGTGATAGGCAGAGGTGAGGTATCTTTTTTGAATGACAACTGGTTAGGTTTCCGCCTAGAAGGCCCCCTTCCAATTGATGTTACGCTCACGGTCCGACAAGCTTTCACTCAATCTCCTCGTTCCTGCCTTTAATTGACTCCCAGCATCATGACAAATTAAATCGTATTTCTCTTCGGGATGATCTTCCTAACAAGCTTGTCTTCAGCTTAACCACTTCTGGGGATTTTGAATCCAAGACTTACTGGAATCATTGCAGACATCATCATGCTACTCTCCCATGGGCTAAGAAAATATGGAAGGGTTGGCTCCCCACTACAATTAGTGCTTTTGGCTGGAAACTAATCTTTGGTGCTCTTCCGATGGATCTTCGTCTTCATTCACATCACGTGCCTATCGTCTCTCGATGTGTTTGCTGCTTCATTTCTCCTGAGCAAGAGTCTATTACTCAACTTTTTTTTTTGCATTCCAATGTTGCTCGCGAGTTGTGGCGTAGACTTGCTCTTCTTTTCCACAAAATTGATAGATATACTTCAATTGCTCATTTGTTTCATATTTGGTTTTCAGATGCTTCTTCTCGCTCTCAGTTGGGGAGTATTCAGATTGGTATCGTTTTATATACTTGTTGGGCTATTTGGACTGGTAGATGTCGGGCCATCTTTGAAAATACCCCCATGGACATTGACAAAATCTACACTCAGGTTTTGGGTTGTTTACGTAATAAGATGTAGAATTTTATTCTTAAATCCCACTCATTTCCAATGGGTGTGCGTGGTGTCTACTTGCTCGGTTTGTCTATATTAAAACCTAGATTGAAAAAGGGTTTATGGCTTCGATGGTGTGTTCCACCGGCCCATTTCTTCAACCTCAATGTTGATGGTTCTGCTGCTAGGGGCGTCGCTACTGGTGGGGGTGTAATCCGTGATTCGAATGGTCACTTTGTCTCGGGTTTCTTATGTCCTTATGGTCAAGGCTCTAATATTGAGGCTGAGTTTCTAACTTTACGCGATGTGCTTTTGCTTTGCCGTAAGTTACAGCTAGTTAACGTTGTGGTTGAATCTGATTCTCTAGTTGTGGTGTCTGCTATTAAGGGTCATCAAAGTTGTCCGTAGATGTTTACCTATGAGCTTCGGCAATGTCTATCTTCGCTCGGTAATTATGATATTGAGCACATTTACAGGGAAAAGAATTCTGTAGCTGATCGGCTGGCCAATTGCTCATACTTATGTTTTTCGAGAGTTCAGTTTGGTTTCTCAACTTCCGAGGGAGGTTCGTCGCGTGCTTCAACATGATGCTCTAGGCTTGTTTAATTACCGTAACATGTGAAGTTGTAGACACCACAATTTCGTACCCCTGGTATGTGACTGACATAAAATATCAAGAACTGTTAAAACTTAACAAATGTCAAGTTATAGGAGTCAAAAATGCAAAAGAAAAGGAAAAGGATGCCGATGAGCAGGTGAGCTGTGGGGGAAAGTGCAAAATTTTGAAAGATGAAAAAGAAGCATGGTGCCGCACCAAGGACCCTTGGTGCCGCACCAAGAGTCCTGGCCGCACCATGCGCACTCTTGCAGCTCTCGGAATGAAAATGTACAATCTTTGATGCTCAATGGTACAAGTCCCTGCTGATTGAGAACAAACTCACAAATTCCGTGTCCTCTCTCCTCACTATAAATAGAGGCCCCGCTCCCCATTTCATTCGCTCATTTCCTCGCGATTTTAATCGCAGCTTCTTCGTCAATATTTCAATACTATTAGTACGAGAGGTGCGAGATAGGTGAGTGGAACCCCTAAAGTCTCCAAACCCCATCCAAACTCCGCCAAAATAAATACCCATAGGTTATAAGTGAATCCCTAGCCTAGTTGTTAGGTATCCACCTCATTTCCCGGCCCAAAATCCCAAAGTAGCCGTTACTCTGCCCCGAGTAACGCAGTGGCTTAAAAACTAAGCCGTTATTCCGCCCAACCAAAAGGCCAAAACCACAAAAACTAAGCCGTCATTCCGCTACCAAATAAACCAAAACTACCACATATAAGCCGTCACTCGCCCAAATCAAAACAACAACCACACAACAAACAACAAAAGACTCCCTCTCCTGAAGGACGAAGCGAGCACACGCCGCTCTAAAAGGTAAAACCTTTAAGAGCGCGTTTATTTTTTATTTACTTTTTTTCTGTCTTTTATTTATTTTTAAAAGTTGTTATTTAAATCCGGCACAATGTAGCCAATATAAGCCGTTGTGCTTTGCCGGATTAGAATAGGAAATATTATGTAAAAGAGCCGTTATAATGGCCAAATATTCTTAAATATGTTTGTAATTATTGGAAGGAAATGGCTGCTGCGAGTCCGTAAATAATGTAGCCACGAATGTATTTGTTTAAATTTCCCTGTCATTTTAATACCTTATTTATTTGCGAGATAAATATGACAATAAGCATACTTGACCAAAAACCATTTCGAGACCGAAAGAGTGAGTTGGGTGCCTAGCACCTTCCCAACTCGTAACTTAGCCTCCGAACCCGTTTTCTTTTCTCGGTTTATTTTCTTTTCTTTGGTTTTGCTTTATTTGCCTTAAAATAAAGATGGCGACTCTAAAACTTTCGAGATTCGGTGGGGCCTCGCAACATTCCCTCTTTGCACTTTCCGTTCTCCCTAAAAAAGGGAGATATGGGAATGGGGTGATGCATTCCCATATCTGGTATCCCTAAACAAGGGATAACTTGATGCGGGGAAACCCAAAGCTCCCATAGTGAATCTGAATGGGCCATAAGGCTATTTTCAATAAATCCATAGTGGGGCGTCGCAATATCCTTTTTGCACTTTTCCGTTTTCCCTAAAAAAGGGAAAATGGGAATGAAAGGGTAATGCATTCCCATATCTGGTATCCCCTAAAAAGGGATAACTTGATGCGGGAAACCATAAGTTCCCATATTGGATACAAAATCCACTCAAGGCAACCGAGGCACATTCCAACGTGCTAACATAGAATATAGACACTCCTCTCGCACTTTTGATTTCGTCTTCCCTAAACAAGGGAGGGTGGAGCGAGGCGGTGGTGTCCCGCATCGCGTCACTATCCAGGCGCGGGCGCGAGGCACCAGGAACCTCACGGTGGCGACTCTTCTTTGGGGAGTTGTTTTATTTTAAATAAAATGGAGGGCTAGACTCGTAAAATAAAACTTTTTTGTTTTTATTTGTTTAAGCTGGATATGCTTGTCATATTAATTTACGCATTTGAATAAAGTGTTCCCATACGGTGGCTGGCTATATTTGTGGATATGATCCTCCATCTTGCGGCCGGTTTCGTTCAGATAAGCATTACGGTGCATGTTTAAGAGTATTAAAAAAATTCAAAAAAATATATATATATAATATATAAAAAAATTCGAAAATAAAAAAAAAATATATATATATATATATATTATAACAATAAATTCGAGGCGACAACAACAAAGTTGGGGCTTTACTTAGGCTCTCTATATTATTATTTATTTCAGTTCATTTTCTTTTTCACTTTATTACGTACATTTATACATATTTGCATTCATTACGTCATTTTATTTTGGGGACATAGGACCAAAATTTGTAATTAATAGGGATAGATAGTTTCCCCACTTTTCTTTCTATTTCTTAATGTGGTGTGCTTGCTTGCTTGCGCTCAAACTAAAAAGCAGAAAATCCACACAAGCGACAAGACATGCCATATATGTTTTATTTTTACGTTTATATATACGTAAATAAATAAAGATTTTCTTGCTTTCTAGATACCACACACACGCACATGCATATAGCTATATTCGACTGTTACCCTACACCATGGCCGCCTACCCCTGCATGAGCCAACGTTAGAATGCATATAGATTCTCGGGACACTTCATTGACCGACCGGTTTTGCATCTTCGAATGAGTCGGCCTGCAAAAAAAAAAAAAAAAAAAAAATAATACGAAAAAAATAAATTAACAAAAAAAAATAATGATAAAATAAGCAACAAAAAAAAAATAAATAAGCGGTGATTTATTATTCTTTGATGCTCGACCTAGACCATTTCGAATGGTGGATCTGGAAAGAGTATAGGCCCTTCGCTTTGGGACGATCCGATCTGGGAGTCGAAAGGTGGAATACGTTGGTCCTATACTGCGGAGAAAGAATCCTTGTTCGAGGAAAAGTCTGAGGCCGTCAAAATAAAGCAGGTGCTTATCCGGTCAATTGTAGGGAACAAACAAACAATAATAAAATACACTAATAAAGGCACGCTGTACTCCAAACCCAGAAAGCCTTCAGCCAGCCTCCTGATACCTCCATAACCCATTTTCCTCGAAACTGGCCCGAACTTGGAAAGGCGAGAGATAATCTTGGCCGGTTGATCGGAAAGTAGTGTCGAAATCGAAGGTATCGATATCGAGATCGGACAAAGGCGAGAATCGATTCGAGAAAAAGCAGATCAAGCGGTATGGCAGAGATGAGCGATCCGATATGGAGTGCAGTTCGGGGGCTCCGGGATATGCTCAGACTCGGCAATGCAACGGCGGTGGCTAGACCGAATTTGGATGCACGAGATGAGCGCTTGCTAAGCCAAATAGCAAGTCTTATACAAGGTCAAAAACCCGGTGGTGAGGTGAACTCTTCCCTACAATCCCCAGGAAACATCAACATCCCACGTGCCTCCAAACCCAACTCCTCAGCCAAACACTAACCCACCAAATATGGCCACTACCCCAAATCCCAATCCTCCACCAAGTCCCTACTACCCAAATATCAGCCCTTACCCGTCATATCCTTCCATATCTGCTCCAAACACCAAAATTCCCCAAAGCCCAAATGACCTCCTGTTCCCATAACCAACCCACTCAGAACAACCCAAATATGGACCCACAAAATTATAACCCGCCGGGCCAAGTTACCACTTATTTACCTTATAATGATCTGGCCGCCCAAACCGAAATCCACCAACCCAAAACCCTTATCCTACCCAAGCTCCACCCAAAATCCTTATCTACCCCAAAATCCACCGGCCCAATATCCATATCCGGCCCAAAACCCTTACCGGACACGAGAAATTAACCCGACCTTCCCTAATCCGGCCGGTATATACCAAAATCCAACTCCCCGACCACCAAAATAGAGGCCGGCGTGGAAAATATAAAGACTATGATACTCAAGCTTCTCAACAAAGGGAATTTTCTCGCGGGCGTTACAACTGCGGCGATTGCCTTTCAAATTCAAAATGCGACATAGAAAAATTTGATGGGATTGGATGCCTATATCCCACTTAAAATCTTATTCCAGCGGCATGCGGTCAAGGGAGCTAGCTTTGAGGCTATGGCTTCCAATTTTCACCTCACCTAATAGGGGCCAAACAATGGCTAATGTTGTCGATAGCGGCACCATGAATACGTGGGACGGATAGGCGAAGCGTTCTGGAAAGGTACAAAGACAACACCGATCCAGAAAATAGAAGGGACCTTGAGTCGTGCACCCGAGGAAAAAAGAAACATGTCTTGAGTTCGCGGTCGGTGGAAAAAAGTTGGCCCGGACCTTTGACAGACTGATCCGGTAGAGTCATGCCGAAATGTTTATCAAAAACCTCCGGCCCATTTACGGAACACATGCGGTACCTTCCTACACCAATTTTAAAGAAATAGTAGAGATAGGCGCTCGTATTGATGATGATATACGGATGGCCAATTACAAGTCAATACGCCTCCTAGCTCTTTCAGTTATTCTAAAGGGAAGGCAGCGGCCCGCACCAGCTGTCAATGTGGTAGGAAATGCATCAGCCCTTTTCCTACCCAAAATTATGGCCTTGTTCCATGGTCTTATGGAGCGGATAGTCTGTCAACACGTCGGAGGAAATAATGGCCCGGCGAAATTTAAATCGAACCGCCATTATGATGAGCTGCAAGCCTCGATCTGTGATCTGCGGGGCTAATGGCACAAGGAGTGTTAAAGCCTATGGAAAATTATAAGCCACGGACCCCACGCCGGGACACGGAATCATGCCCGATCTTGTGAATATCATCATTGCAGTGGTCACCTCACCGATAAATGTTATCTGCTCAAAAATGCTATTCAGGATCTTATAGATGATAAGGTTATTGAAAAGCCCACTCCCAGACCAAATATAATCAATAACCCTCTACCTCAAATCAACATGATTGAGGTTGATGACAGCTTCCTGGGCATGATAGGCGAGAGTGCGATTATGAGAAGCTCCTGGCGAGTTTGAGGTCTATTTCTAATAAACCTCTGCGAGAACTAGTATACTACGACCGGCCCACTTTTGACACGGACACGGTGGACTACTTCGGATATATTACCCTATTCCTTTCCCTAGCCTTACGGTTTGGTCATCTACCAATCCGCTCCCTAAAATTGAGGATCTCAAACCCAGGTCCTCAATAATGTAATTAACCCTGTACGGTGTGCTTTTAATAATAATCTAAATGTCTTTGCTTATTTCTTAGTTGCACCTACATTAAAAGACGCATTAAATAATTATAATAATGAGTCATTTAATAGGACCCAAAAGATAAAAAAATTATTTGCTTGAGCTTGTAAAGTCAGTAGAGCACCAGGGACAACATCATCAACGACAAGCGAAGGCGATCCACTATCAATGCGGGGAATTTGGACAAGGAAATCAAAAAAGTCGAAATCGGCAACTACACAAGGCTCAAAAGAACACCACCCATGGATCCCTTCAAAAGTTCGTGGACATGCTTACGGTCCTATGAAGATGTGTCGGGGGTAGACCCGACCATAGCCAAACACGGATCCCTCATATGTCCGGATGCTCGATAATCGGACAAAAGCTCCACGCATCAAGCGAGAATGGTCACTACAAGTTGAAAAAAAAAAGCATGAAACGCGTCAACTTCATTCGGGTAAAAAAAAAAAAAAAAAAAGAAGAGTAAAAAAAAAAAAGAAAAAAAAAAAAAAAAAAAAAAAAAAATACCCGATCTTTGTCCAATATAGTGATCATTCCCAAGCCAACGGTTTTTTTCATCAACGGCATCTTTGGGTTATAGTCAAATCAAAGGCGGAGGAGACCAAGAAAAGACCTCATTCACCACCCCTTGGGGACCTCTGCTATCATGTCATGCCATGCGGGCTAAAAAATCTTTGGGGGCTACTTATCAAAGGCTACCCCTCTTCCACGATGTGTCGTATATTGTCAAAAGGATCCGGTCAGGAGATGTCGTACTCCCCACAAGCCAAGGAAAGAAGACCTTGTTCAGCCCTCAATCTCAACGAGCTTAAAAGGTATTATGCTCGAACCACCCTATCCGACAAGTGCTTCCCTCTCCGACCCGAAATTTGAAAACCGAAAGGGCGGCCTAGGCAAAAGTTAGGGCATATAAAAAAATGAAAAAAAAATAAAATAAAAAGGAGAAATAAGGGCTCGCTAAATTTGAAAACCGAAAGGGCGGCCTAGGCAAAAATTAGAGCAAAAATAAAAAAAATAAAGGCTCGCTAGGTTGAAAACCGAAAGAGCGGCCTAGGCAAAAGTTAGAGCCAAATAAAAATATATATCGGGAGAATAAGGAGAGGAAGCACTCTTTGAAACCTCGGCATCTTACCTCCGTCTTCGGCATGCAAGGGGGCTCGTCTGACGAAGAAAAAGAAAAACCACGACATAAGCTCGCAATAAAACACTAAAATATAATATTACAGGTCCTAAGGTGCAACTTAGGAATAATTGCTAAAGAAATTTAGGTTATACATTAATTGTATGTACATATCTATTATTGCCTCTACCCCCTTTGTTTCCCCCAAAACTATCCTTCATTTGCGGCTTAAGCCGGGCGATCCATCGATGCTGCGGTCCGCCCGGCGGTCCCATATACTTCTACGCAAGGCACGAGAAAAAGCTCGATCTCATCGAATGAGAAGCACCGAAGTATCCTCGTCCTATTCATCATCTGCGTTGCCATTGTCAAACGACGATGACTTGGATCCGATCATTCACGCCGCCTGTCGATTATGAAGGAAAATGCAGGGATTATGAGAATAGCCTTATGCCAAGTATAGCCCTGCAACAATTATATGGCCAAAACGAGGAAGTGGCGCCTTTTCCTTTCCGCATATACTCATAAAAAAAAAAAAGGTTCGAACCGAAGGTATATTCCTTTAAAATCCATTTTGGGGATACAGCGTGCCATTACCCATTAGGTCGGTATAGCTTTGCTTTGTGCGTGCGTCTTGAGTCTGCATGTGTTTATTTATTTTGCATCATATAAATTATATTGCATTGTAAATATTTGTACAAGTTTTCAAAAAAAAAACAAAAAAACAAACAAAAACAAAAAAACAAAAAACAAAAAACAAAAAAACAAAAAAAAAAAAACAAAAAACAAAAACAAAAAACAAAAACAAAAACAAAAACAAAAAACAAAAACAAAAAAACAAAAAACAAAAACAAAAAACAAAAAACAAAAAACAAAAAAAAAAACAAAAACAAAAAACAAAAAACATAAATAAATGTTTTTGCATTCTAGGCACCATAGAAGTGTGTGTTGCATTTTAAAGATATATACTACATTCTGCATTATTGCATGCATGCTAGAATAAATAATGCCCATGCATCATGATAATAAACATCCTATAATTTTTAGACGTATCATATGCATTAAATAAAGTAAGTACATGCATTCAGCATTTGCATTTATTATCCAATAAGCTGCATTAGGGGTGCGCTAAAAAGAAAATAAAATGCCACCAATCTGGAAAATAAATATCCTCATGGCATTTACTATGTCCCTGCAGCATAAGCATGCATCATTTAGCCCCATTTGCATTATAAATCATGCATGGTAGGGTCAAATAGTGACCACTAGTTTAATCATACATCGTAAAAATAAATTGCATGCATCATTACTTAATTGCATCATTTAGGCATAAATAGGACATGCATAAGCATCATTAATAAAGTCAGGAATGCTTCAAAAGTACCAAACAGTGCCAAAATCTAGCAGATCAGAAGTATTTCCTTGCAGACCAAATAAAAAAAAGACAAAAAACAAAAAATAAAAGAAACAAAAAAGAAAAAAAAAGAGGTAATAAGCATGCAAATAAAGAAAAGTGGCATGCATGCAGAAAAAAAAGAAAAAAAAAACAAACAAACAAACAAACAAATAAACAAAAAAACAAAAACAAAAAACAAAAAATCGGGAGAGGGGAAAATGCATGTACAAGAAGGAAAAAATTTCAGGTACATGCAACAAGAAAAAATGCGGCGGCAGAAGAAGAAATTTTTGGCTAAAGCTGGAAAATGGAGCGAAAAGAAAACAGCAGCAAAGAAAAGACGATTCCAACTGATACCAAAAGATGCTACAGCAAGAAAAAGGAAGCTTCTGACCAAGGTTAGAAGGAGCAGTAAAGAAAATGCAGCAGCATCAAGAAAATTTTCCAGCTAAAGCCGAAAACAAAGCGGGACGGGGAAAAGATTTTCCAAAGGCGAACAATGATAAAATCCCGAAAGTGCAACAACGAAAAGCGAGACAAAGAAAGCAACATCGCGACAATTTCTTTGCATGGACACGACAAAGGTAAAGGAAAGGAAGGTATTTTCCTTTTTAACAGTGCATTTGTATGATGTTTGGAAACTTTCCTTTAAGGGGTACACAGCCCCGGATTGATAGGGAAAGGTTTTGTTCTCCGTTGAAGGCTGAGTTCCTGAGGAGGCAATGCATTCCATACATTTTGGCTGTGTGGGAAACTTTCCTTTAAGGGGTACACAACCCTGGATTTATAGGGAAAGGTCTTGTTCTCCAAGAGAGGTGAGTTCTAGGAAACAATTCACTCCGCATAGCCACAAGACGAACTACGTTTGGTCTGATTCCTTGTTTAAGGATACGTAGGCAGTCTATCACGGTAGACGCGACCATCACAGCACATATTTACCCTTGTCGTACTCATTTGATAAAGCTTTGCCACACTTGCTCATTTAGTATTGCTGCACTTGCACCACAACACTTACACCGCCACATTTAGTCCCCAGCTGAGTAAACTACGTTTCGGTCTGATTCCTTGTTTAAGGATACGTAGGCAGCCTATCACGGTAGGCACGACCGTTGTACGAGTGATAGTTTAGGTTTTGGCATGAACTACGATTTGGTCTGAGTTCCTTTATTAAGGGATACGTAGGCAGCCTACATTAGTAGGTCCGACCATCAGAGCACATTAAATTCATATTTGCTTAAAATTACGATAACTTGCTATAACCGACTAAATATGTCGAGGCTATGGAGTTTGGTCTGTGTCATATACTGTTGCATTATAACTACTACCTGTTGCATCTCATTCCCATTTTATAATTGAACAAAATTGGAGGGTCTATTGTTTATCAACGATGTTCGTCTACTCAGTAAGCCTTGGGTTACCCGTAGACTCCATCGTTGAGGGGCTCTGTAGACACCCCAATTTTGTACCCCTGATATGTGACATGGCATAAAATATCAAGAACTGTTGAAACATTAACAAATGTCAAGTTACAGGGTCGAAAATGCAAAAAGAAAAAGTAGGATGCATGAACAGTAAACTGCAGGGGGTGAAAGTGTGAAAAATCAAACCTGAATTGTGCCCATGGTGCCGCACCAAATGCTCTTGGTGCCGCACCAAGGAGTCCCTTGGTGGCACCAAGACTTTCACTGTTGCCTCTCTCAGATTGGAAAAGGTACAACTCTTAAAGCACAAGGTACAAGTGGCTGATGCAGGGTGAACAAATCCAGAAATTCCCACCGAGTCCCTGCTCTCTGCTATAAATAGAAGCCTCGGCCTCTCAGTTTCAGCGCTCATTTTTCATCGCAACGAAGCGCTGAGAAATTCTTTCTGCGTTCCTTCGAAGCGAATAGTTACGAGAGGTGTGAGATAGGTGAGTGGAACCCCCTAAAGTCTCCAAACCCCGTCCAAACTCCGCCAAAATAAATATCCACCGATTATAAGTAATCCCTAGCCTAGTTGTTAGGTATCCACCTCACTTCCCCGGCCTAAAAATCCCAAAGTAAGCCGTTACTCTGCCCGAGTAATAGGCTGAAAAACACCCTAAATAAGCCGTTATTCCGCCCAACCAAAAAGGCCAAAACCACAAAAACTAAGCCGTCATTCCGCCCGACCAAATAAACCAAAACTACCACATATAAACCGTTACTCTGCCCAAATCAAAACAACAACCACACAACAAACAACAAAAGACTCCCTCTCCCTGAAGGACAGAGCGAGCACACCGCCGCTCTAAAAGGTAAAACCTTTAAGGGCGCCTTTATTTTATTTATTTATTTTTTGTCTTTTATTTATTTTTAAAAGTATTTATTTAAATCCGGCACAATGTAGCCAATATAAGTCGTTGTACTGCCCGGATTAGAATAGGAAATATTATATAAAAGAGCCGTTATAATGGCCAAATGTTCTTAAATATGTCTGTAATTATTGTAAGGAAACGGCTGCGAGTCCGTAAATAATGTAGCCACGAATGTATTTGTTTAAGTTTCCTGTCTTTTTAATACCTTATTTATTTGCGAGATAAATATGACAATAAGCATACTTCAGCCAAAAACCATTTTGAGACCGAAAGGGCGAGTTGGGTGCCTAGCACCTTCCCAACTCGTAACTTAGCTAGCTTTTCTTTGGGGCGCCGCAATATCCTTTTTTTGCACTTTTCCGCTTCCCCAAAAAAGGAAAATCCCATAGAGAATGAAAGGGTAATGCATTCCCATATCCTGGTATCCCCTAAAAAAAGGGATAACTTGATGCGGGAAACCATAAGTTCCCATATTGGATACAAAATCCACTCAAGGCAACCGAGGCACATTCAAACGTGCTAACATAGACAGCACTCCTCTCGCACTTTTGATTTCGCCTTCCCCTAAACAAGGGAAGGTGGAACGAGAGTAGTGGTCTCCCGCACCCGCACGTACGCGCACCCCTATCCAAGGGCGCGCGGGGTGCGGGAGCACACCCCGGGAACCTCACACTCGCATATTCTAGTATTGTGTTATGGTTGTTTCTATCTCCGTTAATTTTAGTCGTGAGATTTTGGTTTAGTTGTCTAGTATTTAATCTCTTATTCTTTTAGTTGATTTGCCCCTCCGGCATGTTTAGCCGTTGAGTGGTTGTTTATCAGGTTGGTATTTTGGTTGCTTCGCTGGCCTTAGATTTGCCGATGGCCTGTTGCTTGTGCGCAGTGTTGCGTCACGTGAGTCGTAGAATTGTCGAGAGATAGTCGTCTCTCAACCTTGCATTCCACGATTTGGAATCGAAGGCTTGGGTTCCACTTATGATTTGCTTCCGCAGGTTTTTAGTTTTTGTTATTCTGTATCGCCGTTATGGCTTTACATTTCTGTTTAGAGCTTGTTGGCTTAACTGTTGACTCGCACCATTACGCTTAGCAAGTGCTTTGTTCGTCTTTTAGCCTGTCTTGACGACACAACCTTGGGATTTCGCATTAGATTCCGGGTCGGGTCGTTACACTTGGTATCAGAGCTATAGGTTAGCTATTTCGTCATGATAGGTTTTTTGGCCTAGTTTGGGTTGGGTTTATTGTTGAGTTTATTAACGCTAAGTGTTCATTGTAGGCGTATTATGTTAGGAACTTGGCGTGGAGCTAGTTCTAGTAGACCTCATTCGTGTACAGCTTGTGGCGACGAGAGAGAAGAGAACGTTAGTGAGCCGCGTCGACTCCTTAACCAATGATTAGACTGGAAAGCAATTTCACCGTTCTTGAGAAATTTTTGAAGTTGAAACCGGAAAGTTTTGATTGAGAGCCAGATGCAACTAAGGCAGAGCATTGGCTAGAAAGCATGGAGAAGATCTTTGCATTTTTGGTTTGTACATCAGAAGAGATGGTGACCTTGGTGGTGTTTAGATTTGATGGTGTGGCCGAGCATTGGTGGCTTGAGTTACGAAAATCACTGGAGACAACATGGAGTGCCTCGAGTGTGGGAGAACTTTGTCATGAAGTTTATGGTACGATATATTCTGGCAGCAGTTCGGGAAAGAAGAGAGATGGAATTCCTAGCGTTAGAACAAGGAGATATGACAGTGGCTCAGTATTCAACAAAGTTTGCGGAATTGGCTCGTTACTGTAGTCACTTGGTACCAGATGAGGCTAGGAAGACTGAGCGGTTTGTAAAAGGCCTGAGGATGAAATATCATAAGCAGCTTATTCCATTACAGTTTATGGATTACCAAGGGGCTGTGGATCGCGCGTATGCGATGGAGTTGGATATCGAGTATCATGCTCAAGAGAGAACCTCAGAGACTATCAGGATTGATACTTTTACCTTGAGACGGAGACAACGAGGTGACAAATTGACATGTAACTTTTGTATGAGAACAGGACATGCCGAGAATAGATGTTGGGGTAAATCAGGAAAGTGTTTCATTTGTGGCGGTGATCATGTTCGGAAGGATTGCCCGAGGAAGAGAGTTAACCGGTCTGGGAGTATTAGTCAACAATCTAGTGGCTCCAAGAGAGATGGTGATGGTCGGCCAAGAGTTTGAGGCCGGGTGTGAGAGTGGCGGTCTGCTATTGCGGAATTTTGAGTCCTACCCGAGTTAGGAAGGTATTCTCTCGTATAAATATATATATTTCATACTATTGTTACTATTACCGTTATTAAGAGTATGCGTTTTATTGGTAGCTCATGTGCATTCATACATACATTACATGGTGTATTGAGTATTATTGGTTTGTTATATTGATTTGATTTGTGAATTTCCGATAGGTAATCGCACGTGGTGTGTGGGTTCTTGTTTAGTCTATATGTGTATAAAACTATGCTATATATATAGAGTTGTGGTTTTGTATGGTTATATAAAAAGGCCATGGTATGTATATGAATATGTATATATATATGAGGTAGGAAATGTATGATGACACTTAATTGGTTTGGTATTATACTTGTATATTCTATAGAGATATGTGTAATATGATGTATAATATAGTCCTATAATATTGTTAATGGTTATTATGCGTGTAGGATACACTCGATTAGTACGAAAGTTAAGCCTTGCGATTTAGAGGTTGGTTTTTGGTTGTACGGACAAGTATGTCATTTTACCGTGGGTATTAAGATGTTAATGTTGTGTGAGGACGCTTAGGGTAAGTGTTGGATATAGACTCAGTCTTGAGCCTAAGAGAGGATAATCTTGCGTAGTGTAGACGTTACGAGTATTAGTAGACGCGTTGACTCGTTGTGACCTCTAGTAGGTTGTTTTGGTTGAAGCGTGCAAGGTACACAGGTTTCGTGGCAGATATGATTGTTGTTTGCCAAGGTAATAGACCTTGTTATTTGGCTTGATTTTATTCAGTTATGTGCATTAGTCGTAGGAAACACCTACTTGATGCATTTACATTGTAGAATTTAAATTCTCATTGTATAATTATTATCTCTTGTTCATTCACTTCATTAGCATAGGAGACTGTTTGAAGGATGCTTAAAACTTTTTATCCATGAACCTTCGCATCCTTACGACGGAAGCTTTTGAAGCTAATTCAGTAGGTACCCTGAATTGGTGAGCAAAAGGTATTCGTCGTTGAACTAGGATTGGTATGAATTAGTTTAGAAATTGACTATACCTATTACCAAATGGAATGGACAGAAATGGAATGAATTTTCAAAACATTGCAATTATGTGCTATTATGTTTTCTTACCCGCGATTGGGAAATTGCGAGAGTTATTTACATGATTTGAATATGTTGACTTGACTGTTGCTATATAGGCAATTTTCACCCCTTGTAACTTAGAAGTTTTCATGCTTGAATTTCGTGTTCTGCCCCGAAACAAATAGTTTCGGTAGTTGAATGTTTAAAGTGTTCTTCATTGTATTCTCATGTTAAAATTTGGGTTTTGCTTACATGACTGGTGTAGCGTAATTTGTAAGTGTTTTTGCGACTCAAATATGAGTCATGATATTCTCGATCTTAAGTGTTTAGTGTTTCTGTGTCTATTGGAAGGTTTTGAAATTTGAGTGGGGACCATAGTAGCTTCATCCTCGTGTAATTGGTTTGGGTTATTGTGGTGGTAGGCTCAGAGTGTTGAGTCTAGGTTGTTGGTTTGAGCTTGAGTGTTACGTTAAGAATTGAGAGACACCGTAATTGTTGTCTCGATGTATTTGTTGTTGTGTGATGACCTAACGTTGGATTGTGTTTTGGTTTAGAATTCGGGACGAATTCTTTTTAAGGTGGAGAGAGTGTAACACCCCGCTCCTTGGTTAGCTTAATTTGCGTGTCATGCTCGCATTTCTTCCTTTGTTGATTTTATGATTGATTAGTGAGAGTGTCTGGATGTGTGGGAGAGACCACATTGGGGCCAAGACCTTATTGTTTCATGTCTCATGGTTGTTGACTTGCTAAAGTCACATGTCATAACTTGACGTTAGTTGGAATGCGACTAAGTTGAGAGTTAACTTATGTTGTTCATATCCGTGACCTCGGTTAATCCCTAGATCTTTATATGATTGTTATGAACTTGTTTAGATGTATTAGACTTCAACTTGGATATGTTCCTTAAGTCTATTGATGATTTGGAAGCTTTGGAGATAACGTTCGTCTCTATCTCATAGTTCGAGCTTGAGTCGTGTGATCGTCTCTTCTTTGGAGTTCTCATTCTCCTAGTTGTTATTTAACTTCCTAGAAGTATTCAAGCCTATTCATTATCCATTAGACTTTCTTTAAGTCTCATTTTATTTCTTGTTCGATCGCTAGTCCATTCGTAGTTTCGTTTGCACGTTGTTGCACCTTGTTTCGGTTTCGCTCCGAGTTGTTTCGGGGGTTGTTTGTGAGTGTTCTATGGGAGTTCTAGACCTACTTTGAATAGGGTTTGAACCTTGTTTGGTTTGGTTGAGTGTTTGGGGTCATTTTAGGTTGAATTATAAACCTTTTGAGCACTGGAGAGCTTGCGGTCGCAAGGGGGAAAGACCTTGCCCCCGTAAGGTAAGCAGAAAATTGGACAGGAAGTGGCTGGAAGGCATGCACTCGCATGCTCTATGGGCCATGCGACCGCATGGTAATTTACCCTGTTACGAGCTGTTTTGCTTTGTGGACCATTTTGGCTATTCTAATCATACCCAAACATATTCTAAAACCTTCCTAATTAGTCTTAAGCCTAACCTAACTTGGTTAATTAGTTTTTAAGTGTATTTAAGTGGGTGTATTTGGAGTGATTAGCCACAAAAATCTGATTGTAACTTACCACATGGGTTTGACACTTGTCCCACTACTTGTTTGACCCCCATATACACAACAAATCAGCCTTTTGGGGCCTCATTTGCAGCACTCCACCTCCAAAAACGTGGAGAGCTTCTCCCATGGCTTCCCTTTGAGTTCTTGAATGTTCTTCTTGGTCATCCATGGTCCCTCTTCTCCATTGCTCAAGCCCTAATTATAGAATCGAAGAGCTCGACGAGTAGAGTACTTCCAACCGATTGCTTTCCCGTTTTTCTTTCTTGTTTTGAGTTTGAAGGTAAGTTACTCCTCCTCTCTTTGATTTTGTACTCATTGATCCTAAGGAAAACAAACTATATGCTATTTGAGGTCAATGAGTACACATACTTGTGTTGTGTGTGTGCCCCTAACTTGTGATTTGAGCATGTGAACTTGTTAGGAGCATATGTAGGATGACTTCTATGATTGTTGAAGTATATTGTTACTCTTCAGCTTGTGTTTCTAGGATTGTGAGCATGCTAGAAATCATGTCTACATGTTACTTGGGGTTATGGCGAAAGTGTGCCTATGTTTGGGGCTTTGGATGGGTGAACTTACTAGATATCATGAGTAGGTTCATTTAATTGAGAATATGTGATTTATAAAATGGGTACATGACTATGTTGAGTTTTATGGATTTTAAGGCTTGAGAATCAAGCCCGAATTATTTGGGGAATTTGTTATAAATTTGAATGGTGTGTTATTGGGGATTTATGAAAAATGTAATTAATGAAATGTAGTATTAAGACTCAATGGAGTCACTATAGGTTCAATAAGATGTTAATGAGCCATGCGTTGAAACCCTACAATGTTTGGGTTTGGCTGGTTATGATTGTGAGTACCCGAGCATCTTGATTTGTGTCCAAATGTGACACCCACATTATAGAGGCTTATTAAGGATTTATTTAGAGCATGCTCATTAGAGCACGGAGCATTAGAGACCAACCTATGATCTCATATATCTTTAAGAAATGATTATTTGAATGAGTTCTCTTTTAGGGAATTTGGTCGCGTGGACATGAAATCACTTGCGAGGTTATGACTACGGGTTAGTCTTGATACTCTTGAGAGTGGTTCTGGGGATGTCAATCCGGTGTGTTTTGTGGATACTAAATAGTGAGTCTTGATTTGTGGTTATTATTCCACTAACATGATAGTCTTTAATTTGATTTCAGGTAGAGGTCTATGGTAGACTTCTTAATATGATTTTTGGTAAGCTATTCTATTTCTAATTGAGTTGTGTCTTGGAGATCTTGAGTACCCCGATTCATGTTTCTTGAACTAAACTTGTAAGTTAGTTGAACATGTTATTATGTGCAAATAAATGTGCATTGTCAATGGTTTTGTAGAGCATTATGACCTACTTGATTTGATGAGTCCGCTCTTGTCGGACATGGTTCCTATTTGAGCATGTGAGTAAATATCTACTTGTGCATTGCATATTAGTCCAGCTGGCATTATTTGGATTGGTTTTTATATGTCAGGGTAGGACGATACATCGCCTATACGAATCGTAAGATTTGTATTCGCTATGGATCGCCGTACCTGGGACCTCACACACCCTCCGCTGCTAGCCCCAGTGGGGAAGTTAGCCCATCTCGTAACCAATAGAGTGAATGGATTATGCTAAACTAGGCTGAGAAAGGGCTGCGCTTGAGGCGTAGCCACTCGGTACATCGATGTATCAATCACGTGCATCGTAGTCACGAATCAGTTAACTATTGTGTATTGCAGGAGCAACACTACGCCAATAATTGGGTACCTTCTCTATCCCTTATGTGGCTTACTATGGACACTCATATAAAAGATAATGTGCTATGTGGTTTATGAAGTTTATGTTCTTTGATGACTTAATTCAAGCTTATTGTTGGTATATTATTAAGATGCCATGATTTTATATATGCTAGTGTATTATGTCATGCCATGTCATGATATGCCATACAGTTGCATTTAGTAGCTTACTGGGTCATTATGACTCATTTCATGTGTTTGCTTTCCTTAGTTTGTACAGTGAGCTTGTTAGTACGCGTTGCGGTTGCGGACTAGTGATTCCTAGCAGGTGGTCTTCCCAGCGATAGCTTGGATTTATTATTGTATTTATTCATCTTGTGAGATACGGATGTAAAGTTATGTAAACTTTACTTGGGTAGATTATGTTGGTATTTATTGTTTTATTATTTTGGTCGAGCTGTTGTATTTATTTAGTACTTCGTTCAGTTGTCTTCCCAAGCAAGGTTTAGCTCGCATATTTTAGTATTGTGTTATGGTTGTTTCTATCTCTGTTAACTTTAGTCGTGAGATTTTGGTTTAGTTGTCTAGTATTTAATCTCTTATTCTTTTAGTTGATTTGTCCCTCCGGCATGTTTAGCCGTTGAGTGGTTGTTTATCAGGTTCGTATTTTGGTTGCTTCGCCGGCCTTAGATTTGCCGATGGTCTGTTGCTCGTGCGCAGTGTTGCGTCACGTGAGTCGTAGAATTGTCGAGAGATAGTCGTCTCTCAGTCTTGCATTCCACGATTTGAAATAGAAGGCTTGGGTTCAACTTATGATTTGCTTCCGCATGTTTTTAGTTTTTGTTATTCCGTATCGCCGTTATGGCTTTACATTTTTGTTTAGAGCTTGTTGGCTCAACTGTTGACTCGCACCATTACACTTAGCAGGTGCTTGTCTGTCTTTTAGTCTGTCTTGACGGTACGACCTTGGGATTTCGCATTGAAGTCCGGGTCGGGTCGTTACAACCAGACCTATTCATTACCAACAATCTAGGCATGTAGGCTTTATTCAAAGATTTATCATCTACCATTTCCAGTGGTGAATCCCGGAAATTTTTTCGGTGGGTTCACAATTAATACTAAATTATCAAATTAGTTTGTTCTTAAAAATATCACATACAACTATACATTACAATTTAAACAAGTAACAATAGCTCAAAAACTATTAAACCAAACAATAAATCCCTAAACCCAAGCATCACAAATTCACAAATAATCACAATTCGCACCCAAGTAAATCTTAAAATTAATATTTATATTTTTAAAAACCCTAATTTTTGGATTTATCATCATGAACTCAAGATTCATCTCCAATAAAAAATTTCTAATTTCGACTCTAAAGGTTGTTTACTTGTGTTTCCTACCCAAATGTATCCATTAAATAAACTATTTTAACCTCAAATTAAAAGCCATAATTTGGATAAAATAAGGGGGCAGGGAAAAGAGTGGAGTCGATGAAAGAAGTGGGAGTTCCAAGTTTACCTCAATGTTTGATAAATTGATAATCTCAATTCTCAACTAGTTTTATACCCGTGCGTTTAACGCACGGCCATATATATTTTTCAATCAAATTATACTTAGTTAAATTATAATCAAGCAAAATGAAAACAAAAAACAAAACTAAAAGAAGAGATTATTTCAATGAATAGAAAAATATCATTTGATTCATTTGATTAAAAATTAATATGAAAATAAAGAAATATATGTGTCAGTTGATTAACAATAATAAAATAAATAAATTGGAATAACTGCAATTTATGAAAATTAAATAAATAATTAAAATGAAAATACAAAAAATGTCTACCACAGTGTATGGATTTTCAGTAGCGATACGTCGATTTGGATTCACGATGCATTAATTTAGAATCGCAATGCATCGCTATCAATTGGAAATAGATCAGTTTGAACGTGAGACGTCGATTTAAAATCGTGATGCACTGCTATGGAATGAGAATGATAATTACACAATTTCGAATCATGCATGGCAATATATGAACTGATGCTTATCGCAAGCATGTCCGATTCATTAAAGGTATACTCGTCCTTTCATATCAAAAATGTTTTAGAGTATATATATATATATATTAAAAACTCTTGTCTCGAGTCTCGCTACCTTGCCCTCTCACCGAAGAAAAAACAAACTATTAACCCAACTTATGGAACCAACTCCCATTTTAGTTTTTCTTTTTCACTCCCTTTACTCATTATCCCTCTCCCCATTCTCTATCCTCGAAAATATAGAATTCTATAAAAAGGATCATCAAGGTAACTTTCCAAGTGAGATTACTTGGGCACTCTATAATTTGATGTAAATCTGATTACTTTTCGAACACAACAACAAATCAATTCGTTCATGATTAAATGGTCGATTCATTTTTTTTTTAAAGAGAGGTAATTTTGCACTTCCGAAACATTTTCTCTTATGTTGCAAATATTGTTTGTTTCGTTTTGTTATTTACCATTGTATAGTTCTTGTTACTTGAAGTATTTGTTAATTTTTTTTATTTCAAATCGATATATTTTTTAGATCTGTCATTCATTTATAATTAATCATGTGCATTCGTGTTTTAGATAAACTTTTGATGATTTTTAAATTTTGAATATGATGAAATGGACAACAAAATTTCAAATCTATATATTTTTGTTGGTCAGTCATATATTTAATATCAATAATGAGTATTTGTAATTTCATTCATAATATTTATTTTAAGAATTTTGATCCGATGAAATAGACAAAAAAATATTCATATATTTCATGTAGTTATAATGAATTGTGAGTTTTTGTGATTTCATTGAAAGTATTTGTTTTAATGACTTTTAATCTGGTGAAGTAGACAAAAAAATTCATAAGTAAAATCAAATATATATATATATAGACACACACACACACACACACAGATTAGTCATTCAGTTAGAATTAATTGTGAGTATTTGTGATTCCTTTTAGTGAAATTTCTTGCGCAAAGTCATCCATGATTTTTCTGAAGTTTATTTGGCAACAATGAAAAACTAACGGTTGTATGCAGAAAATGTTGTATTTAGATAACAAAACAATGAATGCAATGGTTCTAGTTCCTAGGCTCTAGTTTCAAGGAGTTATAGGTATTTAAATTAATTTCTATTATTTAAATATATGATTCATTAAATGTTTGTTATAAATAGGGTTACTATTTTAGGGATACAAATTTTGGTGGAAAATTACTATTTTTAGACTACCTAGGCTTTATATATATATATAGCCAATATATAGATTCCCATATCAAAAGAAAATCCTTCTTCACATCTTTCAATGATCATGATAGCCAAATTAAAATTAAATTAAATTGAAAAAGATTATAAATTACAAATACTACCAAATTACTTATTACCAAAGCAATCAAATCAAAACCCCAAAGTGACAAACACACATTCAAATGTCACATTGACACCCAAAATATCAAAACCGGAATGAATATTCTTAATTTTTTTAGTGAAAAGTACATCAATATATATATATATATATATATATATATATATATATATATATATATAGACACACACACACACACATTATATATTGAATGAATATTTTTTTGGGAAGAAGAGAATACAATTACCAAGTTACCAACATAAAGTCAAAAACTATTCAAAAATCAAAATTGAAGGGGATCAAAAGAAATCCAATAACATTAACATAGCAGAATCTGATCACAGTAGACCAAATTTGAAGGGTTAGCCGAACAAAGTTTTAGAGGTAATATATTCTCATTAAAATCAGACTGATTATAGATTCAAATAATTGAGAAGACTAGTTATATATACCTCTAGTCTAGAGGACTCGGTGCACCGCTGCACAAGTTAAACGATTGAATCTACAAATAGACTAAATCTCTAAGATTATATATGTCGATACTCTTGTACGGTGATCATATTTGATTTGCGCAATACTAATTGGACCAAGTTCAAATAAACTTTCTATGTATAATATTTAGATTTAAAAGTATTTTGAGAAAAATATAAATAATATGCATAAGGAAGATGGTTTCCATGTTTTCAAGATTTTAAAAAAAAAATCCAAAAAAACTTGTTAAGGGATTGAACTCATTTGGTAAAAGTATTAACCCCACCACTAAGCTACCACATAGAATCTATATTTTGAAAGCGAAATAATATAAATAAGCAAATAAATTTGGATTCTACATAACAATTTTGTTATATATATATATATATATATATATATATATATATATATATATATATATATATATATATATATATATATATATTTGTATGTGTATATGTATGTGTATATATATATATATATATATATATATATATATATGTATGTATGTGTATATATATATATATATGTATGGTAAATACTTGTACGATAAGGGTTAATTTTATATTATTAATAGTTCAGGTAACGATTCGGGTAATGAGACGGAGTACTACTAATATAAAACCCTACCAATCTCTAGTTTTTCCATTTCGGTTATTCCATATTATCTGCCCTATATATAGTCAAACCAGTTGGTAACCATCAAATTTAATAATTCAGTTTGTGTATCCACGGTTCGGTTCGAAAATGTAATCCCTAGTCGAAGGCATACGAGTATGGGAAGGTTTTTTTTCTTTCTATTTAGACTGTAGGTAGAGAAAAAGTTTTTTTTTCTTATCTTTTTCGGTAAATTGTACTCCCTCCGTTTTCAAAATATTATTTACTTTGACTCGGCACACCGTTTAAGAAAAAGTAATTGATTGTATTATAAATATTGGTGAAATGTGTGGTTTTCTTTAATACCCTTGAGTATGTGGTCATAATTAAAATAGATTTAAAAAAAGTAAGGATAAAGTGGTAAAAATGTTTTTTTAAAGGGAAAGTTTTGAAAGATGACAATTATTTAAGAACTGACAAAAAATGAAAGGTGGACGACAATTTGGAAATTGAGGGATTAGTTACTAAGTACTCCCTTCGAGTTCAAATAATCGTCTTCTTTGATCCCCACATCGTTTAAGAAAAAATAATTAAATGTATTATAAATATTGATGTAATGTGTGGTTTTCTTTAATGCTCTTAAATATGTGACTATAATTAAAGTATGAAGAAAAAGTAAGCGTAAGTAGTAAAAATATTTTCCTAAAAAGGAAAGTTTTGAAAAAAAATTATATATTTAGGAATGGACAAAAAGGAAAGGATAATTATTATTTGTAGGGGTGTAAGTGGTTCGGTTTTGTTTTGTTTATACCAAAACCACAAACCGAACCGCTCTTATTAGTTCCAAAAATCTCAAACCAAATCGAACCGAACTGAGTAAGACTTGGAACCAAACCGAACCACTCAATTTGGTTTGGTTTGATTTGGTTTTGTGGTTTATATAAATTATTTTTAATCAAATTAACCAACATTAAAAATAACAATAAAAATAAGATTTTAATTTGGAATTAACATCAAAATTAGGAAATAACCAACTAACAACAACGTATCATAAGGAAAACAATACAAATTCTAAAGTAAACACAAACAATGGAAGAAATAATAGTTCTCCAACAATCAAGATTTTGTTTGATTTTGTATACTAAATAAATATAAATATATATGTTGGTTTGGTTCGGTTTGGTTTGGTTTGATTCGATACCAAAAACCGTGAACCGAACTGAACCGGGCAGTTTTCCAATTTTTGAAATCTAAACTGAATTGTCTTCGACCAAACCAAACCAAACCGACTGGGTTGGTTCAGTTCGGTTCGGTTTTGTGGTTCGTTGGTTCGTTGGTTCAGATTTACACCCCTAATTATTTGAAATTGGAGGGAGTAATATACCCACCTCTCCCACGGTCCCACCAAAGAATTTGTAATTAAATGTCAAACTTATATATATATATATATATATATATATATATATATATATATATATATATTACAATACACATCCCAAAATACGTACAATTGGTAAAGGCTAATTAGAGGTTAGGATTTACTACTCCTGACCTATATATAAGCAAAACTAACCGATTTCACACAGATTAAGAAAGTAAGTTAAATTAGTTAAATTGTCTTGATTTTATATAAAACAAAAGTATACTTACTAAAATACCCTTAAATATCCTACTCAAAACTGATGATAATTAATGCAATATTAACTCATTGTCATCAATTCATTATAGTTCCTTTTATAATTAGTGGCTCTTTGTGTATAAAGAATGTGCACACATCTTGAAAAATAAAAGAATTAACAATTTTGGTACCAAACTTTTTGGAAGTTGTGAGTAGAGTTTAATATGGTGATTTTTGCTTATATTTAAGTCCACCAAAATTTGGTATTTTTTGCTTATATATAGGTCCGGAGGGAGTATTGTTTTACGGTGATCTTACAGCCACAATTAATTTCCATTTGCACACGCGTGAAGGGCGGTTTCTCTAATCAGAAATTACAAATTCGCGAGGGTGGAAATGTTGCCAAATTCTTTCGGGATTGAGCTTGTAATACGGTTCCCAATGAGTGACCTGCATTACAACAACCATTCTCGTAATTTATATTAACAAAGTGTGTGTGTGTGTGTGTGTGTGCGCGAGAGAGAGAGAGAGAGATTTGGTTTGGAGTACATACACATTGACGTGTTTCGTGGAACCCCATTCTGGAGGGAGAGAACCGTTAAGGTAGTTGTGTGTTAGATCTCTGAATGAATGAATTAGATTCACAAATTATAAATTAGTGAACTGAAAAAGCTATTTTTGTTAAGAAAAATTAGGAAAAATTGGGGAGGAGTGAGGAGTGAATAATTAAGCAGGGGATGAAGGAGAGTTAAGCGGGAAAATTAGTTACTCACAGTTCTCCCAGGCATGGAAATCTGACCAATTCTGGCGGAAGTGTCCCCGGAAGGTTTTGCCCTTTAACAACTCTGCTTTCAAAAACAAAAGAATTAGTGCATGCATAAGTTTCAAGTTTGTGATATTAATATGAATTTTAGATGATAAAGTTGGTGATGAATGATGATGATGATGTTGTGTAGCTTATTTGGTTTGTGATTTTCATTTAGGTGCTATTTTTGTCACACATTAGGAAGATGTTATTTTTAATTCACGATTCATCTACAGATTCTACACATCCAAGAATGTGTAATTTAGTAAAATATTTATTTTACAGTTATTATTTTACGGTTTTAAAATTTTACAGTTATTGCTTTATAGTTTTACAGTTTTACCGTTATTGTTTTACTAATATTTATTGTTTGAGGTAGTCTTCTATAAGACGGTCTTACGGATCTTTATCCGTAAGACGGATTTATCCAAGTTAAATGAGGTAAAATTCAGAAATCTCAATGCAACCCCTTAGTTTTTGAAAATTACAGCGCCACCCCTCATGTTTATATATGTAGAGTGCCACTTTTTCCTATTAACAGTGTCACTTTGTAGTATAAAATGTGTCACTTTTGGCCTTAGAAGTGTCACTTTGAATTTTTAATGAAAATTGTAATTTTTTCCCTAAAAAAGTGTTACCTTTTGGGCTTAAATATGTCACTTTTAGTCTTAAATGTTTTACTTTCTCTTTGAAAAATATATCATTTTTTATAAATGAAAACTATTACGTTTCGCATTAAAGTGTTACTTTATAACATTAAAAGTGTCATTTTTAGCATGAAATGTGTTACTTTTGACCCTACAAGTGTCATTTTACCTTATAACTAAAAATTGTCGTTATTGATATTAAAAGTGTCACTTTTTACCATTAAAAGTGTTGCGTTTTAGTATTAAATGTGTCACTTTTGACAATCACCGTTAGTTTTTAAGTGATACTTTTTAGTATGAAATGTGTTACTTTTTAGTATTAAGAGTGTTACTTTTTAGTATTAAGAGTGTTACTTTGTATTTTAATGAGAATTATAATAAATTTCCCTTTATATTGTCACTTTTAACATTAAAATGTGTCACATTTGTGTTTTCAATGTGTCACGTTTGGCTTTAAATGTGTCATTTAGCATTTCGTCAAAGTCAGTTAGGATCCATCAAGTATCCCAAGGTAATTGGTTCTAACTGATGGCTAACAGAGCTGACAAAGAATTAAACTGCAAGGCGTGGAAACATAAGAATTTCGACGACAAACATTGAAAGTATAGGGTCACCGGAGCAAATAGAGGAACTTCTTATTAATGAGCATTAAAATGAATTAATGCAAATGGGAGGTTACAAACCAATGACCACCTCCTACGAAACCTTATATCACATACTCCAACCAACTCAGCTAACATATTTATTAACATATTTATTATGACATTTATTAACATATTTACCAACTCAGCTAACCAGTTATTATGACATTTATTAACATATTTAGTTATTAACCCGCGAATTCCTAAATGGGGCTCCGTCTTACGGATTTAGGATCTGTAAGACTGTCCTACACAAGTCTTTGCCTTATTGTTTTACAGATATATTATGTTCGTAATTATCTAGTTTCTTCTCTGTTAACATGCATAACTGAATCAATTTAATTTTTCTTAAATATTTGTATTTTAATTTTTTTCTTTTTAATTTTTATCATAATTAATTTAATCAATTTAATTTTTTACCGGCACGCAATTTAGTATACAAATAAAAAAATTAAAAAAATCGTAAGTTTTGTAATTTGAAATATATGTTTTTTTCCTTTTTAACTTTTATCGTAATTAACCTAATCAATTTAATTTTTGTCTGACCCGTTTTTTTTGTTTGACCCACAATTTCGTATACAAATTATTAATTAATCCCTCCGTTCCCGGTAAGAAGGCCCCATTTTAGAGTCATTTTTTTAAGAAAATAATACTTTTAGTAGTTCATTAATATTAAAATGATTTTTACGGTTGTACAAATATTTAGTTGTAGTTTATTAATTGATTGCTATCGTAATCAACTGAATCTCAATTTAATTTATGTATGGCTTAAAAATTTTTTTTTTATAAAAAAATTATTTGTAAGTTTTGTAATTAATTTTTGTAATTTTAAATATTTTTATTTTAATTTTTGTAATTTTAAATATTTGTATATTATATTTTTTTTCTTTTTGATTGTTATCGTAATTAACCGAATCAGTTTAACTGTTATCCGAAAAAAATTTGTTTGTATGTTTTGTAATCAACTTTTGTAATTTTGAATATTAGTATTTTAATTTCTTTATTTTTTAAAAAGTTGTGCTTAGTTTTCCTTATTGGTCTGAAATATTTGTGATTTTGATTTCGAATTCAAAATAATATTTTGTTAGTTCACTCTATCTTATTAAATTTATTTTGTGGTTTTTGTTTGTGGATATTTTCATTTTAAAATTTATTTCAATTAATAGATGTTGGGTTGGTGTGTGTGAGAGAGAGAGAGAGAATGTTTTTGGATGCTTAATTAAACTTTTTTAAGATGAGTTATAAACTTTCTTTTAAGATGAGTTATAAACTTTTTAATAATAAAATGTGTTATATGTTTTGTGTAATTTACATTAATACGACCCCTATAAAATCTCAAGGATATATTAATTTATTTTCATCATACTCGGTTCATACATTGATCACGCTCATACTGATATCATGTTATCGGCACGGGCACGAGTTTATTTTTATTGAATGTTGCACATCTTCTCATTGTTGTAGTTTCGTTTGTTGGGGCATGTGTATTGGTTTACATTGATTTAATTGTCATTTTCTTAGTTGTTAGGGTTGATTAATTTTGACCAAATGGATGTTCGTTCGCCCGCTAGATTTTGTATGATAATATATAGAAGGATTCAAGTTTTGTAGATAAAGCAGAAAATTTGGTTAACTGAATGTGTTTGGATTTTCTTTGTCTCATGTGTAGGTGGAAATAATTGACAAAGTTATTACATCTCATATTTGCAAACCAACCATTGTTGTTAAGCAAGAATCCCTAAAAGAAGAAGACTGAGTTTTCTTTTTATAAAATAAATATCAAAATAAAATATTTTATTTTGTTAGGTATTTGGGTTTTCTCCCCTTTTCGTTGTGTAGTTTACATATATCCAACCCCTACAAATTATAAGTAAATATTAAATTTTCAAATTGGCGTCATGTTATCGGTGCGGGCAATAGTACTAGTTTAATTACATTACTAACTAGTTTTACACCCGTGCATTAAATGCACGACCATACAATTTTTTCAATTAACTTATACTTAAGCGAAACAAAAAAGAAAAACAAAATTTCAAAAAAAAAAAGAACAAATAATATTGGAGGCAACTACTTTGAATTAAAAAAAATGTTGTTTTGATTGAAAAATTAGAGACTTGTATATTTAAGATCTGATAAAATAAAGTCATTTTTTATAAAATAAATACAACTTTTTCCTTCACTAAATCTTAATTGTAGCAATAATTTTAAAAATAGTTATAAACATAAAATATGGTGAATATATGGTCATGTAGTAATTGCATTATATGAAAAGCAATAAACAATTAAAATAATATACTGCAAAAGAAGAGAAGTTAATTATAAAGAAATACATCGAAAAATAATAACATTATGAAAAAATTAAAATGTTATCGTGGTTCAATAATCTCCTGTTAACTACACACAAAAAAAGGAAAAAAGAAGGAGAGGAAAATAGGAAATTAACCCCACTGTCAATATCCCTTATTATTCATCTCTCTTAGGAAATATCTCTTATTCTCACTGACAATCTCAATCTCTTATACTCACCGTCCACATCATAGTAAGTTTTCGTCCTCTCTCTTCATATCTCACTCGATCCATCTATCTTTCTCTAATATCCAACTTTATTCTGAGGGAAAAATATTGATTATATTTTTTCGGTGATTTTTCATTCGTATCTAATGAAATCACATAAAAACATTTTGTTTAATTATTTCGTATAAAAAAATATTTTTGACATTCAGATCTACTGTGAATTTGTTAATATTTTTTATACATCGATTTTTGTTATTTACTTTTAGATAAATCTCCGAACTGGTTTAATCATTTAGTATTCTCGAAAGATATTTTTTTTTCTGGTGATAGTATTCCATACTACTTCGAATTTGTCAATGCTTTTTTTACATCTCAATTTTTTGGTATTTCTTGATTTACTTGATTTTTTAGTATAATATTTCAATATTTGATATGTTCATGTTGTCAACTAATCCATTTTCATTAATCATCATTTACTATGTGTTGATTAATTTCCGTTTGATACAACCGAGAATTGAAAAACTGTGAAAATTGAGATAATTGATGGTGGAAGTTCCAAGGAGTTTTTGAATATTTAATTAAAGAATTCATTAATTGTTTCTTGTTAATAGGAGATTCTATTTTGGGAAACAAAGTTTTGACGGGATTTTTTTCCTATATAGACTACTCTGCTTATATATATATATATATATATATATATATATATATATATGAATTTTAGACGATAAAGTTGGTGATGAATGATGATGATGATGTTGTGTAACTTATTTGGTTTGTGATTTTCATTTAGGTGTTATCTTTGTCACACATTAGGAAGATGTTATTTTTAATTCACGATTCATCTACACATCCAAGAATGTGTAATTTAGTAAAATATTTATTTTACGGTTACTATTTTACAGTTATTATTTTACGGTTTTAAAGTTTTACAGTTATTGCTTTATAGTTTTTACAGTTTTACCGTTATTGTTTTACTAATATTTATTGTTTGAGGTAGTCTTCTGTAAGACGGTCTTACGGATCCTTATCCGTAAGACGGATCTATCCAAGTTAAATGAGGTAAAATTCAGAAATCTTAATGCAACCCCTTAGTTTTTGAAAATTACAGCGCCACCACTCATGTTTATATATGTAGAGTGCCACTTTTTCCTATTAACAGTGTCACTTTGTAGTATAAAATGTGTCAATTTTGGCCTTAGAAGTGTCACTTTGCATTTTTAATGAAAAATGTAATTTTTTCCCTAAAAAAGTGTTACCTTTTGGGCTTAAATATGTCACTTTTAATTTTAAATGTGTTACTTTCTCTTTGAAAAATATATCATTTTTTATAAATGAATACAATTACGTTTCGCATTAAAGTGTTACTTTATAACATTAAAAGTGTCATTTTTAGCGTTAAATGTGTTATTTTTGATCCTACAAGTGTCATTTTACCTTAGAACTAAAAATTGTCGTTATTGATCTTAAAGTGTTTCTTTTTAGCATTAAAAGTGTTGCATTTTAGTATTAAATGTGTCACTTTTGACCAAGGTTCTAAAATCGCTAAGCCCGCTAAGCTGTACTAAGCCTGTAGCACAGGGGTAATCGAGGCGTGTCCGGTATAGAATTAAGACATAATTACCATTTTTTTATAATTTTCCTTAATATACATACTTCTTCCATCCTAAAATTATTGTCATGTTTAATCTAACAAACAAAATAAAAAAAGTAATTAAATTAATTATTAATATTGATATATTATATAATTTTCCATCAATTGCTTTTGGCAGTATATCTTTTCTAAATTTGAAGGGAGGGATATAAAATCTCATTAGATTAGAAAACTAATTAAGAAAAAAAATGTCAAAAGCTACAAGCCTACATCTACAGTCTAAACTATCTCTTCAAATTTCAAAAATGTGAAAAAGTGGAAACTAGTACAGCCTAACTCCAAATTTCAAAAAAGAGGAAAACCGGAAAAGTGAAAAACCTTCCCGTCAAAGCCCAGGCATATTTTTCTTAACTCTCGCGCCCCTCTCTCTCTTTCTCTCTCTCTCCTCTCTGTCTCTTAAAATCTCCATCACAGTGCCCGAGCCAAGCATCCCCAGATTCTCTCTAAACATTCTCAAATCGGCCTCTTTGTTGATGTTACATGCGTACAAGTTAATGAGGAAAAGGACCGAAGACTTCTCGTCTTATTCCGTCTGGACTGCGTTCTCCGTTATTGGTCAAACCGACCAGATCGAGAGATCGAGACCCTCATGTTCTTCTCTCCCACTTTTGCTTCAAAGGAATCAAACTTTGATCCTTTCTCTTTTGTACTATTCCTGGCAATATTCAAGATTATTCTGACAAATATCAAAGGAATTCTTAGTCGGCGCCTAGAACCCTAAGCGACTAGTCGACGATTAAGGCGCTAGTCGGCGATTTTATTCTCGGCGACTTTGATCCGATTTGTGGATCATGGCGGATGGTGGCGCTAGCGCTTTGGACGCCGCTAGGCCGATTTTAGAACATTGCTTTTGACAATCACCGTTACTTTTTAAGTGATACTTTTTAGTATGAAATGTGTTACTTTTTAGTATTAAGAGTGTTACTTTGTATTTTAATGAGAATTATAATAAATTTCCCTTTATATTGTCACTTTTAACATTAAAATGTGTCACATTTGAGTTTTCAATGTGTCACGTTGGACTTTAAATGTGTCATTGTGAGGTTCCCGGGACGTGCCCCCGCGCCCTAGCCATGCATTAGGGGTGCTGGCGTACGTGCGAGATGCGGAGTTTCTGACAATTGCTGGCGTTCCACCTCCACTTTGTTTAGGGGAAAGAATCGAAATCGAAGGAGTCACGAGAGGAGTGCGTGTCATATTAGCACGTTGGAATGTGCCTCGGTTGCCACGAGTGGATTTTGTATCCAAAATGGGAACTAAAGGTTTCATGTCGGGGTTATCCCTTATTGTCGTGGATAACGGGATATAGAATGCGTTACCTTTCCATTCTCATTGCCAAAACTTTTTTTTTCCGTGGGATAATAGAGAAGTGCAAGAAAGATTGCGGCGCCCCAACATGGATTTAATAAAATGGCCTTATGGCTGCCCCAGTCGGATCGCTATGCTGGGAGCTAGAGGCCCCCTTGGATCTGAAAGTTTTAAATCATGCCGCCTTTATTTTAAGGAAAAATAAAGGAAAACAGAAAAAGGAGAGATTTTATAAAGCGGGTTCGGGGGCTAAATTTGTTACAGTTGGGAAGGTCTAGGCACCCAACTACTTCGTCTCAAAGCTTTTAGGTGAAGAAGTATGCTTCATTGTTATATTAATCTAGCAAATAAATAAAGGTCTTATTTTGACAAGGAAAATTAAATGAGATACATTCGTGGGCTACATTATTTACGTTATTCTGACTTTCATGACGCCTCCCTTCCAATAATTACAAACACATTTAAGAATATTTGGCCATTATAACGGCTCTTTTACATATTATTTCCTAATCTAATCAGGCGGCATGGCTTATATTAGGCTACATTGCTCGGATTTAAAAATACAACTTTAAATAATAAATGAGCTGGAAAGTAAAGAAATAAATAAAACGCAGCTTAAAATTTATTATGTTTTTACCTTAGAGCGGCGGTATTACCGCTTTCCATGTCCTCTTCGGGAGAGGAGTCTTTTTTGTTGTTGTTGTTGTTGTTGTGTTGTTGTTGTGTGTTTGTGTGTGTGTGTGTTGTGTGAATTTGGGCGTAACTAACTCTTTGTTTTGTTGGTTTTGTTGTTATGAAATCGGGCGGCGTATGGCAGCGTGGTGTATATTTATGTGTGTGTTTTGTGTGTGATTGTTTATATATTTGTGTGTGTGTGTGTGTGTGCGGGTGAGAGAGGGTATATATATGTGAGTGTGTGAGATAGTGGGCTGTGAGAGTGAGGGAGTATATTATGTGGGTGTGTGCGAGGGAATGAGGTAGAGGGAGACGGGTGGAGTGATTTGTGAGAGATTGGGTTTGTGAGGTAGAGGGATTAAGAGAGTAGGCGCTGGGTATGAGGGGAAAGATGAGAGAGAGAGTTAGTGGGGGTCGCTGGTTGAGAGAGAAATGAGAGAGAGTTGAGGGAGTGAGAGTTTATTGAGAGAGAGGGAGTGGGCCGGCTGGAGTGTTTTGTGAGATTGTGTGAGTGGGTATATTATATATATATATATATAGGAGAATTGCTTAGTGGGGAAGGAAATTGGGGGAAACCGGCGGCCCCCATTTCCATTTTTCTTTTTTTGTTTTTTTTTTTCTTTGTTCTTTCTTTTTTATTTTCGATTTCTTTTGTCTTTTTCTTTTCTTTTTTTTGTTTCTTTTCTTGTTGATTTTCTTTCTTTTTTGTTTCTTTTCTTGTTGATTTTTGTTTTTTCGATTTCTTTTGTCTTTTTCTTTTCTTTTTTGATTTTCTTTCTTTATTTTTTTTTTGTTTCTTTTCTTTTTGATTTTTGTTTTATTTATTTTCTTCATTTTTTTTTTGTACCTTCGCTCCTGAAACATATAAGAAATAATTAGTAGTTCATTTTGCAATATTTAATGACAATATAAAATAGAGGTGCTGAATTTGGGGTGTCTATGCGTTTAGCATTTAGGTCAGAAGTCCATTGGGATCCAGTAGTATCCGAGACAATTGATCTTTGGCCGATGGCTAACGGGCGACAAAGAATTAAAGCTGCAGGCGTGGGAACATAAGAATTTGACGACAAACATTGAAAGTACGAGGTCACCGAGCAAATAGAGGAACTTTTCTTATTAATGAGGATTAAAATGAATTAATGCAAATGGGAGGTTACAAACCAATGACCACGTCCTACAGGCTCCCAAATCGTCTTATCATGGCACTCTCTACTCGTCATTCGGCATCTCATTGAATCTCGGCCAAATGCGCGTTCCTTTGTTATTTTAGTCGATCTTAACTTTTTTATAAGGAAATATGTGAGGTTCAGATGGATAGACGAATGAAATGAGAGGGACAGTGATTTGAAGCCCCTACGAAACCTTATATCACATACTCCAACCAACTCAGCCTACCAATAATTATGACATTTATTAACATATTTAATTATTAACCCGCGAATTCCTAAATGGGGCTCCGTTTTACGGATTTAGGATCTGTAATACTATCCTACACAAGTCTTTGCCTTATTGTTTTACAGATATATTATGTTCGTAATTATTTAGTTTCTTCTCCGTTAACGTGCATAACTGAATCAATTTAATTTTTCTTAAATATTTGTATTTTAATTTTTTTCTTTTTAATTTTTATCATAATTAATTTAATCAATTTAATTTTTTACCGGCACGCAATTTAGTATACAAATAAAAATTTTAAAAAAATTGTACGTTTTGTAATTTGAAATATGTTTTTTTTTCTTTTTAACTTTTATCGTAATTAACCTAATCAATTTAATTTTTGTCTGACCTGTTTTTTTTGTTCGACCCACAATTTCGTATACAAATTATTAATTAATCCTTCCGTTCTCGGTAAATAGGCCCCATTTTAGAGTCATTTTTAAAGAAAATAATACTTTTAGTAGTTAATTAATATTAAAATGATTTTTACGGCTGTACAAATATTTAGTTGTAGTTTATTAATTGATTGCTATCGTAATCAACTAAATCTCAATTTAATTTATGTATGGCTTAAATTTATTTTTTTTATAAAAAAAATATCTGTAAGTTTTGTAATTAATTTTTGTAATTTTAAATATTTTTAATTTAATTTTTGTAATTTTAAATATTTGTATATTATATATTTTTTTTCTTCTTGATTGTTATCGTAATTAACCGAATCAGTTTAATTGTTATCCAAAAAAAATTTGTTTGTATGTTTTGTAATCAACTTTTGTAATTTTGAATATTAGTATTTTAATTTCTTTATTTTTTAAAAAGTTGTGCTTAGTTTTCTTATTGGTCTGAAATCTTTGTGATTTCGATTTCGAATTCGAAATAGTATTTTGTTAGTTCACTCTGTCTTATTCAATTTATTTTGTGATTTTTGTTTGTAGATATTTTCATTTTAAAATTTACTTCAATTAATAGATGTTGGGTTGGTGTGTGTGAGAGAGAGAATGTTTTTAGATACTTAATTATACTTTTTTAAGATGAGTTATAAACTTTCTTTTATGATGAGTTATAAAATTTTGCAGCCAATAAAATGTGTTATTTTTTTTAGTTTTTGGGATGTTGTTGTGTAATTTACATTAATACGACCCCTATAAAATCTCAAGGATATATTAATTTATTTTCATCATACTCGGTTCAGACATTGATCACGCTCATACTGATATCGTGTTATCGGCACGGGCACGAATTTATTTTTATAGAATGTTGCACATCTTCTCATTGTTGTAGTTTCGTTTGTTGGAGCATGTGTATTGGTTTCCATTGATTTAATTGTCATTTTGTTAGTTGTTAGGGTTGATTAATTTTGACCAAATGGATGTTCGTTCGCTCGTTAGATTTTGTATGATAATATGTAGGATGATTCGAGTTTTGTAGATGAAGCAGAAAATTTGGTTAACTGAATGTGTTTGAATTTTCTTTGTCTTATGTGTAGGTGGAAATAATTAACAAATTTATTACATCTCATGTTTGCAAACCAATCATTGTTGTTAAGCAAGAATCCCTAGAAGAAGAAGACTGAGATTTCTTTTTATAAAATAAATATCGAAATAAAATATTTTATTTTGTTAGGTATTTGGGTTTTCTCCCTTTTCGTTGTGTAGGTTACATATATCCAACCCCTACAAATTATAAGTAAATATTAAATTTTCAAAGTGGTGTCATGTTATCGGCGCAGGCAATATTACTAGTTTAATTACATTACTAACTAGTTTTACGCCCGTGCGTTAAACGCACGACCATACAATTTTTTCAATTAACTTATACTCAAGCGAAACAAAGATGAAAAACAAAATTTCAAAAAAAAAAAAAAAAAAAAATAATATTGGAGGCAACTACTTTCAATTAAAAAAAAAGGTGTTGTTTTGATTGAAAAATTAGAGACTTGTATATTTAAGATCTGATAAAATAAAGTCATTTTTTATAAAATAAATACAACTTTTTCCTTCACTAAATCTTAATTGTAGCAATAATTTTAAAAATAGTTGTAAATATAGCATTGTTATAAATTAAAATATGGTGAATATATGGTCATGTAGTAATTGCATTATATGAAAAGCAATAAACAATTAAAATAATATACTACAAAAGAAGAGAAGTTAATTATAAAGAAATACATCGAAAAATAATAACATTATGAAAAAATTGAAATGTTATCGTGGTTCAATAATCCCCTGTTAACTACACACAAAAAAAGGAAAAAAGAAGGAGAGGAAAATAGGAAATTAACCCCATTGACAATATCCCTTATTATCCATCTCTCTTAGGAAATATCTCTTATTCTCACTGATAATCTCGATCTCTTACACTCACCGTCCACATCATAGTAAGTTTTCGTCCTCTCGATCCATATCTCACTCGATCCATCTATCTTTCTCTAATATCTAACTTTATTCTGAGGGAAAAATATTGATTATATTTTTTCGGTGATTTTTCATTCGTATCTAATGAAATCACATAAAAACATTTTGTTTAATTATTTCATATAAAAAATATTTTTGACATTCAGATCTACTGTGAATTTGTTAATATTTTTTATACATCGATTTTTGTTATTTACTTTTAGATAAATCTCCGAACTGGTTTAATCATTTAGTATTCTCGAAAGATAATTTTTTTTCTGGTGATTTTATTCCATACTACTTCGAATTTGTCAATGTTTTTTTTACATCTCAAATTTTTGGTATTTCTTGATTTACTTGATTTTTTAGTATAATATTTCAATATTTGATATGTTCATGTTGTTAACTAATTCATTTTCATTAATCATCATTTACTATGTGTTGATTAATTTCCGTTTGATACAACTGAGAATTGAAAAACTGTGCAAATTGGGATAATTGATGGTGGAAGTTCCAAGGAGTTTTTGAATATTTAATTAAATAATTCATTAATTGTTTCTTGTTAATAGGAGATTCTATTTTGGGAAACAAAGTTTTGGCAGGATTTTTCCCTATATAGACTATCTTGCTTATATATATATTCTCTTAGTTTCAAAATAATTGTCCTCCTTTCCTATTTGTACAATAATCATCCTCTTTCAAAATTTTCGTTTTTCGAAAAAGTGCTTTAACTACTTCACTTTTAATTTTTATACCTACTTTAATTATGATCATATGTTTAAGGGCATTAAATAAAACTACACATTTCACTAATATTTATAATACAATCAATTATTTTTTTTCATAAATTTAACAATATACCCGGTCAAAGAAAACGATTATTTGAAAACGGAGGGAGTAGTTTTTTGCAAATGAAATTTTGTGATACACAATTACATTACTCCCCCACCAAAGAAATGGTATAATTAAATGACAAAAAAAATATTGGTTTAACCATTTAATAAATAGTTTTCGTGGTTTTAAATTTTTTATAATAACTCCAAAAAATAGGAAAGAGAAGATAGATTTTAAAATAAGGGTAATTAATTATGTTTTCGTCTTTTTAATTATGTTATGGTTCCGTCTTGTTATGTATAATTCCAGAGCCCGCCTAAGCGCTAGGCGCTAGTCCGACGTCTGATGCTCATCAAACGAATTTTAGAACACTGTTTTTGGTAAAGATAACATTATTCGTTAGTTTTTAATGTAAAAAATATGAAAAATACCAAATAATAATTCTTTTATCCAAAAAATTAAAATGTAAGATTTTCGGTACCAAATAGATTAAAATTTTGATGTCTGTACTCAGTACCAGTGTTCTAAAACTCCCCGCCTAGGCGCTAGACCCCTCTCTAACGTCGCGACTTTCTTAGTCGTCGCCTAATCGACTAAGTCGACGCCTACGTTGCCGATCTGCCAGATAGATAGAAGAAAGAAGAAAAAAAAAGATGAAGAAGAAGGGGGATGTCTCGAGACTTATAATTTAGAATGAGAAGGGATTATGGAGGATATGTTAGATTGTGAGTTGTAGGGACAGTAGGTAGGTGGAGTAATATATTTTTTTTTAGTTCTAAACTTGGCTGGTTTATTGTTTTGGGGTTGTTGAGAATTGAGATTAAAGGTAGGTTTGTATATTTTTGTTCATTTTACAAATATAGACAAGTTTTGATAAAATGACAAACATAAAAAAAAAAAAAAATTTGTAATCAATGTGTTTGATCTTTGATGTAAATTATCAAAAAATGGTAATTATGCCTTAATTAATTCTAGGCCTCGCCTAGGACCCGATTACGCCCCGACTAGTCCCCAAGGCGCTAGGCGCTAGTGTACTGCCTACCGCCTAGCGGCGGCCACCTAACGATTTTTAGAACATTGCTCAGTACTAACATCATTAGCTTGCGAGGTTCTATTAAGGTTCTATTTGAAAGAAAACATATTATTCTCTTCAACAATGGTTTATAATTATAGTATTTCATGCTAAAATAATTATCAAATATAATAATAATAGCAACAACAATAGTAATAAAGGTTAATTATTTTTTGGGCAAATTTCAAGTGGGTACAATTTTATAAATATGTTTTCATCTAGGACCATCAATTTTTTGGACATTTCATGTAACCACAAATTGGTTGCCAAATGACAAAAAATGCCATTAATGGAAACAAAAGAGCTGTTTTTCCAGATTTTCTTAAGCAAAAAATTCTGATGCCAAATCCATGCATCAGGGTTGTTTTGACAGATTTTCTTAAGCAAAAAAATAAAAAAAAATTCTGATGCCAAATCCAGGCATTATGGCTGTTTTTCTAGATTTTCTTAAGCAAAAAAAATTAAAAAAATTCTGATGTCAAATCCAGGCATCGGGGTTGTTTTTCCAGATTTTCTTAAGCAAAAAAAATCAAAAAATTCTGATGCCAAATCCAGGCATCACGACTGTTTAGACAGATTTCATTAAGCAAAAAAAATCAAAAAATATTGATGCCAAATCCAGGCATCATGACTGTTTTGACAAATTTTCTTAAGCAAAAAAATTCAAAAAATTCTGATGTCAAATCCAGGCATCAGGCCTGTTTTAATATATTTTCTTAATCCAAAAAATTCTGATGCAAAATCCAGGCATCATGGCTGTTTTGACAAGTTTTTTTAAGCAAAAAAATTCAAAAAATTATGATGCCAAATCCAGGCATCAGGACTGTTTTTTCATATTTTTCTTAAACAAAAAAATTCAAAAAATTCTGATGTCAAATCCAGGCATCAGGGCTGTTTTGACAGATTTCATTAAGCAAAAAAATTCAAAAAATATGATGCCAAATTTTGGTATCAGAGTTGTTTTTCTAGATTTTATTGACCAAAAAAATTCTGATGTCAAATCTTGGCATCAGGGCTGTTTTGACAGTTTATTCAAGCAAAAAAAATTCAAAAAATTCTGATGCCAAGGCTTGGCATTAGGGCTGTCTAGAGAGTATATTCAAGCAAAAATCAAAAAATCAAAAAATTATGATGCCAATGCTAAGCATGAGAATATTACAATATCAAACTTTACCACTTTTACATAAACCATCAATCACAATATTAAAGGTCACGGTATCCAACCCATAACCCATGATAGAGATGGTATGTTCATAGTACATATGAAACTTTGATTTGGTAGATGAAAATGTTTTGTTAAATTGCTGTTTGAATTCCATAAATAAATAAAATGAAGTTCATATTAGATTAGATCATGGAGTAGACCACAGTATATCATGTACACAAACAAGTGTCAACATTATCTTCAATTTAAAACATAAAGTGCAGAAAATAATTTGACTAGATATTTAAATTTGAAAGCATAAAGGTTGTTGATGGGAAATCCTACCAATCTAGAACCAGGGCTAATACTCTGTTTTTGCATGTTATGACAATAAGCTGCTGCAATCTGGAGCACTAAGTCCGTCTATAAACTAACAAAAAACTGGCAAGGAGATCCATGTGCACTACAAGCTTTTGTTTGGAATGGTCTTAATTGCAGCTACAACGGTCATCAGCCCCCTAGAATCATATCCTTGTGAGCATAACATTTAAATACTTACCAATTGATTTTCTCACTTTATTCCGTTCAGCCTTTGACAGATTCTTGGTTAAACTTGGAATCAGGAATCTGTCCTCCAGGAGATTGAGTGGGGAGATAACTTGTGACTTAACCAATCTCACGATGCTACAAACTTTGTAAGTGTCCGAGTCTCAAATGTGTTATTCGCCTACAACTTTATAGAGCTCTCAAGTCCCACAAAAATGTTTCCTTCTTTTACAGGGATTTGTCAAACAATAACTTAACATGATCTATCCCTGATTTTCTCTCTCAGTTGACCTTCCTGAGTGTCCTGTAAGTTACTTGTCTCTGAAACTAGTATTCTAAGATTAATGGCATGAAATATACTAAAATGATTTGTGATTCATTGTAGAAACCTTAGAGGAAACAATTTAACTGGTTCACTTCCAGCAGAGCTCCTAGCTAAGTCAAACAACAGATTGTTATCATTGAGTTATGTTCCTGTTTTAGAACTCTAAATGTTAGGATAATCAGTACTCATGGTATCCAAATTTACATTCATTGCATTAATCAGTGTTGATAGAAGAAATCTAGGCGGACGTTCTTGTGAAACTGATCCTTGTGGAAGTAAGAAGCAGAACAGATTCATTGTTCCAGTAGTAGCATCAGAGGCTGCTTTGTCCATGGTTTTGATTGCATTGGCTGTCCTCTGGGTGATTAAAAGGAGTAAAACATCACAAGGTATTGAAACCATTACACTTAACAATATCAGCGCCTCCTTCCCCACACCACCATCCACTACACACACACGTAAAGAAGAAAAAAAGAAAAGACTACCAAATAAACTAAATAAAGGACTTCCATAACTTGATGGGGTGGTCTTATCATCTTGGTGTAGTTATTAATATTAGGGTTCGCGCTATGCAGTAATGCAGGTAACCTTCATCGGAAGTATCATGGGTGGTGTATCTTTTTTTTAGCGCATATGCTCCCTCCACCCCAAAATGAGTGTCCTTTTCCTACATGATCGCGTACAAACATAACACATTCATTTTGGGATGGAGGGAGTAAAGCATTTCAGCCTTATTCTGCTTTTTTGCTTGTGTTAAAGAAGACCAAGGATATTTAAAAGTAAGCCATTTGTAAATTTGGTAATGAAATGCTCAAAGTTTGCTTTTATTTGATAGATATTTATCTCAAGAATTTGTACCAATATTGTCAATCATTTATCACACTTTGCATGTCCAAATTACCAACTCTTGTAATTTTATTGATAGAATAACTATGTACTATGTGTTTTCTCTTGGTACATCTAATTTGGAACTTATCTTATATGTTAACAATATCCTCTAACATGGAAAACATGTCATGAATGTATTATGATAATGGAATATGAGTCCCAAATCAACAAAAATGGATCTCAATAAATGGCGAGGTGGATGCAGATCCGAAGAACAAACTTGGATTGGTTGAGTTCAAAAATCGACAGTTCACATACTCCGAGGCCCTGAGTATCACCAACAACTTCCATAAGGTTAGTGGGAAAGGAGGATTTGGTACAGTGTATCATGGTTGTGTATCTGAGGTAAGTTCCATTACTCAAGTAAAATCTTTCTATGCTTAATTGTTACGTAACTTGTATCAGCAAAATGTATGCAAATATCTTTCAGACAACCATTTATGGAAAACTAACTGTAGTTTATTACAGGCCAATCTTCTTATGAGTGTTCATCATAAAAATTTGACTTCTCTTGTCGGTTACTGCAATGAAAGAAGCAACATGGGAATCATCTATGAGTACATGGCTAATGGTAGCTTAGACGGGCATCTGTCAGGTACATGGCATATTTGTAGTCTTTTAATGATTTTATGCACATTTTTTTCCTTTTCATTTCTACAAGTCAGAAGTCACAATTCATAAGGAATGATTGGTTTATTCCACAATCTATGCTTATGAATCCTACAAGGAGAGAGAGAGAGAGTTTATACAGGTGTTTAGTAAAACACAATCAATATTTAGGACTTTTGGATGCAGGATGAATGATTTGCATACCTGATTGATCATCCCCATGAACCACATGGAAAAGAAGGAAAGCAAAAAGGAAACCTTTTAACCTCTCCATCAGATTAACAGATTCTTTGGAATGAAGATACAATTTGACAAAGAATAAAGTATTTTCATCTTAACATACACACTTATGAATGATCAAACTAACATTTGCTGCCAGATTATGATAGCTAATAAAAACTAAAATAATTACATTAAAAAACAAACTCGGTCAACAATCATTCCTTAATGGAGGAATTTCTATCTCATTACCTAGTGATGTTGCAAAAGAATATTTGTTGTATTCTCAGTTGACTAAACACAATTATTTTTTTCCTTCTAGTTCCACCTCTTGAATCAATTTTGAGTGACGCAGCGGAAATAACAACAAGGAATTCTATCCGGTTGGTCATGATTCACGGAATCAAAGAACTTGGTTCATTCCGGCAATTTTATGCACTAGTTGATTTATTTTCTGTAACATTTCCTATCAAAATCGTTCAGTAAATGGGAGCAAAAATAAATTGAACATTCACTCCACTTATTTCAGTGTAAGATTTTGAAAACTATCATAATAAAGACCAAAAAAGAGTCTATCATAATAAACACCTGAAAGCACATCTAACAAATTTCTGAAGAGAAGTAAGCTGAAATCATACCCCATCTCTCTCCTTGATATCGCAGATCAAGTCAAGAATACTCTCCCTCCGCATTCGCCGAAACCTCAAATACAGTAACAAAAACACCATCGATCCTACCAAGGGGGCAACATAACTAAAACTATGAAATGACACTCTGGCTACGGCAAAATTACGAATTGAACAAACAACGTCGGCGACCTTAAAACGTAACAGCTCCAGTCACGCGTCCCACCATCCTCCCTTTGCGTCTCCGATGGGAGGAGTAGGCCGTGGACTCCGCATCGATGACGGCGCCATAACTCGGTCGAGATCGATAACTCCAACATCGTGACGGGGACGGGCAGAGCCGGAGAATATGTGAAGGGCTTCATGATTGTCTGGAGGACATAGTCAATATGAAATAAAGGGTAGAAATGTACATTCGCCCAAAAATTGTACCTAAAAGATATATCCAAAAAATAGCTGGATTTATTTGAAAACATGTTTTAAAAAAATGTACCGGCTTGTAATTTTTTTCTATTTTTTGAGTAGTACTAAATGATAGAGCTGTCAAAATGGGTTGGCGGGGCGAGCCAACCCACAACCCAATTCAACCCACCATTTGGCGGGGCGGGACAGGCCAGCCCAAAAACATGGCATGCCTAAGAAATATCAACCCAACCCACCACTTTTAGGTGGCGGGGCGGACTAACCCAACGGACTTAAGCCTTTTTGACACCTTTAGGCGCGCCAACCCACAACCCACTTCAGCCCGCCATTTGGCGGGATGGGGCGGGTCAGCCCAAAAAAATGGCGGGCCTAAGAAATACCAACTCAACCCACCTCTTTTAGGTGGCGGGGCGGGCTAACCCAACGGGTCCAACCCATTTTGACAGCTCTATTAAATGATTCAAATTGTTTCGGATCAAAAGCATTTAATGCTCCTCAAACCATATTTGAAAATACATAATTATCTTTAATATATTTTGACTCCAAGTTGAGATATTAATTGATCTAAATTGAAATACTATTTTTGGAGGTTTCACTTGGATAATCAACTATCAAAACATTTTGTTTACAATTTTAAATAACTTTTAATCTTTATCCTCTACTAGTGTTATAAGCATATTGTTTTTATTCAAATGTTTTTATAATTAAGACTAACTCCAATAACATTAATTTCTTTTTTAATTATTATATTTTTTAACCTGAATTCTTTTTATGGAATACAAGAAGACTTATTTTGAGGCAATAATAAATAAATAAATAAATAAAAGTAGTATTTTAATTTTGGGATAAGTGTACCATTAGTCCCTGAACTTTGGTCAAGCACATCATTAGTCCCAAAAGTTTCAAAAGTTTCATCACGGACCTAAGTAGGCCTTTTTTGCTCATCGGAGGTCCCTAGCCCTAACGCCGTTTGTTTATTTCCGTTAAGTGAATATGTGTCACTCACATGCACAAAATAAGGGGGCAAAGTGAATATAAACCAAAGTGAATAGTTTGGCCTTCCTAGTTCTCATCAGCCACCAAGTCACCACCAACAACATCACTCACAGTTCAAACAAACAATGACCCTGTTTTCTTCCTCGCCCATTTTCTCTCTTCTCCTCCTCATCTCAATCCCACCACCATCCTCCGCCCAATCCCAACCCAGAACCATCGCCATCTCCTCTTTCTTCTTCTCAACCCCACCATGGCTTCCATCTCTAAACCAAACCCTCCTCTCTCCCAATTCCACCTTCGCCGCCAGCTTCCTCTCCGTACCCACTATACTAGTCACCTACACCTTCTTAATTTGGTTTCCCATCAGGTAGAAATGGTGTGCCGCTTACGGCCTTATCAAGTCGAGGCCCATTAAGTGGGGCCAAGTGCAGGCCTTGTACTTCAGCGTGTAATGGGGGTTGCGTTGGGCAGGTGATGAATGGGGTGGAGCAAGGTTGGGGTTGGACTGATTGGGGTAATAGGACAGTTGAGCTATGCGATGCGCGTGGAGAGTGGGAAGATAGGTGGGAGGAAATATTCGATAAAGCCGGCGGGAAGAAATTAGGGGCGGCTAGGAAGCAAGTTTCGGGGTTGAAGTTAGAGCAGTGTGTTAGAGATTTTCAAGAAATGAAAGAAGGGGCTTATATTTGGGATGCTCCGCCCCCGTCTGAGATTTGTAGTCTTGGCTTGAGTTCTAGATAGATTTTTTGCCCCGATGACAGATTTAGTCTCAATTTTAATTTTGGAGACTTTTTACTTGTAAATGTGGATATCATTATTTGAAATATATCATCTGATCAACAACTCACTAACCTCTGCATTCTACCTTGGCTATCTCTCCGTAACTCATGCCCCGTCTGCCGTCACGAGTTACCAACCAATTCGGCTAATCCCAGCAACGTGGAGACACCAAATGAGGAAGAAGCGGTGGGGCTAACCATCTGGAGATTACCTGGGGGAGGATTTGATGTGGGGAGGTTTACGGGGGGAAAGAGAGGAGCTGGTGGGGAGAGAGAGCTGTCTGTTGTGTTTCTTGCCGGGGCCACCTGTTTCCACCCGAATTCCTTTCACCTTCTTCCATCCTCCCTCTTTCTTCCTCACTAAATCCACCACTAATTGACCCACCACCGCCATCATCCTAGTTCTCCACTGCCGCTTCCGCTGCCACCACTCTCGCGAGCTTGATGAGCTGCAGCGGTGCCATCACCGGAATTACCCAGTAGGCGAGGAACACCTTGCTGCAGCATCATCTCATGAAGAAGAAGAAGAACATAGAACATATTAGGGAAAAAATAGTTTATATTCACTTTACCCCCTTATTTTGACGATGTTATACATAACCCCCTTATTTTGTACATGTGAGTGGCACATGTTCATTTAACGGAAATAAACAAACAGCGTTAGGGTTAGGGACCTCCGATGAGCAAAAAAGGCCTACTTAGGTCAGTGGTGAAACTTTTGAAAGTTTGGGGACTAATGATGTGCTTGACCAAAGTTCAGGGACTAATGGTACATTTATCCCTTTAATTTTTGAAGTGACGTTTATATTTAAAGTAATGCTAGAGCCACTCAATGAACACTTAATTTTGAGTACCAAATGATGTGGTTTCCAATGTGTCATCTTAATTGGCATTTTATAGGCTCCACTATAAATTAAAAAGTTATGTTAATAATATGACACATAAGATGTCACATTATTTGGTACCCAAAATTAAATGCTATTAGAGTGGCCCTAGCATTAACCGTATATTTATAGGTAAATTCTAAATTGTGAAATCAGATATCCAACCATGGCAGATAACACTCCAGTGCAAGTCGATCCCAACGTTGATCCCTACGCCTACATCAACTTCACCCGAAACTCCGATGGTTCCGTCAGCCGCCTCCAAAGCCCATTACCGGCGATGCCAGCCACACCCGATCCCGATCCCAACCCCACTTCTCCCGTTCTCACCAAAGATTTCACAATCAACCAATCCAACAACACTTGGCTACGTCTATTCCTACCCCGTCAAGCACCCGATTCCAAAACTACCGCTAACAAGCTCCCCCTCATAGTTTACTATCACGGCGGCGGATTCGTCATATGCAGTGCAGCTTCAACCATTTTCCACAACTTTTGTACTACCGTCGCCGCTGGTATCCCAGCCGTAATTGCATCGGTCGAGTACCGTCTTGCACCGGAGCACCGCCTTCCGGCAGCCTACGATGACGCAGTGGAAGCGCTACACTGGGTGAAAACAAAAGCCAAAGAAGAGTGGTTCATCAGCTACGTTGATCTATCAAATTGTTTCCTTATGGGAAGTAGTGCCGGTGGGAACATAGCTTACCATGCGGGTCTACGTGCAGCGGCAACAGCTGATGTATTAGCGCCTGTGCAGATCAGAGGGCTGATATTGCATCATCCTTATTTTGGTGGGGCGGAGAGGACAGAATCGGAGTTAAAGTTGGTGAACGATAAGGTACTGCCCTTGTGTGTGAACGATCTAATGTGGGAGCTAGGATTGCCGGATGGAGTTGATCGGGAGCACGAGTATTGCAATCCAACGGTTAACGGTGGATCAGATGTTTGTGATAAGATGAGGATGTTGGGGTGGAAGGTTTGGGTGACTGGATGTGACGGAGACCCGCTTATTGACCGTCAAGTTGAGTTTGTGAAGATGGTGGAGAGGAAGGGGGTGCACGTGGTTGGCATGTTTGGGAAAGGAGATTATCATGGGGTAGAGATCATGGATTCCTCTAAAACTGGGTCATTGGTACTCATGCTTAAACAGTTTCTATCAATTTAATTAGCTATGTTTGTTTGTTTTTTACAAATATCTCGTTACCTGATTGGCTGTTTCCTATTTCCATGTTTTTAGCTTACTACTTGTAAATATTACTCCCTCCGTACTTAAATAATCGTCTTAGTTAACTCTGTGCACAATTTAAGAAAAAATAATTTATTTGATTATTTATAATAGTTTAATGTGTAGTTTTTTTAAAAATCTATGTGTATATGATCTATAATTAAAATAAAGTAAAAAAATAAAGATAAAGTGCTAAAAATAATGTTTTAAAAAGATCAGTTTCAAATTAAATAATTATTTTGAAACAGATGAAAAAAGAAAAAAATAACGATAATTTAGGGATGGAACGAGTATTATTAACTTAATTATCTGCTTTGATATTGTTCAATGTTCATTACCAACAATCTATGCATCTACCATTTCTGATGGAGCAATCAATGCTCTTGGGATTTAAATGTTTTACCTAAAGAAGAAGGGTAGCACATTTATACTAGTAATAATTCACAAAATTATGTGACCATCTCCACTAAAGGTTTTTTTTAAATGCAATAGCCAATTCGTCTAAATAATCTTTCTAAATATTATACTCGTATATTTTTTTCAATGTAGTAAATATTTTGATAATTTACACGCTTCCCAACACAATTGGCAAGAAAATGAAAGCGGTAAGCCAACCAAACAGCTCCTTAGCTCTTTCCAACTCAAAAATCTCTACCGCATGATACCCATCGTTAAAGTGGACCACACTGTTTATGTCATGTTCTTCCAACACTTTGGCAAAGTCCATCTGACGGTCAATCAACAAATCTCCAAAACAACCCGTCAACAACACCCGCCAACCAAGACTCTTCACCTTAATCAGCTTATCTGATCCACGACTTACAATCGGGTTGGCGTACTCGTGATCCCGGTCTTCACCATTAGGCAATGCCAATTTCCACATAAGATCGCATCCGGATAGGTTCAGAAGACCAGATACGCCCAACCTTATCTCTGACTCGGTCCTCTCCGACCCACCGAAAAAGGGGTGATGCAAAACCAAACCCTTTATATTCAACGGCTTCAGATCATCCACTTCCTCTGCCGCACGTAGTCCCGCATGGTAGGCTATATTTCCCCCTGCACTAGTGCCCATAAGAAAACAATTGGACAAGTCAGCAAATTCAATCAACCACCGGTCTTGGGTGGTCTTGATCCAATGCAATGCTTCAATGGCGTCTTCATATGCGGCCGGAAGGCGGTGTTCTGGGGCAAGGCGGTAGTCAACAGATACAACCACTGCCACCACATGTGCCGCCAATCGACAACAAAATTCATGGATTGAATCTGAGGCTGCACTCATGTAACAAAAACCGCCACCATGATAGTAAACTAGGATAGGGAGCTTTACAATTGGAGCACTATAAGCTTGTTTGGGGAGATAAATTCGTACCCACGTTTGGTTTTGGGGGTTAACAGGGAGGTCTTTACTGAGAACATGCGAGTTAGACGAATCTTGATCACGTGTAGCAGGGATGCACGGGTTTTTTATGGAACGAGTGTAGCTACCATCCGGATTGCAAGTAATTCCGGGAGAAGGAAGAGCCATGGTGGGAACTGGGAAGGAAATGAAGGGGTAGAGTTTATAAATAATTATTTTTGTTGCCTGGCTAGGTTAGAACTTAGATTAGATGTTGTCAATATATATAAATAAATATTTATTTATAATATTCTTATTTACAACCTTTTGATTTGTTAATTAAGATAAGATAGATTAGGTGTGAAGACGTTCAAGACGGTGATCGCAATCCTAATTTGTTGTGTTGCCTCGTGGCCTTGTTTATATGAAAATGGTATCATCGTTCGGCCCAACCGCATGAAGAATGTACAGAACACAGATCACCTCCACCACGAATTGATTGTATAGCTTTCCTTGTAATTACTCTTTCCTTTTACCATGTTGTACACCTTTGTATATATTTGTATGTCTGCTACAACAATAAGCATTACAAGAAAATATCGATCATTCAAATCTTTTATCCGTAAGATGAAATCAAATAAAAATAATTAAAAAAACGAATGTGGCTGAAGCAGGTGATTCATCGAAAAAAACCCACAGATTATCCAGTAAGGAAACAAATCAAAATGAAAGTGGATAAAAATATCCATCTAGCTAAACCACAGGTCGTGGGTGTGTAATGTAACACAATGTGTGAGTGTGCCACCGCATTAATGTGAAGTTTGCTCAATTGCTCCGGTATCGTTTTACTATAAAAACTTCGTTACTCCCAAACTTCGCATTATAGTCGTAAATCAACTTAAAGTTCTGATCAATTTCATTTATAATACAAAGTGATACTTTGTGGTCAAAAGTGACACTATTAAAGTAAAAAAAATTATACTCCCTTCGTTCCAGGCAAATAGTCATCATTTAAAAGTTAAACATTTTAATGCTAATTTGTTTTATGAATAATTAATATTGTTGGCTCATTGTCTTCATGTAAATGACTATATGTTACAATGAGCCAACAATATTAAAGATTGGGAAAAATTTTGGGTCGGTCCATTTTTGAAGTTTTAATTTGCTTCAGTGTTATGTTTTTTTTAACAAGAAAAAGACACTTTTGTGGGTAAAAAGACTGCAATACCCTTAATGACCAAGAGGCGCGCTACAATATAACGAAAGGATGCATCGCGGTTCACATAATCATACACCGCCAAGATACAAAATATCAATAGCCGACATTAAAAGATATATCGCGGTTCTCATAGCTTTGCATTGCAGTTCGCATATTTTGGAACCGCGATACACAATATCAAAAGCTAAATATCACGGTTCTAATACTTTTGCACCGCGGTTCACATATTTTGGAACCGCAATACAGAAGATCAACAGCCAAATATCGCAGTTCTCATACTTTTGCACTGCGGTTCACATATTTTAGAACAACGATACAAAATATCAACAACCAAATATCACGGTCCTCATACTTTTGCACCGCAATTCACGTATTGTTATATCGCGATACATAATGTATTTCTTCGTAGTATACAATTATTAATGTATTTCAATGTATTTTGATATATAATATTAACATTCATTAGTTTTACATCATTTAAGTTTAAAATTAAAAACTGAAGTGAACATGTATTTTTATCGCGGTTTACATATTTATGTATCGCGATTCGAATATTTATATATCACGGTTAACATATAAAGCGATACAAATAAAATTTGAAAAATAGATTTTGCATCGCAATACATAAACCTATGCACTGCGATTCAACAGTTTGACATATGTTACATGCATCCAATGCTCATTAATGGTATCGCAGTCATTTCGTTATCAAAAGTGTCTTTTTCTGGTTTAAAAAAAACACGATACTAGTGCGAATTAAAACTTCAAAAAGTGGACCAACCCGCATTTTTTCTTAAAGATTCCATCCGTAGAGACTTGAGATATCAATTTACAATCATTGATGTCATTGGCCAATTGGTCCCATTTGTTTGTTATGTTATTGGGTGATAATCGGACCGGTACCATGCGATGAAATTATAACCGTAAAAGTCTATTATTATTTTTTTAAACCGCTATAATACACTTTTTAGGGGAAATTACGACGAAAATACCCAATAAAGGAAAGGCACGCACAAAAAGCCACTCTTCCAATTTATGCGTTAGAAAAAAAAAATTGGGCGTCATTCATTTATTTCGGGCATGATTTAAGAAACGATGTCTAACTAACTAACATCGAGACATGATTTTTTTAAAAAAATATGTCTAATCATTTATATACCGATGAGTCCAAGATTTTCACGAATTTTCCCATGAATTTTCTTCTATTTTGTGTTATTTTTGAGTTAATTATGTTTTGGAAATATTATTATTTGTGTATTTGTGCTTAATGTAGGTTTTCATCCATAATCGAGCAATTATATGGTGTTTAGCACGAAGTTCGAGGCAATTCCGGGCTGAAAAGTTGAATTGAAAATTATTTGGTCAACATCCGTTAAGTCCGTTAAGAGATCCAAGGCAAATTAGGGCTAACGGAGGCTAACTGGGCTAACAGAGGATGAATTTGAGAGACCTGGAGGGGAAGGACCAGCGGCGTTCACTCCAGAAAATCCAGGGGCGCCGGAGCAATTGTTAGATTCTTCTTCCATGTGTTGTCGCTCCTGCAGCCTGCCACGTCAGCGTCTGACCCTGCCTTATCCACAAGCCTAGCTAACCCGCGTCCTCTACCTCCTGGATCCGAGTAATCCATCCCAACCCCGGCTCATCCATGCTCCATCCACCCGCCATCCAGCCCGATCCATCTCTCATCCTCGCCCGTTTCAGCCCTGGTTGACCCGCAAATTTCTCCAGCTGGGCAGCCCAACCCAAGCGTGATCCAGCCTCTCTTTCTCTTCCAATTTAGCCCCTGTTTCTCTCTTGTGCTTCCTTAACTACCCCTGCCTTGTCTGCCACTCCCAATTCCTTCTCTTTTAATTTCCCAGCCTATCTCCTTTCATTTTCCAAGCCCCTATTTACGGGCTGTTGAGCCCTAAATGGGACACCAGCCCCATTTCTTTCCAAATATAACATTCTTTCAAAAATTGTTCAACATTTAAAAGTTTGAGCAACAAATCAAGAGCCAAGGAAGCATTTAAAAGGAATTTTAACCCGGGATTCGTTATTCATTTGGTTTAATTCTTTCAACCTATCTTTTGAGACAATTGTTGTATTTTTTTGGGTTGATTAAATTTGTAAATGTTGAATTGGTTTGTGCTTAAATTATCTATGGAATGCAATTATTTAACTATGTACAATGTAGTGTTTTAATTTAATCTATCTCTTTATTTAGTACACATTCATGTTGGTTATTATTTTGTGGGTTTAATGCTTTTAATTATTTAGCCAATAATTAAATGATTTTAGAAATATTTAGGATCCGCGAGAGCTACCTTTATATTTCAGATCAATCAATTTAATAGTTTTTGTTTTGTGACACACACCGATAGCCATTATGAGACTAGGTTTGACACGCGATCGAACCACCTTAGCCATTCGCGAGGTCGGGAAGGTTAGGGTTGACTATAAGATGCGAGAGCCTGTAGTTAATCAATTTTAGTTGTCTCAGCTACCAACATGACTTGTAGAAAAATACAGAGAATTTCTTTTTGCGAAGTATTACCCATGTGCTTGGTTATTATTGTGTGTTCTTCATACTTTTGATGGTGTAGCAAACCATTAAATGAACCCTAGAATGATAGGATACGAAGCGAAAGCCCTTCCTGTTATTCCAAAAATCACAATAGTAGTTTGCGTGTCGTGAGACCGAAAGGAGATCGTGCGTAGATAGTAAGTGGATGTTTGTTTTGACATGCAGTTATTTTCTCCCTTATGTTGTGTGTTGCGATGATATGAAGCCTGTAGCAAGGTTGAATGATAGCTAGATTTGCTATACGTAGCGAAAACTCGTAGTAAAGAAAATAGTGCGTCCGACTACCAAGACTTGAGTTAAACAAAAGTAAAAAGAGGATTAAATTAAACACCGGCTAGATTAGAAATATATACACTCCAATATTTTTATCTTGATTTGTTGTTGTCAACCACCTCTGCAGTAGTGTAGATTTAATTGCTTTCTAGTTTGTTTATATTTTTAAATTTTAATTCATTTTCTTTTCGCTCAAATATAATTAGTTAGCCCAATTTTAGTACTTAATCGGAGTGAGAATTACGTACATTCTCTGTGAGATCGATAACTCGTACTTATGTACACTTTATTACTTGATACGGTCGGGTATTCTTGCCCGAGTTGCGTTTTGGGCACATCATATACCGAGGCAGGATTTGATGGAATGATGCCTAATTAAGTACTACTGAGGCAGGATTTGAAGGAACAATGTTTAATCAAGTAACACTGAGGCACGATCGAAAAAATAAATTGACGTTTGTCACCATATTAAAGAAATGATACTTAATTAGTAAGACTGATGCATGATTATAAGGAACGATGTATAATTAAGTAACACCGAGGCACGATTGGAAGCATTGATGCCTAATTATTTATATACTGAAGCATGATTTGAAGGAAGTATGCTTAATTAAGTAACACTGAAGCAGAATTGTAAATAACGATGACTAATAAACTAAAAACGAGACATGATTGTAAGGAACAATGCCTAATTAAATAACACCGAGACATGATTGGAAGAACCGATGCCTAATTTTTAAATCATTAAACGCGTGTATTTTTAAACCGAGGCAGAATAGAAAAATTGTTGCCTAATTAAATAGCACTGGCGCTGAATTGTAAGATACAATGCCTAATTAAGAAAACACGTACCAAGGCAAAATTGGACACACAAAATTACAACAAAGGTAGAACACAAATGTTCTGAGTCTGCTCCATATGAAATGAAAAAAGCGTAGAATGGAATGAGCACTTTGATTACAAAATTACAACGAAGATAGAAATAGATGATTAGTCCAATCCTCTTCCCGATAGACAGATGGACATATATGATTTTAAGAAGAAAGAACTTCAAAGAGAAATCAAGTTCGGGAATGGCTATGGGATTTTGGAGAAGAAATGACGGTAGGAGGAGGGGCATTTAAGGATAAAAATAACGAAAATGGGCTTATGCGGAAAAAAAACAGGGTACTTGAACGGTTATAATTTCAAAAAAGTGTGTCGGCCTACAATTATTCCTATGTTATTTTGTTGTTGGAATAATTACAGGCCGGTACACTTTTGGAGAATATTTAAGAGTAAAATTCTAGCCGGTCCATTTTCCAAAGTTTTTAACCTCAAAAGTCAACCGTTCTTTTTTTCAACCTGAAAAGACTACTTTTCAAATTGTTGTTCCGAATATGTCATCGTCTCCTTCAACAGCTCCGGCACCACACTTTGGATTCGAAAATCACCATTGTTGTGCAAAGGTAAACGGTTTCTTTGTTCATTATGTAGGAAACTATAATAGATCTGTGTTTGGTTGAATGATTTTTCAGTAGGACGAATGCGGAGTAGGATGAGGAAGAAGAAGGCTTACGATAGAGAAGATGGAAGAATAAGGTGGATGAGATGGTCTGGTTCATTATCATTTTGTTTCGCGGTGTAAAAATGGATTAATAATATTTTATGTATCACAGTTCAAAAATTAATTTATTGCAGTACATAAAAGTTGATACCACAGTACAACTTGAATTAGGTATATCAGTATATGTATCGCGGTTCAAAAGTTAATTCATCGCGGTACATAAAAGTTGATACCGCGGTGCAACTTGGATTAGATATATGTATCGTGGTTTAAAAATAATTCATCACGGTATATAAAAGTCGGTACCACGATGCAATCAGAATAGGTAATTAAATTATCGAAATACGGTGCAAAAATTAATTCAATAAAATTGATGAATCGCGGTGCAATATGACTAAGTAATTAAACTATTGAATCGCGTTGCAAAAATTAATGAATTACGGTTCAAAAGTCAATGCATCACAATTCATTTATGTAGTGCGCCTCTTGCTCATTAAGGATATCGTTGTCTTTTCGAGTTCAAAAGTGTCTTTTTCCAGTTGAAAAAAAAACATCTGTACTGTAGCGATTAGAAACTTTGAAAAGTGGACCGACTCGTTATTTTTCCAATATTTAACCGCTTAGGCACCTTTTTTTTTGTTTTTGAATAATTGTAGGTCGGTACACTTTCATAAATTTTTAACCTCTCCGGCACGCTATATTTTTTTAACCGGAAAAAGGACCATTCATAAAATTGTTCCTAAATACCCCTACTATATTAACAACACAATTATGCCTTACGAATCAATTTTCATCCCACTTCATTTTCTAAAAATAATCTATCTATCTATCTATCTATCTATATATCTATCTATCTATATATATATATATATATATATCTCTCTCTCTCTGTCTCTCTCTCTCACTTCATCTCGATCATCTTATCTGAGGAAGCGGTGGAACGAAATCGGAAAAAGCTGAGACTCAAAAGGCGACAACAGAAGAAATTGTCTATTTATGCCTTGAGGGAGGGAGATCTAGAAAATGGAGAGGGAATTGGAACGATGCTGACATAAACCCATAAAATAAGGATCCCATAATGGCATCATCCATGCCTACACTTCACTATTCTCTTAGGAAATTCAGCCCCCAAAACGCACATTTCGACTCCTCTCCTTCTTCAACCTCTTCTTCTTCTTCCTATTCTTGTTCTTCCTCCTCTTGCTGGAATTTCGGCAACATTTTAGGTAAATTTTCCTCCTCTCCTTGTCCTCTGTTTTGACAATTCATCAATTTTCCATCAAGTTTGAATTGTGCGTATTCTATTGATTGATTGATGCGAGGAATTGAGCTTGTTCTAAAAAAATTATAATGGACAACACTACGGAAGACTGAAGGACCATGTTCCATCAATTTTCTTTTGCACTGCTTGGGAGGGATTTTAAGGATTTTGTTTCTTCTTGTCACCTCATTTTCATTTCCAATCCAATATACTGGCAGTTTGTGCAATATACACAATTTACGGCAAAATGGTAGTTTGTCCAATGTACTGGCAATTTTGTCTCCTTCGGAACTTATGACACCTAAATTACGGGCATCGTCAGAATTTACAACGCCTAAATTACAGGCGTCGGAACTTACGAAGCGGGCCTCGAAACTTATGACAATCAATATTTCTGAACTTATGATGCGAGCGTCAGAAAGTGAATTTCAGTTTAGAAAATAGACCTTGAGAAATTTGACTCGTAATCCAGATGCCGTGAACATAGGTACTTGCAAAAAGGGAACGTTATTCTTCTACATGAACAAAACAATTTCAAAATAATAACTCTAAAAAATCCAAAAGGTACCTGGAACTCCATCTGCATTGGTGGCCTAGTCCAAGACTTCTTTTCTACAATCGCGGAAATCAACTCTACTTCTGCACTCAAGGTTGGCTCGGTTTGTCCAGGATATTTACTAATTCTACATGGTTTGAAAGAATCTACCTCGTTATCAACTAAAACTAAAGATGTAACATATAATAACAAAAAAAAGAGAGAAAACTGGAAGTTTGAGAATGTGTGGGAGATAGTGTGTGAGAGAAAGAGAAAGTGGGTGGAAGAAGAAAATGAATAGTCTTATTGTCATTCCCACCATAACTGTGAGAGAGAGAAAGTAAAACATTTTTTCTCATTCCCAAAGTCTAATATTTAAATCGATGCCCAATTAACTTTTCCATTGTGGTGTCCAATTTTTGCATTAGGATGTTCAGATTTTGCATCGCGATGCCCAATTTTGGGCAGGGGCTTTATGTGCGTATATTTTATTCATTAAGGGTATTTTCGACATTTTACCCCCAAAAGTGTACTTTACCCGTTGAATAAAAAGAAAGTAGACTAGAGAGGTTAAAATTTCCTCCTATGGGACTGACCCGATTATCACCTTTTTTTTAACGGTAAAAATCTATTTTCATAAATTTGTTCCAATAATGTCAAATATTCATCGCATTCGTCTCCTTTTTCTCCTTCTTTCTTTTGCACTGGACGAAAATTCTTCTTCCGGCGAGAAAAAGAAAAATTCGCTCATAGGAGGAGGAACTTCCACCAAGACAACTGTATATACGGAAGTCTCTTTCGTTGGCACGGTATCAATCTGACTTTTGCATTCTTTCCATTTCTTTGGATTTGTACTATTGATTCACTTTCTGTCTTTCCCCCTCTCTTTTATGCACTGAAGCATTAATTACAATAATAAGCCTTTACCTTTTGGAAATAATGTCCACCATTTTTCTTCCTTTGATTAGTGGCTAAGCTTATTCAGGCTGCCCAACTTTTTCCACCAGTAGGGATGCCACGAATGACTGACCCTCATTATCTATACAATTCTCACTTCCTTCTACCCATGCTTTGATTGACTTCGACGAGCCTTTCTATGATTCCGACTGAGCTTGCTGTTGTTTATGGAATGGCATCGATCTATCTTTTGGCAGCAGTGAAGATGAAGATAGCAAAAGTGAAACAACAATAAGGGCGTTGGAACTTACGATGCGGTCGTGGAAACTTACTATTTAAGCGTCGGAACTTAATTACGATGCTTAGGATGCTGCATCTTTCTCGTTGAAGAAGACTAAAAGAGAAGAGCTTTCATTTCAAAGTTGGCGCGTCTCTCCCTATTGAGCATCACAGGGAAAATCCTCCCATAAATCCACTATATTTTCTGCTCTACAAGGCAGTCACCGGCTATTGTGATTACAAGCACAAACTCTAAAACAAAACCTACAACAGGTCACAGTTGTCATTCCCAAGGTGACTTTTTGTCTAAGCTATTCAATTCAGAGTCTATGGAAGGTGACATTGTGACTTTTTGTCCATTTATGTACCAACTTTTTCTTTGAGGGAAGACAAACAGTGCAGAAGGCAGAGGTGTAAAGCCAAACGATGCCCAACTTTCATATTGCGATGCTAATTTTTGAATTGCGATGCCCAACTTTTGCATTGTGATGCACAACTTTTGTATTATGATGCCCAATTTTTGGCAAAACTTTATGTGTGTTTCTATTATTCATTAAAGATATCTTCAACATTTTACCCCTAAAAATGTATTTTACCGGTTGAATAAAAAGAAAATAGAATTGATAGGTTAACATTTCACGCCAGGTTATCACACTTTGTTGTTTTACATAGGCCCATTCTCTTTGTTAGAGCTTATATGGCTGTTCTGATATTTGGGTATAGCAGTTTGTACTGATGTAAAGGTGCTTTTTGACAGGGAATGTAGCTCAAAGTAAATTTGTCATCCGCCGTTCACGGAATAAAAATGAATATTTACTAATCCTTTTTTTTTTGTGTCTATTTACCTATGGTAGTTTGGTCTTTCTTAGGCTTTTTCTTGGATTTATATAAACAAGAAATTTTATTTGATGTTATTGTTGACTTCATGAAGTTTCCTGCAAGAAAAAAAGTTGAATAACAATAATCAATTTCACGGATAAATAATTTGGGTAATGTTTGTGTTACTCTCATTTTGCACTAAAATATGTGTACTTTGTGATTTGGCACACTCTCATTGGCTGGAGTGTTGAGACCCATAAAATATCCAACCAATGAGAGTATGTCACATCATAAAGTACCCATAATTTGGTGCAAAATGAGAGTGGTCCTAGTATTGCCCAAATAATTTTACGAGGAATCATAGGAGGGCAATGTTAGTGTAACTCTCATTTTGTACTAAAATATGAATACTCTATGACGTGATATATTCTTATTGGTTAAACATTTTGTGGGTCTCACCATTCCAACTAATAAAAATGCCACATCATAAAATACTCATATTTTAGTACAAAATGAGATTAGCCCAAACATTATCCATAATAGGAAATCTAGAATCGGGCCACAGTGGGGCAATGTTTTGGGCACTATATATTATACGGTAGCAAACAATAGGACCTCCATGCTGTCCAACTAATTTGGGGGCACTTTGACAATTCGAAGAATCTATGATCACTTGATCATAAATAATGTGGAGTTTGATTACTATTGAAACCTTTATTTTGGACGATCCACTTATCAAAGTTTACTCTGTATATCTCATTTACTATAATGTCATAAAACATTTAATGCGAGAAATGAGGATATAAAGAGCAAACTTTATGACGCGGATAACCATTTCCCTTGCAAATATTAGTTTTTTCTTTTAAAGAAATAATAGGAATACAAATTTCTTTATACAATATTTTTATTATAATCTAGTTGTTAAGTACGTAATGAGCTAAAGAGTGACATCATGTACTAGGTCATATGATTTCTAATCATTGGAATCAATGGTCTATTTTTGAAAAAGACAAAGCAAAAACAAAAAATTTCTAAGTTTAGACAAGAGTTCAACTCTTTCTCCGTGAGACGAGATTACCCCTACTTAGTGCTCACGATCTTTAGCAATCAACCACAAAATACAACGACTTACAAACTTTAGAGTCGTAACACAACATATTTAATGTATCTGGCGAACCACTCAATATTTTAGAACTTTCTTTAGACTTGAGAGGAGAGAAGTACAATTGCTAGAATATATAGTGAAGACAAATTGTAGTGGAGTGAACACAAATGCAAGATCTGGGGGTCAATTTTTAGTTTTCGAAGAGTTAGGGGTGTCTATTGCAAATAGGTACAAATTGATTTGCGCAAATTAGGGCCAATGGATCGCACCTAATCATGCAACACCTAGCCACTCCGACTACACCAAACCATTCACGCTAGTCACTAGTGCGGAGCTAATCCGCTTCCAACCAATTCGTCCACTAGCTGATAGGGGTGAGCAGCCCAGTCCATAACTCATACAACCTGCAGTGCCCGCCTAAGCCCGGCCCACAGTGTCCGTGTTCATGGGATGATACACAGTGTAAGACTTTAGAGAGGTTAGTTGCCCGCTGTATTGGACACACATGACCCCTCAAGTTTTTTCTGTCTGTTATGCCCGACCCATCACCCCAATAAACTAAACCCTCTCTTATAGTAAGCTCTAATCTATGTTGAAAAACATTGATGTCGAACTAAATTGCAACACATTGATTAAAAGGTTGATTTTTTTTTTTTTGAAAAACATTGATGTTGAACCAGGTCCGGTCCTGAATTTTTGGGGGTCCAGAGCAAAAAGAAAATAAAGGACCCTTAAAAAAATATAAGCATAGGAATTTTAGACGAACAATCTATTTGACTTTTCATCATTTGAAGTATTGAAAATGGATAATACCCAAATATATTTAAAAAAAAAAAAAAAAGACAAAACACACCTTTGGACCACTGTACTTTTCAAAAAATTGCAATTAGGCCACTGAGACGTCAAAATTTTCGGGATGGCCACTGTACCAGACTTATCTTGCACGTTAACCCCTTTTTTGGATGGACGTTAAGTTTGGTTAAATGTCTATTTTGCCCTCATCTTCATCATCATCACTGTGACAAAGTAACCCAGATCTGGGTATTAAAGTAGATCAGGTAAGTGATGGACAGGAACAGAGAAGCTAGACGAGCTAGTATGGCGGCTGGCCCAAACGGCTTATCGAGACAGAGACACAGAAGTAGCAATTTAAGAGACTCGCCAGGTAAAACCTTTTTGTTCAGATCTAACTTTTTCTGGAAATGTTTAATTTGATGTGTGGTTGGAGGATTCTAATTATTTTTATAAACTTTGTAATTTTGCAGATGAAGATGGACCGGTGGAGATGTCTGAGCCGGCGGCGAGGTTAAGAGATAGAGGATTGAAGAAAGATCGAGAGAGGGATAGAGATCGAGATCGGGAAAGGGAGAGGGAGAGGGACCGGTCTAGCCGGAGTAAAAGGAGGAGAGAGAATAGGATGATACATGGTGGTGGGAGTGTAAGAGAAGATGGTGGAGAGGATACGCCGGAGGAGAGTGTGAATGACGAGGAGGATGACGATGAGGATGATGGTGGAGGTGGAAATGGTTTGAGGATGTTGCCGCCTCATATACTAACTGCTGCTGCTTCTGCGGTGATGGCGGTGAATTTGAGTAACTATCACGGGCCCCAGGTTTATCGTAAGAGCTTTCTTCCCAATGGTAATAAAGTATTTAGAGCAGCGACGGTGGCGGTGCCGACGTGGAAAGCCGCCGACGAAATGATCGGTGTTTCAGTTCCGAGGAAAGCTCGGTCAGGTAGACCAATGGTGTGGAAATGATTTTTTAGGTAGATTCAGTTCGAGATTGTGTTGATGGGTATCCCGTGAAAAAAACTTTGTAAACCCATATATGAGTTTTAAAACCCAGATCTAGGTTACTTTGTCACAGTGATGATGATGAAGACAATGGTAAAATAGACATTTAACCAAACTTAACGTTCATCTAAAAAAGGGTTAACGTGCAAGATAAGTCTGATACAGTGGCTATCCCAAAAATTTTGACGTCTCAGTGGCCTAATTGCAATTTTTTGAAAAGTACAGTGGCCCAAAGGTGTGTTTTGCCATAAGAAAATAAGTATTAAATAATTACTGAAAATTATTATTCTTTATTCGTTAAAATAATTTACAATAAAAATAATATACTTAATCAAAAAAAATTCTTTTATTTATGTTTTGACTTCTAGATGGATATTTTTTTTTTTGTAACATGTATTATGCACTATAAATTCAAGTTAAAAAACAATCAACTAACAAAGCAAAGAATTAAATAAACATAAAAAATAATTTAAAATGATAGTAACGTAGCAATAAAATTTGATTTTTGCTTAAAATATTGATATTATATTCCAATCAGTTGTTATTTTTTATGATCCGGATAAAAAAATTGATGGTCAACTAACTTTTTTTTTATAAGTAAATTGAGCGAACACAAAATAAAATTAAGGTTAAATAACTCTACTAAAACCGAATACAAATTATTTATCTTTATATAGTAACTTTTTATTCATTAGGTTCCGTAGATTTGAAGTTTATTAAAAAAAAAAAAACCTTAACCACAACAATTATACTTACAATACAAGTAGATGATAGAGATGAAATATTGTGAAATTATAAGAATATTTTTTTAAAGTTGATTATTTACGTAAAACCTATCAAAATAATATAGAGAACTGTTTAACTAAATTGGGGAAGTATCTGATATAATATGCATATAAAATAATATTAATAATAATTGTTCCGTAGATCCAAAATAAAATTAAAAAAACTAAAATGGCCAAGAAGGGGTTGAACCTTGGACTGCATTGTTACACTCACCACATGCACAATTACCGAATCTATTGAGTCAAAAAACAATTTGTTCACTATGATTACATTATTTATTGAAATAACGTGAAACCACGGATTCTCAATGTGATTGTCAATGTTGCAGTGAATGTTGCAGCAATGACAACGACAATGAGACAGAAAGTATATCACAAATAATAGCAGCGGAAGTTTTGATTTCAGACTTTAATTCAAGCAGAATTTAGTAGACAGAAATTCACCAAAAACAATCTACAAGTTTGATACTTGTAGATCAAGCCTCAAGGCCACACAAATTATATTAAAAAACACAACTGTTTTGTACTTAACAATCAACAAAAAATTCTCACAAGATATAGGATCTTGGAGAACCAAAAATCCCACATAAAACCTAAACCAAACGTGGGAAGAAAGAAGGAAGATCTACTTCCAAAAGACAAAAGAAGCAGCAAGACAAGCGTACTTCAATGGTTTGATGAAGCTGTTATTGTTGTGTTCTCTAAACCCTCCAAGCAGCTTCACTTCGAAAGGATGAACTGCTGCAAATACACTGCCAGATTGCTTTCAGTATATGGCTTTCGATGTAGTTTCTTTCAGCCTCTCAGTGCACGCTTTGCCCAGCATCCAGCTCTTCATTAAATAGCCAAAGAATCCTGCAAGCTCACGGCCAAAAGCAAACCAACTCCTACTAGGAAAGGGATTAACGAAAAATCATACAAGATTATCTTTCCTAGTAAGACTAAGATACATCGAATAACTAATTTATTTACATAAATCTAGTTACCAAAAATATGTTGCCTAAATCTTTTGAAAGATTATCAAATCAATCTATTAAAAGAGTCCTAAACAAAATCTATCACCTAAATAATCATTAACTAAAATATCATCCCTCTTTGACCAAGAAAGGTGAAAACAAGATAAAATAGGCTTCACCTATTTTTTACCCTTACAATCACCCCCTTTGTTGAGCATTCTTGGTCAAATACAAAAACGACCTGCAAGAAGTTATCATTAACAAAACACCCCCTGAAGCTAATATCAATAATATACCAAGGAAACCATGATTTAAAACTACAACTAACTACTTATTACAAGGGTAGCAGAGTATCCAAACATCACAGAACCAAAAGAAACAATTGTTCAGAAATATCCATTACAGAAGTTCAGAACCAGTTACATAAGATCAGAACCATGAGGAGGTACTGCAGCTTCAACTTAAGATCTTGCAGCTAGAAACTTCATGGAACCCTTCCATCAACTCTTCCATCAGTTTCATCACTAACTCTTGCAGCTTCATTCTCACCCCTATTTGACCAGAATGACTATCTAGCCAAGAAGAATAGTGGGCAACCAAGGAAGTGAGAAAAGATTGGTGTGCGAAAGGAGAGTGAGCCGTGGACCGAATCATCTTCAATTGGTCTTTGACAAAAGACACGAGATGGGAGAAGCGAGGGATGAGCAAACAAGATGGATGTTGCACCGATGTTGCAACAATGGGAGTAGCAATGGAAGGAACAAAGAGAAGGCTGTAAGCGGGGAAGCGAGGAGGATGTGAGGAACTAGGCCGTTGAGGAGCATCGAGGCGTAAGGTAGAGGCAAATTGACTAACCTATCACCTCTTAAAAGTTTTGCGAGAATTGGAGAGGTTCAGGAGAGGGATAACCGAATGGAGGGAGATGGCTTGTAACCTTGAGACACCAGTATTTTATAGATGAGAGAGGGAAGATAAGGGACCTTTTGTCTCCTCATGTTTCACCATGGAGGAGACTTTCCTAAACACATGAAACCCAAATCAAAGGACCTTTAGTCCCAATGAGGTAAAGAACTTTAGCATGTTCTTCGGTTATGACATTGGTGTTTGTGGATGGAGACCAATTGGCACAACAAATTTTGTGCGAGAAAAGCATACAATGAGGGAGGATAGTTGGGAGGTACTAAGAGGAGTACCTTTAGGCGGCTTGAGAAAGTTTACTACCCGAAACTTCAACCACACATGAATTAAGATCTAAAGCAAAATCAAGAATCCCAGGATGAAGGAGTGTCGAGGAAGGACGGAATTTATGATAGAAGGGAAAAGGAGTACCATTTACCTCGAACAAGACTTTTCTCAGG
>CM028379.1:98670630-98701794 GCA_013146195.2 Codonopsis lanceolata
GGCGTGCTTTTATTAGTATATTTTATTATTATTATTTTCCTACAAATTGACCAGGATAAGCACACCTTAATTTTGGCAGTCTCGAGGACTTTTTCTGGAACAATGGATTCTTTCTCCAGAGTATAGGACCAACGTTTCCACACTTTCGACTCGAGATCTTGATCGACCCCAGCGAAGGGCCTATACTCTTTCCTGATCCACCATTCGAAATGGTCCAGGTTGAGCATTAGAAAATAATAAATCAGCCCCAAAGGTATTTTTTTTTGACTTGTACATTTTTTTGGACTTGCAGATTTTTTGACTTGCGCACATTTTTTTTGACATGCGCACACAGTTTTTTGACTGGGCTGACCCATGATTTAAAATGCAAAACCGGTCTGCCTTGAAGTGTCTCAAAATCTAAATGCAGTCTAACGTTGGCTTATGCAGGGGGTAGGCTGGCTATGGTGTAGGGTAGCAGTTCGGAATATATTTATATGCATGTGCACATGTGTGCGGTATCTAAAAGAAGTTTTTTTTTTAGATATAAAAATAAGAAAATAAAACAGATATGGCCTGTCTTACTGTTATTTATGGATTTTCTCGGCTTTTTAGTGCGAGCCTTAGGCGAGAAACAAGCGAGGCATACCATCAAGAAATAGAAAGAAAAGTGGGAATCTATCTATTTCTATTAATTACAAATGAGTCCTAATCCCCAAAATAAAATACTTGCAGAATGAATGCAAATATATATATATATATATATATATATATATATATATATATATATATATATATATATATATATATTACTTTAATGAAAAATAAAGCAGAATAAAATAATATATAAGACCGAAAATGAAAAGATTTTAAAAATAAAGCCCTGGCCCTTTTGTTGTGCTGCCCGGATATTATTGCACATAAAATATCGTATATATAAAAAATATTATACATATCACACACACACACACACATATATATATATATATATATATATATATATATATATATATATATATATATATTTGCAATTTTTTTTTTGAAAAATACGAATATTTTCAAGTATATCTGTAATAGTGTTTGAAATGAAACTGCTGCAAGATGGAGGATCATATCCACAAATATAGACACTGATGTTAAAGGAACGCAATATTCAAGTGTTTAAATTAATATAACAAGCATACTTTAGCCGGAAACAAAAGAAAAAAAAATTTTGGTTCTTGAGTCTAGCCCTCCATTTTTATTTATTAAAATAAAAAGCGATCTCCCAGCGAGTCACCAATGTGGGTTCAGGAAAATGGGTGCTCCGCGCCCGCTTGGATAGGTGCGTGCGTGCGGATGCGGTGACATCCATTGCTCTCGTTCCACCCTCCCTTTTTTAGGGGAGGACGAAATCAAAAGTGCGAGAGGAGTCCTGTCGGAATAGCGCGTTGGAATGCGCCTCGGTTGCCTTTAGTGGATTTTGATCCAATATGGGAGCTTTGAGTTTTCTATGTCAAGTTATCCCTTTTTTAGGGGATACCAGGATATAGGAATGCATCACCCTTCTATTCTCATTCTCCCTTTTTTAGGGAAAGCATGAAAAGTGCAAGGAAGGAATGTTGCGGCGCCCCACTATGGATTTTATGAAAATAGCCTTATGGCCTATCTCGGATCACTATGGGTGCTTTGGGTTTTCTACGTCAAGTTATCCCTTGTTTAGGGGATACCGGGGACATAGGAATACATCACCTTTCCATTCTCATTCTCCTTTTTTAGGAGAAAGCGGAAAAGTGCAAGGAAAGATGTTGCGAGGCCCCTTGGATCCAAAATGTTTTAGAGTCGCCATCTTTATTTTAAGGAATAAATAAAGCAAAACCAAAAAGAAAACCGAGATAATGAAAAGCGGGTTCGGAGGCTAAGTTACGAGTTGGGAAGGTGCTAGGCACCCAACTCGCCCTTTCGATCTCAAAAGCAGTTTTTGGCTAAAGTATGCTTTTGTTATATTTATTTAACAGATAAATAAAGCATTAGCGCCTACAAATACATCCATTTGTCTACATTATTTACAGACTTGCAACTGTCTCTTTTACAAATAATTAGAAATATACTTGAAAATATTTGGCCATAATAACGGCTACATTTAGTACTATTTCTAACTAAATCGGCAACACAAGCGCTTATATATCTACATTGGGCGGATTGGAAATAATACTTTACAAATTGAAAGCTTTAAAATAAAACTTACTGACAGCCTAGGGTGTGCTCGCTCTGTCCTTCAGGGAGAGGGAGTCTTTTTTGTTGTTATGTGTTGTGAAGTGTTGTGAAGATTCGGGCAGATTGGCTGCTTCCGAAAGTTACTTTTGGCCTCGGGATTTGGGCGGAATGGCTTTTGTGTTTGGTTGTTTGTTGGCTTGAGGTAAGGCGAAAATCGGGCGAGAATAAGGGCTTATTTTGGTTGATTTGGCCTTTTAAATCGAGCGAGCAAGCTACTCTTTCCACGATTTTTGGGCCAGGAAATAGGGTGGATACCTAGGCGGGGGGCTAAGGCTCACTTCTATCGGTTGGTTTTGTGTTTGGAAGAGGTTTGGCAGAGTTTCGAGGCTTTTTGAGGTGATCGCTCACTATCTCACTTCGCTCTCTATTTCTCCAGCGTAACGACAACGCGGAGAATTTTTATCGAAGAAAAGGTGTGCTGAATCAAGAGCCGGGGACCTGTATTTATAGGCTGAATTGAGGACATCGACGGAATTTAATTTCCTTCTTCGCGCATCAGCCGACTTGTACACTACGCAAGAGAAATTGCATTTTGCGGCGAATGAAGGAGAGAACTGGGCGCAGTGTAATATAATATTGGGCGCAACCCAAGGAATTGGGCGCCACACCCAATTTTTATAGTGGTGGAGCCTAATTTCAAACTTCCCACTTTTTGTGCACTTTGGTCCCTGCAGTTCGTCCTTTTGCGCATCCTGCTTTGTCCTTTTGCACTTTCGACCCTGTAACTTGACATTTGTTAATGTTTTAACAGGTCTTGATATTTTATGTCATGTCACATACCATGGTGTATGAAATTGGGGTGTCTACACTTTGTCTTTCAAAATATTTTTGGAAATTGGTTGTTAAAAGAGACATAGAGTTTTCACCAAAGTCAGATTCTTCAGTTTCTTTATGCAATTCAAGTAAATCAGGAGAAACATCAACAACAGTAGGTCAGGTAATGCTTTTCAAAAGAGGTTGTTGATTCTTATTGTATTAGATTTATATATGCTCATACATTACACTAGTTTTATACTTCAGTGGCTAATCGGGCTGCGTATCGATTAGCGTGGCAACTGTGTATAGAACTCTGGCAAAGTATAGTTTTTATAGGACTTCACAGGTTCAGCGGAAGACCTCTTCAAAGCTTCACCGGAAGAACTGCTTCTACATACAAACGGCAGACCTTGTATACACCTGGTCAATCATGACGTGTCCTGTCCAGCAATGATTAATGGATCAATTTAAATTTATCCTTATCTATGTTTGAATTTAAATTGAGACATTCCCCGACACCTCAAACCCGCCGAGCGGCTTTCGAAAAGCGAGGAAGACTTTTCGAGGCCCGAGCAGTGAAAGCAAAAGCGGTTGTCCTGCATGCAACAACTCTCTCAGATCTGACATCCAGATTGCCCAACTTCCAGAAGATCTCAGTACTCATTCCCTGCTCGATATCTGTGAAGATGAAATTACTGATTGACAGCCCCATGCATTTAATGCATTCAACCTAATAGAGCTGTTAAAGTCTTCGTCTTCTCCAACGGATCTCCAGAATGCTCATGCTATAAATGCTTCCTTTAAAGACTAAAGAAATAGATACAACATCCGAACACTTGAAGAATTGCTCTAAAACTCTACAACTCTAAGTCTTATTTCTCAGTGCATTCTAGAGATCCTCAACAGATCCAGAAGTCCTCGTCAACAACAAGGAGCCGTGCATCAACATTTATTGTTTTACTTCTTGTTGTTATTCATTCAATAGCTATACTTCTGCACGAATTAAATATCCTGTTTTCACAGATATTTAATTCTGTAACCCCCAAACACAAGTCAATATTTTGTACACAATCCATTGGGAATATTCTTTGTAATAGATCTAGTGGAAAACATAGTGCACTATTTAAATCGAAGGTTCACTGCCTTGGTGGTGGACGTAGCACTCTTTATAGTCTGAACCATCCCAAAATACTTGTGTTAATTCCTTTACTATTTATCTACTCTTTTATCTACTTACTACTTCATTTATCATTACCCTTTACAGCAAATTTAAGTAAACTGTTAAGGTCTACCGGTAGTCCTTATCGGCAGACATGATTCAGCTTTATTGAAAGACTTCCGCTACTTCAATCTTTTCAATAGATTGAAAGTACCTTTCAAAGAACTTACTTAAAAGTTTTTAAGTGTATAATAAGTCATTCAACCCCCCTTCTAGCTTATTATTGTGCCCGTTGGGACCCACAGAGGTGTAGAGGATGATGCACCTTTGCCTTTTTGCTTAATTTGCTCATTGAGATTTATTTCAAAATTTTGGAGGATACCAGCCAGTTTATCAAAACTCATTTTATCAATTTCATGAGCTTCCTCAATAGCACAAATTTTGGCATTAAATCTTTCAGGCAGAGTGCACATCATCTTACTAACAAGACGTTCATTGGTGATAAGATCAACTAAAGTAAGAGCAATATTGGATATATCTAGCAATCTACCATAGTAGGACATAATATCTTCATTCTCATTCACTTTAGTATTTTTAAATTGAGTGTTAAGCATTCTAAGTTTGGAAGCACGAACACTAGCAGGTCCTTCACACAGGGTTTGAAGTGCCTCCCAAACATCTTTAGCAGAGTCATAATTAGCAACAACCTTGAAGGTGTTGGCATCTAAGGCTTTGTATATGGCTGAAAGAGCCTTGGAATTAAAAGAGGTTATGGTTCTATCTTCAGTAGACCAATCTACCTCATTGGTGATTTTAACATCACCATCATTATTGATAGTTCTAGGTGGAGTCCAACCATTCAAAACAGTAAACCACGCTCTTTTTTTTTTTTTTTAGGAAAGCAGGGCGGCACCTGCAGGAATTTTATTAAAAAATAAAAGAAGTACAAACTTGAGGGGGACAACCAGCCTTGCCCTTATAAATGGGAGGACATAGGAGCCTAACCTCGAACAGGAAATACAGAAGAAAAAAATCTAAAAAAATCAACCTTTCCTAAAGGAATGGAAACCAAAGGAATCCATCTTACAAGCTTTTTTAACCTCAGCTGGAAGATCCACAAAGGACAAAAACATCTTATTACCAATTTTGTGGGCTGATGCCGCCAGACGATCAGCCACAGTATTCTGCTCTCGAAAAACATGGGATACCTGGAAGCTAGTAGACAAGTGCCTACACTGACGAAGGACATAAGCATATTGCCACGGAACAGAATGATGATGCACCAAAACATTAACTGCCACTTGTGAATCTGATTCCACAACCACATGAGAGAACCCCAAATTACGACACATAAGTAAGCCATCCTCGAGCCATAATCTCAGCTTTCATATTCAAACCCTGCAAAAAATGAGATGCAAACGCACTTATAAAATCACCCTTGTGATCCCGAATTATGCCCCCACCAGTACATTTACCATTTATAGAGGAGCCATCCGTGTTAAGCTTCACAAAACCCAAATCTGGAGGATGCCATCGCAGCCACAAACCCTTGCAAATCGAGGGTGACAACACAGGAATTCCAAGACACTGCAAGATAGAAGAAGCTCGAGGACCACAAGCCGCTTTCGGCTTAAAAACATAAAACATATCACGAAGACTATGCAAGACTTTAGGAAAAATATCTTCAGATTTCATAGGCATATCATCAAACACGGCGGCACAACAAGCTTTCCAAATTTCCCAACATGAAAGCATAAAAATTCCAAGTTGACAAGCTCCAAGCTGACTGCGAAGAGAACCCTGGGACCAAGTATCAAATAAATGGGGAATGGAAGAATACGTGGAGACTTTGCAAAAAAGAGTAGCAAACCTGTTCCAAACATCCTTTGCAACCTCAGAAAATAAGAACAAATGGCTAGTGGATTCCTCCTGGTGATGAAGATGACAACAGCGACATTTAGAGGCTAAATGAATGCGTTTAGCTCGAAGATTAATATCAACTGGGATAGCATTATGAAAGAGCCTCCAAATAAAAGCGCTCACTTTAATTGGAATCCAGGGTTGCCAAACTTTCCTTGCCCAATGTATCACTGGCTGAGATTGGCGATAAAAGCCAAGAGGCGCCGAATCAAGTCGCTTAATTGGTGAGCGAAAGCAAGCCGACGATCAAGGTCTTCATTCAAACGGAGCTGAAGAATGTCAGTATGGAGAATAGGATCAATTAAGCTACACAGCTCCGAAAGAATAGGGAAAGCATCTCTGACAGTAAGCGTTCGATCCATTGGAAGGGGGCCAACCAACCGAGTTCCACACCAATTAGAATCCCAAAAAGAGATGTCACCTCTACCCACTACCCATCGACTACACTCCATAATATTATCCATCTGGGACAAAATAGCTTTCCAAGGAGAAGACACACATCTAGGAACCGAAAAAGACTGGTCAATCCCATACTTCAGCCTACAGAAACAAGCCCAAAGAGAATTCCCGTACAATGCATTCCACGCGAGCTTAGCATGCATAGAGACCATGACTTGCTGTAACGGACGAATGCCCAACCCTCCTTCATCCATAGGACGACAAACGAGATGCCAAGCAACCCAATGAGTTCTATCTTCTCCATTTGCACTCCATAAGAAAGCGGCAATATTTTTCTCAATGCGAGCAATAACAGATTTCGGAACAGCCATGGAAGCCATGGAATAAATCGGTATACTGCCAAGAACTGATTTCACCAATGTTAATTTTGCACCAAAAGATAACAGCCGAGATCGCCACCCTTTTAACAAGGCAGGACGGTGAATAACATTCTCATATTGAGAATCCATCATGGCTACAACCAAAATCTTCTCTTAGTGTCATCAAGATGAGGCTCTAATACCAATTAAAAGTGCAATAGTAGCTAGGATTCCGAAGAAAACTGTCAATGCATCTTGTGATGTAGCTGCATCCAAAGGTGCATTGACCAGATAATCAAATAAGTAAACAACGGAAGTCTTTAATCTAATAAATCAATAATAAACATAGAAATTTATCAAACAATCTACAAGCTATACTTGTAGATCCAATTCTATACGGCCGATGATTTCACTAAAAGTATTATGAGTTTTACAAAAATTGTGAAACCTAGCCAAATATCGAACCTCTAACAAGATATCAAGTTCCAGAGGAAACCCAATTTAAAACACGAGTAACGTTAACGTGTGATTAAAAAATAAGTTTCCTATCAACTATGAACACAAACAACAAAACAATAGATGCAGCTGCCGATATCGCTACATACTACACTGCACAAAATACTCCAAGTAATGCTTTCACCTGCTCTCTATTTTAGCGTGTATATCTCTAAATCTCTGGAGCATCTCTCAAGGACTGTCAAGCTGTCTTGTCTCATCACGAGCCGCACTTGTATATATATCGAGCTGGTAGAGTCCTGAAACAATACAGAAAGCAAGAACTCCAAGGAAACACAAGATTAATAAATAAGAGTTTTTAGTTTCCAAATTTAGTATCCTTATTTACGACAAAGGTCTTACCAAAGATAATTTCAAAGTCAAACATGGACTCTTGAGAGCTTTTGAAAGTATTTAATTTTTGTAATTACTTACCATTGCTTTTGAACTAAGAAAGGGTACAACCATAAATATAATAAAGAAAAATAGGATGACCCTATTTTACCCTTACATTCTTCAACTTAGGCAGAAGGTTTTGTTTAAGTACAACACTAACATTTTCCGAAACAAAAATTTTCTCATTTTTATCAAATATGTGTTTCCTAGAATTCAGATCTTTGAAATTTTTTTCCATAAGACGAAATATTTTTAATCACATTAAGGAAAGGCAGATTTATATTTACGTTGGAAAGCATGTTATAAATTTCTGCAAATTGTTCATCTATTTTATTTTTCATCAATCTACCAGGGAACAGAATAGGAAGAACATATGCCTTAGGTGCAATATAAGATTCTTCATCTGGAATTTCCTCCTTTTCTTTTTCACCTAAGTCCCGTGTCTCTTCTAATATCTTATTATCCTTTTGTAACACCACGTATTCTTGCATGTGCATTGTATGCTTGTCTTCTTGTTTTCTTGTTGATTGTGAGCATGTTTACTTAGTTTATAAATGTTTTAGAAACATTCATAAGTCATTCATGAAGCCCTTAACATGTTTAGAATCATGTAAGCTTGTTTGTAGAGTCGCCGGTTCGACTGCTTTGATTTTGGCCTTAGCGATTCCCCTCATTGCTCGTAATTGCTTCTATTTCGACGTGCGAAGTGTTCGTTGAGTTCTTGGCTTTGTATTCAGGTCATAACCGTGTTGAAACAAACCTTTTTCATGTTCAAGTTATCCTAGTTGATTGGAGTTTGATTCGTTAACCATTCGTCGCGTGATTCGAGCCTTGTTCTACCTTGTTCCGGTTGTTGTTCGGGTGCGTTTCCGACTTGTTTTGAGTTGGGTTAGACCCTAGAATGGTTGCCCATAAGTTTGGGACCATTTAGGACTTGTTTAGACCAAGTTTTGAAGGTTCAGAAGCCCAGGCGCCCGCCTGGCACCTTGTGAGGCGGCCGCCTCAAGTTCTGGGAGCAATTACAAAATGATCAGAATTTGGAGAAGGCCTCTGCAGTTGAGGCACCCACCTGGAGGAAGTTGAGGCGCCCGCCTCAACATCTGGTACACTTACGGGATTTTTTTCCCCTGTTTTGAAGTTGAACGATTTCTATACCCAAACCCCCTATTTAAACCTTTCTTAAACCTCCCTAACCCTCCTCACTTATGTCCTAATATATCTAACAAGCTTTAAGGATGGATTAAGAGAGCTCTAATGATCATTAAGCCTCAAAATCAGATTAGAAAAGAGACCACATTGGCTTGACACATGTCCCACTCAATTTCTAGACCAATATAAGCCACATTTTCAGATTTTGACTCTCATTTCTCACCCTCACTCTCCAAAAACGAGATTCATCCTCTCTCAAGCTCTCCCATGGCTTCTTAAAGGTTCCTCTTGGTCTTCCCTCATCCATTCTCCATTTGCTCAAGCCTCCTTCATCGAAAGTGTAGAGCTCGAAGAGAAGATCTTTTTCAACCGATTAGTTTCTTTCTTTGCTTTCTTTGGTGTTGAACACTTGTAAGTTACTCTTCTTCTTCTTCTATTTAGTTCTCATTGACCCTAAGGAAACAAAGCCTATGGTGATTGAGGTCAATGAGGACACATAATTGCTTCCTATGCCTTCTACTTGTATTTTGAAAGTGTGACCTTGCTAGGAGCATGTATAGGATGATTTCTTGCCTATGAATGTTTATAATACTCTTTCATCTTGTCTATTTAAGGTTTTGAACATGTTAGTAACATGTATTATATTTGTGATGGAAGTGTGGTTATATATGAATGCCCTAATCTATGCCTTCATGATATGTTGTGAAGTTGTTATGTGTTCTATCCTCAATATTGGACTCTATGATGAACATGAATTTCATTGCTATGCCTTGGTGAATTTACAACCTTGTTGAACCTAGAAATGACCTAGGTTGGGTTATGAAGCACTTAGCTTCAATTTCTCCAAAATTGGGAATTTAGAGAAAAGACTCAACGGAGTCGACTCTAGGGAAGATTTGAACATGTTGAACCCTAATTTCAATCCCTACGAAGTTTGGACACCGTTTGGTCAAGTTTACTCAATTTTAAGTTGAGTTTAATTATGTGCATTTGAACCCGTTATGATTATTTGGTTATGAGCAATTAATTGCCTTGACATGATTTATTGTAGAGATTTATACCCTACTTGGTCGGTCGAGTTCGCTCTTGTCGAATTCGATCATTATTTGGTCTTAACGAGTAAACATCTACTTGTGCATTGCATTAAGTCCAGCTGGCACTATTTGGTTTGATTTTTATGTCAGGGTAGGACGATATATAGCCTTCACGAATTGAGAGATTCGTGCTTGCTATGGATCGCCGTACCTGGGACCTCACACACCCCTCCATTGTAGGCCGCAATGGGGAAGTAGCCCCTTTGCCGTAACAATACGTGCGTCACTGGCTGCTATTAGCCGGCGGAGTTCGGTAGATCGATGCGAAGTCACGAGCATCGTAATCACGATATTGGGTTAACAAACTATTTTGCAGGAGCTACGAAGCGGCCGTGCCTATATCATATCCTACTTGTATGATTTATTTCCTTGCACTTACGTGAATAATGTGCTAAGTGCTATATGATGAACGTGAGCTATAATTGTGATAAATGCCATGTTATAACATGATCATGCATTTTATTAACTTACTAAGTCTTTCGACTTACCCTATTCGTTTGTTTTGTTTTCCTTAGATCCGAGCCGAGGAGACGGTTCACGTTAGACTCGCTATATCCCGTTTGGTTGTTTGTAAACTCAAGGTTGCTCTTTTGGACTTTTGATAATTAGTCTTTTATTTTGGCAAGGACGTTGGGAAACAAGTCGTGTAGACTTGGCTTGGGGTTTTTGTTGTTGTAGCAACTTAATGATTTGACACTTGTAATCTTTTGTATGCCGACTTATATGTCGAGCCTGTTTATATGTTTATGGTTCGCTACAGTTTCTTCCGCTAAAGCTCGTTTAATTATTATTGTTGTTGTTGTCTCCGGCATGTTGTGGCCGTTGAGGTTTTATAAGCATGTGTTAATATTGTAGGAGTAGTTGTTGGGTTCCGGCTGTAACGTCGCCGATGACTTGTTTATTTTAAGTTGCTTATCCAAGTGGCCAAGTGAAGTTGTTATTCGTATGCGATGTTGTGCCACATGAATTTTATAATCCTACTTGTGCATGCTTGTGTTATTGATTATTTTACACGACTCGGGATCTCGCATTGGGTCGGGTTGGGTCGTCACAATTGGTATCGAGCGAGTAGGGTAGGTTAAGCCGGCCGGCGGGATAGGTTCCATGGCCTAGGTGGGTTGGTCATTTGTGTGTTGATTCTAACGTCGAGTGAATTCTTATAGGAGTCCGATGGATAATCCCAGGAGAGGTAGACCCAGGAGGGGTCCGGTTGAACCTGAAGTAGAGGTACCGCCGCCAGAGAATCCGGTAGTTCCGGATATGGCTGAATTACATCGCAGATTATTGGCTTTTCTGGCAGGGGCAGGCCAGGGAGGCCAAGCAGGGGGAGCAGCACCACCACCACCTCCACCACCGAGACCAAGGACCGACACTACTCTCCTAGAGAGATTTCTTAAGTTAAAGCCTAGCGCGTTTCTTGGGGAACCGAAACCGAGGGAGGCCGAGTTATGGATGGAGGAAATGATCAAAGTATTGTCCATGATGGGGTGTACCGACAAAGAAAGAGTTATGCTAGCAACATTCAAATTTAAGGGAGCCGCCGAACATTGGTGGACTGTGTTAAAAGAAAGCTGGGAGATTCAGCAAGTTCCCATTACTTGGGCCAATTTCCAAAGAGAGTTTAAGAATGAATATGTGCCGGACGTAGTTCGCAACCAAAGAGATAAGGAATTCTATGACCTTGAGCAAGGTAGCATGACCGTGGCAGAGTATTCCGCGAAATTCACAGAATTGAGCCGCTATTGTACGTATCTGATTCCTACGGAGGCAAGGAGAACACATAAGTTTGTTAAAGGATTGAGGACTGAGTTTAGAAAACAGATTCTTGCACTTAAGCTCACCGATTATCGGAGTGCGGTTGATCGAGCGTATGAGGTGGAGCAAGACATTGAGGAACACCGGGTCAAGAATAATTCTAGTAATGCACGACAATCTACTCAGAGCACCAATCAGGGAAATAATTCTGGTAATAGAAGGGGATATCAAGGGAACCGTGATAGGAGAGGTGGAGGCCGAGGTAGGCATCGGGGCAAGGCAACAACAATACTTCTTCATCTTGCGCTATTGTCGAAGCTAGGACATAGGTTGATTGGTGTTGGGCAAAGCAAGGAAAGTGTACAATTTGTGGAGATGGTACTCATTTCAAAAAGGAGTGCCCGAAAACTGGGGCAACTCAACCGAGGAATGTGGCTCAGTCTGGGGCCAAGAGGAGTGTAGATGGGAAACCCAAGGTGCAAGGCCGTGTGTTTGCGCTTGATCAGCGCGAGGTTCAGGGGTCTACGGCCGTGATAGGAGGTACTCTTTCTATATTCGATCATAAGGCTCGAGTTCTCATAGATCCAGGGTCTTCGCATTCTTATGTTGCTTCGCACTTTATTGAGAATCTATGCGTATTGCCTCAACCTTTGCCATATTTGCTTGAAGTGTCTACCCCGCTCGGGGAATTTATGCTCGCATCTGAAGTGTTTAAATCTTGTGATGTTTTGGTGGGTGACCACACTTTGCATGCGGACTTGGTAGTTCTACCTATACGTGACTTTGATGTGATTCTTGGCATGGACTGGTTATGTGCTTATCATGCTATAGTTGACCGCCATGAAAGCGGGTTACTTTTTTATATGCCTGGGTGTGCTGAATTTACATTTGTGGGTGATCATGCATCGAGTGATATGCATTTTATTTCTGCTCTAAGGGCTAGAAAATTATTGTCTCAAGGGTGTACGGGTTATCTTGCATGCGTTGTTGATAAGAAGAAGTCTTCGCCGAATTTAGAAGAGGTTCCGGTAGTATGTGAGTTTCCCGATGTGTTTTCTACCGACCATGCTATGCCACCCGATAGAGAGCTAGAATTTTGTATTGAGCTTATTCCGGGGACTTCACCGATTTCTAAGGCACCGTAATGGGTTGGCGCCCGCGAGCTTAGGGAGTTGAAAACTCAGTTGCAAGAACTCCTAGAGATTGGCTTTATTAAATCGAGTGTGTCGCCTTGGGGCGCACCGGTCTTGTTTGTGAGGAAGAAAGATGGGAGTTTGCGGTTATGTATAGATTATCGGGAATTGAATAAGGTGACCATTAAGAATAAATATCCACTACCCCACATTGATGATCTCTTTGACCAATTGCAAGGGTCTATCGTCTACTCTAAGCTTGATTTGAGATGGGGTTACTACCAATTGAAGGTTAGAGAGGAAGACATTCCGAAGACGGCTTTTCGTACTAGATATGGGCACTTTGAATTTGTAGTGATGTCGTTTGGGTTGACAAATGCACCAGCGGTGTTTATGGACTTGATGAATCGCGTCTTTCATAGTTATCTTGATTGTTTCGTGGTAGTCTTTATTGATGATATCCTAGTGTATTCGAAATCTCGGGAGGAGCATGAGAAACACTTGAGGATTGTGTTGTCTATTCTTCGGGGAGAAAGCACTTTATAAGTTTAGCAAATGTGCCTTTTGGCTTGAGGAAGTATCTTTCTTAGGGCATATCGTTTCTAGCGCCGGGATAGCCGTTGATCCTTCTAAGGTTGAAGCGGTGATGAATTGGAAGAGGCCTAGTTCAGTTACCGAGGTTCGGAGTTTCTTGGGTTTAGCGGGTTATTACCGGAGATTTATTGAGGGTTTTTCTCGGATTGTGACTCCTATGACTAGATTGACACAGAAGAATATGCCATTTGTTTGGAGCGAGAAATGTGAAGCTAGTTTCCAAGAGCTTAAGAAGCGATTGACGACGGCACCTATTTTGGCTTTGCCTAGTGGAGGAGATAATTTTGTGATCTATAGCGATGCTTCTAAGGAAGGTTTGGGTTGTGTTTTGATGCAGAATGGAAGAGTTATCGCCTATGCATCGAGGAAGTTGTCTATTCATGAACAGAATTACCCGACACACGATTTGGAGTTGGCTGCGATTATTTTCGCGTTGCATAAATGGAAACACTACTTGTATGGGGCTAAATTTGAGATTTTCACCGACCACAAAAGTTTGAAGTATTTATTTTCCGAAAAAGAGTTGAATATGAGGCAAAGAAGATGGATGGAAAAATTAAAGGATCATGATTGCACTATTTTGTATCATCCGGGGAAGGCAAATGTAGTAGCGGATGCCTTGAGTAGGAAAGTTCACATGTCTTGTATGATGGTGAGAGAATGGAAGATGTTGGAAGATTTGTGTAAGATCCCGATTCCCGGTTAGCGTGAATTGCGTGCAATGCTCGCATTTCTTCCTTGGTTGATTGCTCGTTTGACTTGTGAGAGAGTCTAGATGTGTATGAGAGACCACATTAAAACTAAAACACTTTTAAGAGATGTCATATAGTTGTTGACTTGCTAAAGTCAAAAGTCGTAACCCGGCGATAGTCGAAACGCGACGCGATTGAGTGTTTATGCGGGTTTTGTGTTTCTGACCTCGATTTGGTCCTAGATCTTTACATGATGATTAAATAACATGTTTAGATGTGTTAGACTTCTAATTGGATGTATTCCATAAGTCTCGTGAATTTTTGACGCCTCGAGAATAGCAATTCTCCTTATCGTAGTTTGAGATTGGAGGCGCGAACGTCTCGCTTCGAGCCTATTTCCTATCCGTTGTTCATCATCTGAGAGGCATTCAGGCCTATTTTGTAGCCGTTATAGGTGTTTACAATCATGGGTTATTACCCCGGCTTGTGGTTTCATTCGACGCTTAGATAGCAAGTTGTTACGCCTTGCGCCGGTTTGCCCCCGGTTGTTTCGGGTGTTGTTTATGGGAGTTTAGACCTACTTTAAAAGTGGTTTGAGACTTGGATAGATTAGTTTAGTGTTTGAGGACTTTAAGGGTTCAATTGTGAGCCATTTCGACGCTTTAAGGCTCGAGGATGCATGCGGGAACGACCGAAACCGAGCAAGGAATCAACAAAGGAGTTTTTGCTGTGAATAGTGTGAAGCGGTCGCTTCATACAAGGGCCATGCGACCGCAAGGGGTCCTGGGCAGCCTGTTACGGGATTTTTGGAAAAATTGAATTGTTGACCAATTTCTACCCAATTAAACCCATTCTAAACCTAACCTAAACCCTCCTACTTAACCTAAAACTTGTCCTAAACATTATTAGAGGTTTTAGAGGTGGATTAGTGAATTGATTAAGAGAGTTAATCCCCCCTATTTAAACCCAAAACAGATTGCTCTCTCTCATTTGTTCAGCCAACAGATCGACATCTCCCTCCCATCTTCTGCAAGCACTCCTCAAAAACGTGAGAGAGCGGAGAAAGAAGTGATTTCTAGGGCTTGAAGGGTTCTATCTTGGGAGGCCATGGCTAGGGTTCTTCCTTCCCCAATCTACACCATGGATTTGAAGTGAAGGTGAGAAGAACAACCCCCCCCTCTTGGAATTTCGGGAATGGCAGCTTGTAGGGGCTGATTTGAGGTAAGTTTCTACCTCTCTTCCTCTTCTTTTGGGCTCCATTGACCCTAGGGAAACAATCATTTGTGCTATGTGAGGTCAATGGAAGCCATTGTTAGGGTTTGTAGAAGATGCATGAACCCTAGGTTTTCAAATTGATGATAGAGTTGATTGAACCTATGTGAGACCATGGTTTATGTGAAATTCATGTTCTAAATAGTCTATTGAACTTGGTTATGTTGGTTATCCATGAGTATTGAGGTTGATTTGGTAGAGATACTTGGAGGGTGTTTTGCCCAAATTTGGTTTAGCTTGCAAAATTATTGATGTGAGCTTGATTACTATGTTTTATATGCTTAATAGAGTATATTAAACCATGTTGAATGATTTAATCATGAATTGGGAATTATGATTGGTAAGGTGACTTGAATGAATTTAGGCACAAGATGGCCAATTTGTTCTAAGATGCATTGCGAAGTAATTTGTGGGGTCTATGTGAGTTAAACGAACCCGGGATGATGACTATTGTTGACGGTTATGATTATAGAGGAAATTGAGACCCATGGCTTATATGCCCTAAAATTTTTAGAAATTATAGATTGGACTCAACGGAGTCATTATAAGTTCGATTATGTGCTAATTGAACTTGGGTTGAAATCCTACGATGATTGGATTTCATTTGGTTAATGGAGTGAAGAACATAACTTCCAAACTTTAAATGTTGGTGATTGTGATGTGTTTTGTGGATTTTTAGTCTTGGGAATTAAGCCCAAATGACTACTGAGATTTGGTTGTAAACTTTAAGAAATTATTACGGTGTGAATTTATAGAACACATAAAGAATGAAATGTGTTAGTGAGACTCAACGGAGTCGTTATAAGGCTAATAAAATGACTAAGAGCCTTGGGTTGAAACCCTACAATGTTTGGGTTTGTTTGGGTTATGTTTGTGCACACCGGGTTTTTGGTTGTGTCCTATGGCGACACTTATGTTATGAAGATTAACTAGAAATATATCTTAAGCATGCTTGTTAGAGCATGGGACAATAGAGACCCACATAAGGTCACGAGAATATTTAAGAGAAGATTAAGAGAGAATCCTCTTCTCAAGGATTTTTGTTGCGTGTATATGAAAACAATTGTGAGAAGTGACTACGGAGTAGTCATGATGTTTTAAGTATGGTGTTGGTGTTATCGATCATGTATGACGATTAGGACTATGATTGAGTCCGGTGTACTTAAAATAAAAGACTAAAATAATAAGTCTTGAATTGTGGATATTTTGAGACTAGCGTAGTAGTCTTGGTTTGGTTTGAGTTGAGGATTATGGAAGACCTCACATTATATTTTATTAAGCTTGTAAGCTATACTTGAATGGGTTAGTGACTTGAGGGATAATGAATACCTCAATAAAGTAGTTCTTGAACTAAACTTGTATGTTAGTTGAACATAATGGTTATATGCAAATATATGCATTGTTCATGATGTTTGGTAGAGCATTATGTCCTACTTGATTTTATGCAATTATATGCATGGTTTATGAGATTTCGTAGAGCATTATGTCCTACGTGGTTATATGCAAATATGTGCATGGATTATGGGATTTTGTGGAGCATTATGCCCTATTTGTTTATATGCAATTATGTGCATGGTTTATGAGTTGTTGTAGAGCATTATGTCCTACATGATTTAATGAGCCCGATAATAATGAATTTGGTCTCATTGGTTTAGACAAGTAAATATCTACTTGAACGTTTGGTTTAAAGTCCAGCTGGCGGGTTTTGGTTGTTGTGTCGGCAATGGGACGATTCATAGCCCTTGGGAACAATCGATATGAATCGTTGCATTGGGTCCTTTTTCTCCTCACTATTTGGCCAATAGTGGGATGTGATCTCGAGTTATGCCATCTAGCTAGACATCGAGCTCTCATTTCTCATCCGGAGACTGGATGAATGTAACGAGTACTCATTAAAGGAAACTGATGAGTTGTGATTATTGGGGAGGAAACCCCAGGGTATGATTGATTTGGGAATTGAGCCCGGATCATGGTTTGTGGTTTGATCTCATGGTAAGTTGGTTGGGTTTTGAACCCGGATTTGATTGTAACGGTTCGATTACGTTTACTGTTACACATGTTTATTTATGAGCATTTATATGAAAGATAAAATGCTACTTGATTTATGTGAGTTTATGTGCTTTAAAAATTAAGTACATGTTTCATGATGGTATACTAGCATGATACCATGATTCTATATGTTTATGCATTTATGTCATGCCATGTCATAATATGCCACATGTTGCATTTAGAAACTTACTGGGTCATTATGACTCACTCCGTGTGATTGTTTTCCCTAGTGTGTGCAGTGATCCCGTTAGTACGCGCAGCGGCTTCGGATAACGACTTTTAGCAGGTGGTCTTCCAAGTCAAAAGCTTGGAGTTATTTATTATTATGTTGTATTTACTGTGAGGTTCGAATGTAAAGTTATGTAGACTTTACTTGGGTAGATTGTAGTGTTATATTATGGTTGTGTATTTGGGAGCCGGTTGTATTGCCGAGCATTTGTACCCTTAGTATTTATTTCCTTTGTCGTTTCGAGCATGTGTGGCTCGTTTATTCTAGTTGTGGTATATTGTTGTTCCTACCTCCGATAGTTTTAGTCGTGAGGTTTAGTTGGTGGTTTAGCATTGATTATATTGCTATAGTTGAATTGTTCCTCCGGCATGTTATAGCCGTTGAGTGTTGTTTATCAGGTTGGGATTTCTGTGCCGGCCTTGGTTGCCGATGGTTTGTTGTGCGTGTCTAATGTTGGCCACGCTGCCGAATTTTTGGGCCGAGAGATTTACTATCTCTTTGGTTGTTTATATTTAGGAGCTTGATAGTTCGGGTCCCATTATGGTTTTGCTTCCGCAGGTTTTGGTTTTTATTTTCCGTATTGCCGTTATGGCTTTACTTTCCTGTCGTGAGCTGGTTGGCTCGTCTTTTGACTCGCACCATTTTACTTAGCAGGTGCTTGTCTGTCTCTTAGTTTGTCCTGATGGCACGACCTTGGGATCTCGTATGGAGATCCGGGTCGGGTCGTCACAATTTGCAAGATTGGGGTCCTAGTGTTTATGATAGAGGTGTGATTTTCGCAAATGTTCGTGCTACGCCAGTTTTATTCGGGAAAGTTAGAGAAGCGCAAAGGAATGATCCGGAGTTGAAGAAAATTATTGATGGGTTGGCTGAAAATGTATCGCCTGATTTTGTGATTAATAGTGAGGGTACTTTGACATTTCGAGGAAGAATTTGTGTTCCTTCTAATACTGAATTGAAGAGGTTAGTTCTTGATGAGGCTCATAAAACGAAGTATACCATTCACCCGGGGAGCACGAAGATGTACTTGAATTTGAAAAGACAATTTTGGTGGAAAGGCATGAAGAGGGAAATTATGAGTATGTGTCAAAGTGTTTGACTTGTCACAGGTTAAGGCCGAACATCGAGGCCTACGGATTTCTACAACCACTTGAGATTCCCGAATGGAAATGGGAGTTTATTACTATGGATTTTGTGATGGTTACTCAAGACGCGAGAGGATTTAATGCAGCTTGGGTTATAGTTGTGATGCATCGACTAAGTCTCAGCACACTTTATTCGATCGCGATCACTTATTCATTGACTCGCTTGGCGCCTTGTATATTCGGAGATCGTGAGACTTCATGGCGCACTGCTTAGTATTCAGGTCCGATAGAGATCCGAGGTTCACATCTAGATTTTGGAAGTCGTTGCAGAACCTTTGGGGACCAGATTAGACTTCAAGACAGTTTTTCATCCGCAAACGGATGGTCATCCGAGCGATTGATTCAGTATTTTGGAGGATATGCCGCGAGCTTGTGCCGGATTTCAAGGGAAGCCGATTCTCACTTACCTTTAGCCGAAGTTTGCGTATAATAACGCTTATCACGAGTATCAAGATGGCGCCGTATGAAGCATTGTATGGGCGTAAGTTTAGATCACCAATTTTTTGGGACGAAGTTGGAGAGGCGAAACTTTGGGGTTCCGAAGTTAGTGCAAATGGCTGAGAGCGTGAAGTTGATTAGAGATCGACACAGCACCGCTCAAAGTCGACAAAAAGAGTTACGCGGACAATCGAAGACGAGATCTTGAGTTCCAAGTGGAGACTACGTGTTCTTGAAGGTGACACCGAGGAGAGGTACGAAGAGATTCGGCAAGAAAGGGAAGCTTACACCGAGGTACATTGGCCCATTCGAGGTTCTTAAGAGAGTTGGGTCCTTAGCAGATCGTATTGCATTGCCACCTTCACTTTCTGAGACTCATAATGTCTTCCATGTTTCCATGTTGCGAAAGTATTTGAAAGATGAGTCCCATGTACTTGAGTATGAGGAGATAACATTTGAGCCGGATATGTCTTATGTTGAAAAGCCCGTGAAGATTTTGGATACCAAAGAGCAAGTCGTACGAACCAAGAGAATTCCCTTAGTTAAAGTTCTTTGGAGAAACCACAACATTGAGGAAGCGACTTGGGAAACGGAAGCGGAGATGCGCGAGAAGCATCCACATTTGTTTGATGAACTTGGTAAGAATTTAGGGACTAAATTCCTAAAGGAGGAGAGTGTAACACCTCGTATTCTTGCATGTGCATTGTATGCTTGTCTTCTTGTTTTCTTGTTGATTGTGAGCATGTTTACTTAGTTTATAAATGTTTTAGAAACATTCATAAGTCATTCATGAAGCCCTTAACATGTTTAGAATCATGTAAGCTTGTTTGTCGAGTCGCCGGTTCGATCGCTTTTGATTTTGGCCTTAGCGATTCGATTCCCTCGTTGCTCGTAATTGCTTCTATTTCGACGTGCGAAGTGTTCGTTGAGTTCTTGGCTTTGTATTCAGGTCATAACCGTGTTGAAACAAACCTTTTTCATGTTCAAGTTATCCTAGTTTGATTGGAGTTTGATTCGTTAACCATTTGTCGCGTGATTCGAGCCTTGTTCTACCTTGTTCCGGTTGTTGTTCGGTGCGTTTCCGACTTGTTTTGAGTTGGGTTAGACCTAGAATGGTTGCCCATAAGTTTGGGACCATTTAGGACTTGTTTAGACCAAGTTTTGAAGGTTCGAAGCCGCGCCCGCGGCACTGTGAGGCGCCGCCTCAAGTTAGGAGCAATTACAAAATGATCGAATTTGGAGAAGGCCTCTGCCGGTTGAGGCGCCACTGGAGGAAGTTGAGGCGCCCGCCTCAACATCAGTACACTTACGATTTTTTTCCCTGTTTTGAAGTTGAGCGATTTCTATACCCAAACCCCTATTTAAACCTTTCTTAAACCTCCCTAACCCTCCTCACTTATGTCCTAATATATCTAACAAGCTTTAAGGATGGATTAAAGAGAGCTCTAATGATCATTAAGCCACAAAATCAGATTAGAAAAGAGACCACATTGGCTTGACACATGTCCCACTCAATTTCTAGACCAATATAAGCCACATTTTCAGATTTTGACTCTCATTTCTCACCCTCACTCTCCAAAAACGAGATTCATCCTCTCTCAAGCTCTCCCATGGCTTCTTGAACGTTTCCTCTTGGTCTTCCCTCATCCATTCTCCATTTGCTCAAGCCTCCTTCATCAAAAGTGTAGAGCTCGAAGAGAAGATCTTTTTCAACCGATTAGTTTCTTTCTTTGCTTTCTTTGGTGTTGAACACTTGTAAGTTACTCTTCTTCTTCTTCTATTTAGTTCTCATTGACCCTAAGGAAACAAAGCCTATGGTGATTGAGGTCAATGAGGACACATAATTGCTTCATATGCCTTCTACTTGTATTTTGAAAGTGTGACCTTGCTAGGAGCATGTATAGGATGATTTCTTGCCTATGAATGTTTATAATACTCTTTCATCTTGTCTATTTAAGGTTTTGAACATGTTAGTAACATGTATTATATTTGTGATGGAAGTGTGGTTATATGTGAATGCCCTAATCTATGCCTTCATGATATGTTGTGAAGTTGTTTTGTGTTCTATCCTCAATATTGGACTCTATGATGAACATGAATTTCATTGCTATGCCTTGGTGAATTTACAACCTTGTTGAACCTAGAAATGACCTAGGTTGGGTTATGAAGCACTTAGCTTCAATTTCTCCAAAATTGGGAATTTAGAGAAAAGACTCAGCAGTCGACTCTAGGGAAGATTTGAACATGTTGAACCCTAATTTCAATCCCTACGAAGTTTGGACACCGTTTGGTCAAGTTTACTCAATTTTAAGTTGAGTTTAATTATGTGCATTTGAACCCGTTATGATTATTTGGTTATGAGCAATTAATTGCCTTGACATGATTTATTGTAGAGATTTATACCCTACTTGGTCGGTCGAGTTCGCTCTTGTCGAATTCGATCATTATTTGGTCTTAACGAGTAAACATCTACTTGTGCATTGCATTAAGTCCAGCTGGCACTATTTGGTTTGATTTTTATGTCGGGGTAGGGCGATGTATAGCCTTCACGAATTGAGAGATCGTGCTCGCTATGGATCGCCGTACTGGACCTCACACACCCCTCCATTGTAGCCGCATGCAATGGGGAAGTAGCCCACTGGTAACAATACGTGCGTCAGGGCTGCTATTAGCCGGCGGAGTTCGGTAGATCGATGCGAAGTCACGAGCATCGTAATCACGATATTGGGTTAACAAACTATTTTGCGGGAGCTCTGGCGGCCGTGCCTATATCATATCCTACTTGTATGATTTATTTCCTTGCACTTACGTGAATAATGTGCTAAGTGTTATATGATGAACGTGAGCTATAATTGTGATAAATGCCATGTTATAACATGATCATGCATTTTATTAACTTACTAAGTCTTTCGACTTACCCTATTTGTTTGTTTTGTTTTCCTTAGATCCGGCAGGAGGCGGTCCACGTTAGACTTCGCTATATCCCGTTTGGTTGTTTGTAAACTCAAGGTTGCTCTTTTGGACTTTTGATAATTAGTCTTTTATTTTGGCAAGGACGTTGGGAAGCAAGTCATGTAGACTTGGCTTGGGGTTTTTGTTGTTGTAGCAACTTAATGATTTGACACTTGTAATCTTTTGTATGCCGACTTATATGTCGAGCTTTGTTTATATGTTTATGGTTACTTCACAGTTTCTTCGCTAAAGCTCGTTTAATTATTGTTGTTGTTGTTGTCTCCAGGCATGTTGTGGCCATTGAGGTTTTATAAGCATGTGTTAATATTGTAGGAGTAGTTGTTGGGTTCGGTATGTGCGTCGCCGATGACTTGTTTATTTTAAGTTGTTTATCAGGCCAAGTGTAGCCGAGTTGTTATTCGTATGCGATGTTGCGCCACATGAATTTTATAATCCTACTTGTGCATGCTTGTGTTATTGATTATTTGGACGGCACGACTCGGGATCTCGCATTGGGGTCCGGGTCGGGTCGTCACACCTTTTCTATTTCTTTTTGAGAATTTTTCACTTGGGTAGATGAGGGAGCAGAGATACTTACCTCTTCACTGATTGTTCTACCACTACGCAATGTAGTAATAGATTTAGCTTGCTCATTTTGACTGGAAATTGCCCATAATTACGTCCCTTGAGCTCTTTTATTCAACCATTTGCCCGACTTGAGTTATTATCTTCTGTATGTTTGCATTCACAGAATTATAAACTCTTGTTGATTTCCTTGCACATTACCGAAAGTATTCTAATTTCCTTGACCATGAGCTTGCAATCAAGCTTGTGGTTGCAAAGGCTTGTTACCTCCCCACAAAAAGTTCGGATGATTTCTCCAACTCGGATTGTATGTGTTGGAGTATGGATCGTTCCTTTGTCTTGGTGGATAAGAATTCATTGAGTGTACCTGTTTAGAGTAAACTAGCATTTGTGCACTAGAAGGACATCCATTAGTAACATGAGAATTATCACCACAAATAGCAAACATCATAAAAATTATTTACATTTGCCTTGGCCATTAGTGCTTCAAAAGCTGTAATTTTAGCATTAGCAGCTGCTAGTGCACTTGATTCATTTGGATTAAAATTATTTTGAACTTCATATAAATTTTTTAGGTTTACCCCTATCACTCTTTTGTTGAAAATTAGAACCTAACATTTCAAAAAACTAATTTGCATGTGCTGGGGTCAATTCGTGAATTGACTCACCAGCAGCACTATCTATCATGGTTTGGAGACGAGGAGGGAGTGAGTCATAAAATTGAGTCATGATTTCACAATTAGTTTCCTAAATTCAGAGAGTTAAGAATGTTTATAAAATTTTGCTATGAATACATCATAAATTTGCGTCCAAGTGTGAATACTCCTAGGCGCTAGACTCATATACCATTTCTTTGTTTTAGTCTCTTAGGGCTGCTTGAAAATAACACATTTGCAAGCGATGTTCCGTCAATCCTCTAAAGGAAAGTTTAGTGTCATGTGAATGTATTCTTGCATAAAGGACAAGGGGTTTTATGTAGCTAAACCATGAAAGGTCAGTAACATATTATAAAAATGTCCTTTCAACTTGAAATTTCTCACAGCATCAGGCAAGACTAGATAAGATGGAGTAAAGTATATCGTAGGACGTATGTAGTCTTTCATGATCCTTGGAGCTTCATTAGTGGCCATGTCTGGAATTACTTGCTGGTCACCCATGTTTTGATTAAAAGAGGCCGGAGGATCTTCTACATTTCCTGTGTTACCCCGATTTGCAGGGTTAACATAATTCCTAGATTATTGATATTATCATTAAGATTTGCCAGTTCAGGATTTAACAATCAATGACCATGCATAAAAATGCATAATCACCGAAACTAAATTAAAACGAATAAAATATTTTATTTTATTTTTGAAATAAATTACCAGCTAAACTATTCTAATTGCTAATTTCTTCCCGGCAACGGCGCCAAAAACTTGAAGTATGTTTATTTACCTCGCAAGTGATTGAGTCAACAGAAATAGTTGTGCGGAAGCAAGGGCCGAACAATAGAGAGAAAGAACAAATAGCAAAAGTTTAACTGGTAAAAGAACAATTAACCTAAGGGGGGTTTTGGGTCGTAAAAATAATTAAAACTAAATATTGGAAAAATAAACTAATTTAGAAAATAATTAAATTGTTGCAAAGATCACAAAATTACCGAAAATTGATTATATGGGGGAAAGTCTAGGAATTATGATTCGCTTGTATCTACTCTTATGTTCATTTATCTTTTGTATCAATCAATTTCGCTCACTAATATAAAGATTGGGACACATTGATCACGGATTGCAATGCTTAGTACCCCGCTATGGCTATGCTTTCTTGATCCATCCACATAGCAATTTAAGGTCCATTAAGCACACTAAGAACACACACGAACCTAGATCTATACCTTAGCTCGATCAAAAATTCAGAAAGATTTGTTTATTACTTAGGTTGGCCAATGTATAACTTATGGATATGAATCGTGTAGTTCATCATACCCAAGAGCCTACACTTCTACAAACGCAACAATTATGCGAGAGTTTCGGTAAAAGACCAGATATAATCTAAGTAATAAACGATAATTAATTGAATACAATTATGTACTTGAACATAAGATTCGATACAAGTTACCTCCAATTCCTAGATTGATGGAGTTAGTTTATCACGATTGATGAACAAACAAAGGCGGATGTTGAACTCATAATCGATCTTCAATAAAACAAAGTAAAACTAAAACAATATGTGTTTTTAGCCTAAGAGAGGCTCAAAAACAGATGTCAAAACTGGCCCCCCTAACTTAGACAACTACGATTATATTTATACTAGGCTTAGACAATTGGAGAATTTACAAAACTGCCCATTACTGAAAACGGGTTAGGCGGTCACTTGGCCTTTGGGACTAGGCGGCCTTGACAACTTTTCTTCTTAGGTCTGCTGGAAAATACACGAGGGTCTAACCCTTGGAGTAGGTGGCGCTTGAAGAATTGTCTCTAGAAACTCACTACTAGAAAATACGCGAGGGCACGGTCTTGGCGATGGCGAGCACCTACTGATTTCCTTGCCTGGGTTGATGGAAGGCAGTCACTTGGCAGTCGGGGCTGGGTGACCACTTAACTCGTTCTTTGGCTATTTGACAGCTTCCACTACCAGATAATTGCACTTTGGTCCCTTTTGTTTCCAGATGCTTGAAAAAGGCCTTCAAGTCTTCCAAAATCTCCAATTAAACTCGAAACTTATAAAAGCACTACAAACCCATATTAGTAGTCTAAAACACATGGAAAAGCACAATCTAAGTAGGAATAAATACCAAATAGATGCGTATAAAACACATCTATCGATTGTGCGAAGATGGAGATCTGTTTTGTCCTTTGGCTTTCAAAATATTTTTAAACTTGGTTGTTAAAAGAGCCATAGAGTCTTCACCAAAGTCAGATTCTTCAATTCAAGTAAATCAGGAGAAACATCAACAACAGTAGGTAAGGCAATGCTTTTCAAAGGAGGTGTAAAGGATGATGCACCTTTGCCTTTTTGCTTAATTTTCTCATTGAGATTTAACTCAAAATTTTGGAGAATACTAGCTAGTTTATCAAAACCAATTTTATCAATGTCATGAGCTTCCTCAATAGCACAAATTTTGGCATTAAATCTTTCAGGTAGAGTACGCATCATCTTGCTAACAAGACGTTCATTAGTGACAGGATCACCTAAAACAAGAGCAATATTCAATATATCAAGTAATCTATACCATAGTAAGACATAATATCCTCATTCTTATTCCTTCTAGTGTTTTCAAATTAAGTGGTAAGCAGTATATGTTTGGAAGCATGAACACTAGTAGGTCCTTCACATAAGGTTTGTAGGGCCTCCCAAACATCCTTAGCGAGTCATAATTAGCAATAACCCTAAGGTGCCGTTTGGTAGCCGAGATTAAGACCGAGATAGGATTAATAAGCCGAGTTGTCGATGTTTGATGCGCAATAGATGGTTGGGACTAATAGCATGAGTTATCCAGATAAAGTCATTATCCCCCTCGCTATTAAACCAAGGGGGAGGGTGGTATTATTAGCGCCCTCACTAAAAAAAATTGGGATTAACATTTTTAATCTCAAAACTACCCCCAATATACAAGTGAAGATTAATAGCGAGGGCACTAATAATAATGTGATTAATAATACTGTTTATCCTTGTCCGACTACCAAACAAGCCCTAAAGGTGTTGGCATCTAAGGGTTGTATATGGCTGAAAGAGCCTTAGAATTAAAAGAGGTTGCAGTTCTAGCATCAGTGGTCCAATCTGCCTCACTGGTGATTTTAACATCACCATCATCATCAGTGGTCCTAGGTGGAGTCCAACCATTTAGAACAACAAGCCACACTCTCTCAACAATTGATTTGATGAAGATATGCATCTTAACTTTCCAAATTGAATAATTCACATTAGTCAAGGTAGGAGGGCGAATAACATTCTCATACTGAGAATCCATCATGGCTACAACCAGAATCTTCTCTTAGTGTCGTCAAGAGAAGGCTCTGATACCAATTGAAAGTACAATAGTAGCTAGGATTCCAAGAATTCTGTTAATGCAGTTGCATGCAAAGGTACATTGACCAGATAATAAAACGAGTAAATAACGAAAGTGTTTAATCTAATAAATTAGTAATAAACACATAAATTTATCAAACAATCTACAAGCTAGTAGATCCAACCTGATGGCAAAAAAGGATTTCAAAACGTGAATTCTAACCAAATACCAAAATCTCTAACAAGACATCAAGTCTGTTGAGGAAACCCACAAAAACACAAGTAAAGCAAACGTGAGATTTAAAAAATAGGTTTCCTATTAACTAGGAAAACAAACAACAAACCTAATGTTGATGCAGCTGCATCTAAAGGTGCAATGAAAAACTCTTAGCAAGCTCTCATATTTTCTCTTCTGAATTTTTCTCTCGAAGCCTCTATCTCCCTACATATCTTGTCTGTACAAAGTCTTCTTGTATTTATACTTGAGGTATATTACTACACAAACAAGAAAACAAACAATTCCAAGGAAACATAGAATATTAGAAAATAAAATATTAGTTTCCAAAAAATAGTCTCCTAATTGAATTCAATGATCTTACCAAAGATTTTGTCCAAGATAAATATGGACTCTTGAGAGGTTTTGAAAGTATTTAATTATGGTAATACTTTACCCATGCTTTAGGACCAAGAAAGGATACAACAATATTAAAATAAAATATGATGTCCCTATTTTACCCTTACAGATGCATAGGACCATCTCTTATACATTTCATCAATCATTTATCAATATTGTTCATATATCTTGTAATCTTTTATTTCCATATATCAAAGTGATCTTCATAAAAAATAGGTACTTGAGTGACATTGTTTGATCAAAAAGCTTTTATGGATGCCATGATCGAACTTTCATGTTTTTAAACTTGGAAAATAATAATTTTCAAAAGGTCAAACTCTGATACCAACTGTAAGTTTAGTTGGAAACAAAAATATGGCTAGAGGGGGGGTTAATAGCATTTTAAAAACATTAGGGGGTGTTTTGAAAATTGCAGCGGAAATTACAAGTTATCAGTTGCTGAAAACTATTCAGCAGATAGCGGCTGATGAACGAAATTGGTTTTCTTTGATCACTAATATATAAGGATTGAATGGAATGACAAAGTATAAGACAACTAAGTAAATGATTCAAGAATGAAATTGGCTGACACTTAAGTAGATATAAGTTGCTTAAGTGTTAGAACAGTTGTTTCAGCTGATATTTACTAACAAAGTATTTTGAGTGGTTCACAGTATAAATTTCTACGTCCACTACCAAGTTGGTCAAACTTGGATTTTGAAGTACACTAATATTAAATATATTCTAAGTGATCTCTAACGGATCAGTGTAAAACAAAAACCAGTGTTTAAAGAGTATGATTAATAAATAATCAAACTTATGAAACAATAAGTGGTTCTTTGAAGATTCGAAAGAATGAAGGAACAATCGAAATAATGACTATTTAAATAAGAACTAGAAAGGAATAATATATGGAAGACTATGTAGTTGGTGTTTGAGAGAAGAAGCTCTTCAAAGAAAGATTGAAGTTCTATGTTTGAATGAAGGCTTCAACGCTTTTGTCTCTATCAGTTTGCTTTGAGGATTTGAGAGATTTTTGAATTCTGAACACGTAATTATGCAAAGGTACTTCTTCAACCCTTGTTTTAAACGTTTTATAAGGATCTTTAGGGTTGTAGTCGTTTGAGAAAGAAAAGTTGAATCTTGAATTTCTTGATGAAATGATGATGAAGATCTTTCATTGATTGCATGAAAATCTTGCAGAGTGTAAGAGATAAAGATTATTTCCTAGCATGAAATAATAAAGAGAGTGGTTAGCTAGGATAAGATATATATGGAGAACATTTAATACATACATGAAAGTCTTCTATTGATAAGACAGATGAATAGTTCTTTGGGTTGAGAAAGATGACCAATTAATAATTTAATATTAGCGCGTGAAGGCCAAATATTTCAACAGAATACAATGTTCAGTAGATAGAAATATCGAGTGTATAAGCAGGCGTTGACATTGTTATCATCATCTTCTAGATGATTATGACAGTATGATTTAAGCAGATAGAATAAAACATGTAAGAAGGTTGTTTTAACAAATTCTAAAGGTGTAGCTGTTGTATAAACAATAGTGGGCATCTTATTTCTTTGAAGGTTTCGTGAGATAGATTTAAACTTACTACAAAGTCTAAGTAAAAAACGACTTAAGGATTTAAACAAAGTATAAACCAGTGTTTAAATGGTTTTAAGAACATATTTTGATTTTTGTTATTATGGTTATGTATTACATAAATTATTTATCTGAGGCTGATTGTGTAAACAATAAGTATTGTTTAGCCTAAATGGTTTGACCATCCATACGATTGGCCTTATCTATACACCCATGTTGGAATCTAGGCAGTTTTAGAGTTTTTTTATGGTGTAATTTTATTTATAACCTTTTCAAACATACAAAATAAAAAACTAACCTAACTCTCAAAAAATGTTCTTTTATAGCCTCTTTTGTGATAAATTGTATAAAATACCCTTTTAGCTATCAAAACTAATATAGTGAGATTTAGGTCTATTAACTCAACCATTGGGTCAATGTTCTTCCAACAAGAAAATGGACTTTTGTCGATCAACTCAACCTTTGGGTCTATCAACTCGACATTTGGGTCAATGTTCGGGTCAAAGGCTATGAAAGATATTATTCAAGATTGTCCAAGAACAAGAAATAAGGCCCATTTACTTGTTGGAGTATCAACAAAAGTCCGAAGTCCAAGCTACTACAAGTAAGAATTTTTGGTCAACTTCGATGGGCTGCCGGGATGTTCTAGAGCTCGAAATTTGATATATAATATATGGATGGAAAGCCATGGAAATCTATTTTCTAGCCCACCAAATGGATCTCAATTATGAGTTTTCTAAAAGGAGCTACACCCAAAATACTACAGGCTGGTCAAGATAGACGAAAATGTATTGTCTTCTTATCCTTTTAGTCAAGCAAACTTTGTTTTCTCCACCACCCTTTGGAGTTTCCTAAAGCACAATTTTGCTACCTTATTGAAGTTATTTCATTCTCCATTGTGAGAGGATATTGGGGGTTTTGAGAGAAGGATACTCCAAACATTTGAACTTATCAAACTTGAAGAATGACGAGCTTGCGACATTTCCTAATGAGGGTCTTAGGCAATTGCGTCTATAGGGTTTCGCTTATACCCCAAGGTTCCAATTCTATCACGAATAGCGGGTCGGGGGAGGCTCACTATCCTTATTCCTTTCTTTTATTGTTACGTATCTATCTTCTTCATTCACGTTGGAACTTCTTGAGTCGATCTTGGTCAAGTTCATGTCATTGTATTTGGGAAATTGGGAGGGGGTTGTTACTAAGTAATTTCCTATAATTATGTAGATATGATAACAACGTTATGGCCCAAGGGCCGACTTGTTTAAACTGAGAAAATTAATGATTATGGTTGGAAAAATTCAGGCTATATAACTGTAGGGCTAATAGGGTTGGACCGTTAGGGTCATGCTAGGACTAATCATGTAGGTTGTAGGGTTGGCCCGCTAGCCATATAATTAATTATTTAATTTTTTATAATTATGTCTTAAAGAGTAGAAAATTTTAAAGTTTAATTGTGATACGATAACTTGACAACTCGCCTTGTAGTTAATATAGTTAAATATCTACCTTATGCCTTTGGATTGTCCCCCACAGACTTAAAATGTTTGAAATGTTAAAGATATTTATGGCACTTTTTGTGTAAAAACCATGAAATCAAGACTTACATGTAACATTGTAACTCTTAAAAAAAACTCTAACAAGTAACGATCAGTAAGCATGTTATACGTGTGCATTAATATTTTTCAGAAACTCTTTACTAATTTTTTTTCATGTATGATAATAATAAGAATAGAATGTGATTTAAGATTAAAGATGATGTTCATTGACTTGTTTCCTTTTTTTTTTATTTGTACTTTTTAGGCCAAAATATACTTACCACCCTAAACTATCCACCCAATCTCAAAATACACCCCAACCTAAGGTTTGTCCCATAGTAACATCCAATGTTACCTTTTGTCTTATTTTGCACCATAGCCATAACATCCATTAGAAAGATAACGAAAAGTTACCTTTTAAACTTAATAATGATATAAAGGCATAATTTTCTTTAGTAGATGGTATAATTAACATAATTACTTTGTTTTGAATATTTTTCTTAATATAACATAATTAACCAGCATTAAAATTTATAATTTATTAATAGCAAATATCACCAAATTATTTAAAATAATGATTACAAAATAATATTAAATTTTTAAAAGTAAAACCAACAATT
>CM028379.1:98701894-98750769 GCA_013146195.2 Codonopsis lanceolata
TCATAGTCTAATAAATTCCCATAAAACATCATGACTACTCCGTAGTCACTTTCTCTAAGTGTTTTTTATAAACACTCAACCAAAATCCTTAAGAGGAAATTCTTTCTTAATCTTCTCTTAAATATTCCCGTGACCATCATTGGGTCTCTGTTGTCCCATGCTCTAACAAGCATGCAAGATATATTTCTAATAAGTCTCCACGACATGAGTGTCTCCATTGGAGACACAAACCAAAAAGCCTTGCGCACAAACATAACCCAAACAAACCCAAACATTGTGGGGTTTCAACCCAAAACTCTTTATCATTTTATTAGCCTTATAACGACTCAGTTGAGTCTTACTAACACATTTCATTCTTTGTGTTTTCAAATCCCACACCGTAATAATTCATTAAAGCTTACAACCAAATCTCATTAGCCATTGGCTTAATTCTCAAGACTAAAATCCATAAAGTTTATCGTAATTATAATTTCATTTAAAGTTTGGAGACTAAGCATCTCACAACATTAATCAAACAAAATCCAATCGCTCAGATTTTCAAAACCCCAGGTCAAGCTTAGTACATTATCGAACTTATAATGACTCCGTTGAGTCCAATTTACACTTTCCAAAATTTAGGACATAGAAGCCATGGGTCTCAATCTCCTCTATATTCATAACTATCAACATTAGTCATCATCCCAGTTCATTGAACTCACATAAACCCAACAAAAACACTTATCAAGGAATCATAGAACAAATTCATCAATTTGTGCATAACTTCATTTAGTTCACCTTACCAAATCATATTCTCCAAAATATGATTTAATCACACAACATGGTCTAATATGTTCTACTAGACATATATAACATAATAATCATGCTTACCAACATGTTAAAAAGCCAAAACACATTTAGGCAAAATCCCTTCCAAGTATCTCTATCAATCAAACTCAATACCCATGAATAATTCACATAGCCAAGCTTAATAGACCATTTAACACATGAATTTCATATAAATCATGGTCTCACATAGGTTCATCAAACTATATCAACATTTGAAACCTAGGGTTCATGGCATCTCTAGCAACCCTAGAAATTGCATCCATTGACCTCACTTAGCAAGAATGATTGTTTCCCTAGAGATTGGTCATGGAGCCAAAAAGAGAAAATAGGGGTAGAAACTTACCTTATCTCAGCCCTAACAAGCTGCAAAATCGAATTTCAAGAGGTGAGGTTGTTCTTCTCAACCTTCACTTCAATCTCTTGGTGTAGCTTGGGGAAGGAAGAACCCTAGCCATGGCCTCCCAAGATCGAACCCTTCAAGCCCTAGAAATCGCCTCTTTCTAAGCTCTCTCTGCGCCCACGCCTTGAAGGTGCCTTCGCAAAAGAGCGGGGAGAAGGAGTCGACTTATGCGGCCGATATGGATTGAGATTTTAGTTTAAATAGGTGGGATTATCTCACCTTAATTAACCCACTAATCCACCCCCAAACTCTAATAATTGATTAGGACATGTCTTAGGTTAAGTAGGAGGGTTTAGGTTTAGTTTAGATTGGGTTTGGGTGGGTATAATTGGTCAACAATTCAATTTTCCACCAAAATCCCGTAATAGGCTGCCGAGGACCCTGCGGTCGCATCATGAAGTATGATGCGAGCGCATCATTATCTCCACACCATACACCCCTTTGTTGATTCCTTGCTCGATTTCGGACTCTCCGCGATGCATCCTCGAGCCTTAAAGCTTCAAATGGCTCACAATTGAACCCTTAAAGTCCTCAAACATTAAACTAATCCATCCAAGTCTCAAACCACTTTTAAAGTAGGTCTAAACTCCCATAAACAACACCGAAACAACAGGGGCAAAACCGACGCAAGGCGTAACAACTTGCTATCGAAGCGTCGAATGAAACCATAAGCAGACGGGTAATAACCCATGATTGTAAACACCTATTAGGGCTAAAAAATAGGCCTGAATGCCTCTCAGATGATGAACAACAGATAGGAGAAATAAGCTCCCGAAAGGCGAGACGATCGCCCGGCTAAATCTCAAACTACGCGATAAGGAGAATTGCTATTCTCGAGCGTCAAAACTTCACGAGACTTATGGAATGCATCCAATTAGAAGTCTAACACATCTAAACATGTTATTTAATCATCATGTAAAGATCTAGGACCAAATCGAGGTCAGAACACAAAACCGAATAAACTCTCAATCGCGTCGCATTTCGACTATCGTCGGGTTACGACTTTTGACTTTAGCAAGTCAACAACTATATGACATCTCTTAAAAGTGTTTTGGTCTTAATGTGATCTCTCATACACATTTAGACTCTCTCACAAACCAAACGAGCAATCAACCAAAGAAGAAATGCGAGCATTGCATAATTCAAGCTAGCAGGGAATCGGGATCTTACATCCTCCCCTTAAAAAGAATTCATCCGAATTCTAAAGCGTATCTCAAACCAATGCTAGGTCATCACCTCAACATGGAATACCCAGGACACCACTACGATTGTCTCACAATCCCGAGTGAACACTCGATGCTCAAAAACCATAAACCTAGACTCGGTCTCAAGGTCTACCATCACAATAACCAAACCAAGTATATGAGGATCAAACTACCGTGATCCGGACTCGGGTTTCGAGGACCTCTCAATAGGCACAACAACATTAAACTCTTTAGATTGGAAATAATATGACTCATATTCGAAGTCGCGAAATACATACGAACAAATCTCGTACACAAACCCCAAAGTTTAACATGAAAACAAGTTCAAGCATACCATAAACATTCAACTACGAAACTATTTGTCCGGGGCACATCATAAAATTCGCGCATAGCAGATCTTAAGTCACAAGAAGTAATAATTGCCTATAGAGCAATTTTCAACCAAATCAGAGGCAATCAAGTTGACATTTCAAGCCAAGAAAATAATACTCGCGATCTCCCTATCGCGGGTAAGCACATAAGAGCACAACAATGAAATGTTTTGAAAATTCTTTCCATTCATGTCCATTCCATTTGGTAACGGGTATAGTCAATTTCTACCATAATTCATACCAATCCTAGTCCAACAACGAACCACTTTTGATCACCAATTTAGGTGCAGGCTAAATTGGATATTCAAAACTTCGTTAAGGATGCGAAGGTTCATGATTAAAAAGTTTTAAGCATCCTTTAATAGTCTCTATGCTAATGAAATGAATGAGCAGGAGATAAAAATTATGAAATTAGAATTTAATATACTACAATGTAGATGCATCAAGTAGGTGTTCCCTACAACTAATGCACATAACTGAATGAAATCAAGTCAAATAACAAGGTCTATTACCTTGGCAAACAACAATCATACTTACCACAAAACTTGTGTACCTAGTACACATAACAAAGAAATCTCACTAGAAGTCACCACGTACCGACGCGGATACTAGTAGTCGTAACGTCTATACTCCACAATTCCAACCTTTCTTAAATTCTAGACCAAGTCTACAACCGACGCATATACTAACGTCCCCAAAACGCCCAAAACTTCAACAAAATTGCGGTGAAACATCATACTTGCCCGCGCACAAAAAATGAACCCATAGATCGCAACACTTAACTTTCGCACTTATCGAGTGTATCCTACTCGCATAATAATCATAAACAATATTATAGATGTATATTATTCCTCACCTTAAATATATCCTCATAGGATATACAAGTATCATATCAAACCAATAAGTATCATCATACAATTCATGCTTCATATATATATACATATATATACAAATATTCATACCCCGGCTCTTAATATAGGCCTACAAAACCGTAACCCCATAAAACCATTGGTTACTATCGTTGTAACATAAATTCATCCTCAATGCTCTTTATATATAGTATAGTCCTATATATACATAGACTACACAAGAATCCACAAATCATGTGTGATTACCTACCGGCACTCACAAATCAAACAACATCACATACCAACACCACATTGGGGCTTTATCCCCAATCAAACAATAAACCAACAATATGCAATACACCATGTAATGTATGTATGAATGCACATGAGCTACCGATAAGACGTGTACTCATAATAACAACAATAATAGTAACGGTATAATATATATATATACGAGAGCATACCTTCCTGTTCGGATAGGTTTCAAAACTCTGCAATGGCCAACCGCCACGCGCACACGACCTCAAACTCTAGGTCGACCATCACTATCTCTCTTGGAGCCACAGTTGTCGACTAGTACTCGGTGATTAACCCTCATCTTCGGGCAATCTTTACGAACATGATCACCGCCACAAGCAAAGCACTTTCCTGCCTTGCCCCAACATCTGTTCTCGGCATGTCCTGTCCTCATACAAAAATTACATATCAACTCACCGCCTCGTCGTCTCCGACTAGAGGTAGGAACATCACTCTGTCTACCAGTACGTGTGATTCCTTGATTAACTTTCTGAGGTGTTACTTGCCCTCCAATATTATCATCGCTCTTAATAGCCCTCGAGGTTCTCTTTTGAGCATACTCCTCGAAGTCCAACTCCATCGCATAAGCACGATCCACAGCATCTCGGTACTCCGTGAGCTGTAAAGGAATAAGTTGCCTACGATACTTCATCTTTAGGCCTTTTACAAACCGGTGGGTCTTCTTAGCCTCATCGGTACTAAGTAACCACGATAACGAGCCAACTCGTGAACCGGTGAATCTTGAGCCACGATCATATCTCCTTGTTCTAGCGCAATAAATTCCATTTCTCTTCTTTCCCAGAACTACTAGGAATAAATCGTGCCCTAAACTCCATTATGAAATTTTCCCACACTTGAGGCACTCCATGGTGTCTCCAACTATCTCGTAACACATGCCACCAATGGTCAGCCGCACCACTCAACGTAAACACTGCTAGGGTCACCATCTCTTTTGACGTACAACCCATAACTTCAAAGATCTTTTCCATGCTTTCTAACCAATGCTCGGCTTTAGAAGCATCGGGCTCTCCATCGAAGCCCTCAGGTTCCAACTTCAAGAATCTCCCAAGTATAGTGGAATCGTCTTTCCCCTAAACATTTGTTGAGGAGTCACACGAGGATCATTAACGCGTTTTCCCTCTCTCATAACCACGAGCGGTACTCGAGCAGTGCTGCTTGGAACTAGCTCCACGCCAAGCTCGACATAATATACCTACAAGGAACACTCGGCGTTAAAAATCTCAACAATAAACCCAACCCAACTAGGCCAAGGAACCTATCTGGCGAAATAGCTAACCAATAGCTCGATACCAAGCTGTGACGACGACCGGATCCCAAGACGAGATCCCAAGGTCGTGCCATCGTGACAAGCTAAGGGGCAGACAAGCACACGCTAAGCATAATGGTGCGAGTCAAAAGACGAGCCAACAAGCTCAAGACAAGAAGACATAGCCATAACGGCGATACAGGATAACAAAAACTAAAACCTGCGGAAGCAAAACCACAATGGGACCCGAGCTAACAAGCTCCTAAATAAAAACAACCAAAGAGATAGTAAATCTCTCGGCCAAAAATTCGGCCGCGTGGCGCAACATTAGACACGCGCAACAAACCATCGGCAACCAAGGCCGGCAACTAACAAAATCCCAACCTGATAAACACCACTCAACGGCTACAACATGCTGGAGGAACAAATCAACTATAACAATATAATATCAAACACTAAACCACCAACTGAGATCTCACGACTAGAACTGTCGGAGGAAGGAACAACAATAATACCGCACTAGAATAAACGAGCCACACATGCTCGAAATGACAACGGGAATAATTTCTAAAGATACAAAAGCTCGGCTATACTACCGGCTCCCAAATACATAACAATAACATACTACTACAATCTACCCAAGTAAAGTCTACATAACTTTACATCCGAGTCTCAATGATAAATAACAACAATAATAATAAATAACTCCAAGCTTATGACTTGAAGACCACTGCTAGAAGTCGTTATCAAACTGCGTACTAACGGGATCACTGCACACACTAGGGAAAACAATCTCACGGAGTGAGTCATAATGACCCAATAAGTTTCTAAATGCAATGTATGGCATATTATGACATGGCATGGCATAATGTGCAATCATATAAAATCATGGTATCATGCTAGTATACCATCATGAAACATGTACTTAACTCTTAAAGCACATAAACTCACATAAATCAAGTAGCATATTATCTTTCATATAAATGCTCATAAATAATCACGTGTAACAGTAAACGTAAATCGAACGGTTACAATCAAATCCGGGTTCAAAACCCAACCAACTTACCATGAGATCAAATCTCAAACCAAGATCCGGGCTCAATACCCAATCAATCATACCCTGGGGTTTCGTCCCCAATAATCACAACTCATCAGTTTCCCTTAATGAGTACTCGTTACATTCATCCAGTCTCCGGATGAGAAATGGGAGCTCGAAAGTAGGCTAGATGGCTCTCTCTCAAGACCACATCCCACTATTGGCCAAATAGTGAGGAGAAAAAGGACCCAATGCAACGATTCATAGCGATTGTTTCCAAAGACTATGAATCGTCCCATTGCCGCACAACAACCAAACCCGCCAGTTGGACTTTAAACCAAACGATCAAGTAGATATTTACTTGCATAAACCAATGAGACCAAGTTCATTATTATCGGGCTCATTAAATCATGTAGGACATAATGCTCTACAATAATCTCATCAACCATGCACATAATTGCATATAACCACGTAGGACATAATACTCTACGAAATCTCATAAACCATGCATGCAATTGCATATAGACAAGTAGGGCATAATGCTCCACGAAATACCATAATCCATGCACATATTTGCATATAATCAAGTAGGACATAATGCTCTACCAAATACCATGAACAATGCATATATTTGCATATAACCATTGTGTTCAACTAACTTACAAGTTTAGTTCAAAACTACATATTGAGGTACTCATTATTCCTCAAGTCATCAACCAAGTCAAGTATAGCATACAAGCTTAATAAAATATAATGTGAGGTCTTCCATAATCCTCAACTCAAATCAAACCAAAGACTACTACGCTAGTCTCAAAATATCCACAATTCAAGACTTATTATTTTAGTCTTTATTTTAAGTACACCGGACTCAATCATAGTCCTAATCGTCATACATGATCGATAACACCAATTCCATACTCAAAAACATCATGACTACTCCGTAGTCACTTTCTCACAAGTGCTTTTATAAGCACGCAACCAAAATCCTTAAGAAGAGAATTCTTTCTTAACCTTCTCTTAAATATTCCCGTGACCATACGTGGGTCCCGATTGTCCCATGCTCTAACAAGCATGCCCAAGATATATTTCTAATAAGTTTCCACGACATGAGTGTCTCAATTAGACACAAACCAAAAACCCGGTGCGCACAAACATAACCCAAACAAACCCAAACATTGTGGGTTTCAACCCAAGGCTCTTTATCAATTTATTAGCCTTATAACGACTCCATTGAGTCTTACTAACACATTTCATTCTTTATGTGTTTTATAAATCCACACCGTAATAATTCATTAAAGTTTACAACCAAATCCCATTAGCCATTCGGGCTTAATTCCCAAGACTAAAATCCATAAAGTTTATCGTAATTATAATTTCATTTAAAGTTTGGAGACTAAGCATCTCACAACATTAATCAAACGAAATCCAATCGTCGTAGGATTTCAACCCAAGCTCGTTTAGTACATTATCGAACTTATAATGACTCCGTTGAGTCCAATTTACACTTTCCAAAATTTAGGACATAGAAGCCATGGGTCTCAATTTCCCCTATATTCATAACTATCAACATTAGTCATCATCCCGAGTTCATTGAACTCACATAAACCCAACAAAACACTTACCAAGGAATCATAGAACAAATTCATCAATTTGTGCATAACTTCATTTAGTTCACCTTACCAAATCATATTCTCCAAAATATGATTTAATCACACAACATGGTCTAATATATATGTTCTACTAGACATATCTAACATAATAATCATGCTTACCAACATGTTAAAAAGCCAAAACACATTTAGGGCAAAAATCCCCTTCCAAGTATCTCTATCAATCAAACTCAATACCCATGAATAATTCACATAGCCAAGCTTAATAGACCATTTAACACATGAATTTCATATAAATCATGGTCTCACATAGGTTCATCCAAACTATATCAACCTTTGAAAACCTAGGGTTCATGGCATCTCTAGCAACCCTAGAAATTGCATCCATTGACCTCACTTAGCAAGAATGATTGTTTCCCTAGGGTCAATGGAGCCAAAATAAGGAGAAATAGGGGTAGAAACTTACCTTATCTCAGCCCCTAACAAGCTGCAAAATCTGAATTTCAAGAGGTGAGGTTGTTCTTCTCAACCTTCACTTCAATCTCTCGGTGTAGCTTGGGGAAGGAAGAACCCTAGCCATGGCCTCCCAAGATCGAACCCTTCAAGCCCTAGAAATCGCCTCTTTCTCAGCTCTCTCTCACGCCCTTGAGGTCTGTTCGCAGAAGACGGGGAGAAGGAGTCGACTTATGTGACTGATATGGATTGAGATTTAGTTTAAATAGGTGGGATTATCTCACCTTAATTAACCCACTAATCCACCCCCAAAACTCTAATAATTGATTAGGACATGTCTTAGGTTAAGTAGGAGGGTTTAAGTTTAGTTTAGATTGGGTTTGGGTGGGTATAATTGGTCAACAATTCAATTTTCCACCAAAAATCCCGTAATAGGCTGCCAGGGACCCTTGCGGTCGCATCCAAGAAGTATGATGCGAGCGCATCATACTATTCCACACCATACACCCCTTTGTTGATTCCTTGCTCGGTTTCGGTCGTTCCCGCATGCATCCTCGAGCCTTAAAGCTTCAAAATGGCTCACAATTGAACCGTTAAAGTCCTCAAACATTAAACTAATCCATCCAAGTCTCAAACCACTTTTAAAGTAGGTCTAAACTCCCATAAACAACACCCGAAACAACCCGGGGAAAAACCGACAAAAGATGTAACAACTTGCTATCGAAACGTCGAATGAAACCGCAAACCGACGGGTAATATCCCATGATTGTAAACACCTATTAGGGCTACAAAATAGGCCTGAATGCCTCTCAGATGATGAACAACAGATAGGGGAAATAAGCTCCCGAAAGGCGAGATGATCGCCCGGCTAAATCTCAAACTACGCGATAAGGAGAATTGCTATTCTCGAAGCGTCAAAACTTCACGAGACTTATGGAATGCATCCAATTAGAAGTCTAATGCATCTAAACATGTTATTTAATCATCATGTAAAGATTTAGGACCAAATCGAGGTCAGGAAAACAAAACCCGAATAAACTCTCAATCGCGTCACATTTCGACTATCGTCGGGTTACGAATTTTGACTTTAGCAAGTCAACAACTATATGACATCTCTTAAAAGTGTTTTGGTCTTAATGTGATCTCTCATTCACATTTAGACTCTCTCACAAACCAAACGAGCAATCCACCAAAGAAGAAATGCGAGCATTGCACGCAATTCAAGCTAACCGGGAATCGGGATCTTACAACAGCCTCCCAAACATCTTTAGCAGAGTCATAATTAGCAACAACCTTGAAGGTGTTGGCATCTAAGGCTTTGTATATGGCTGAAAGAGCCTTGGAATTAAAAGAGGTTATTGTTCTATCTTTAGTAAACCAATCTACCTCATTGGTGATTTTAACATCACCATCATTATTGATAGTTCTAGGTGGAGTCCAACCATTCAAAACAGTAAACCACGCTCTCATCAATTGATTTGATGAAGATACACATCTTAACTTTCCAAATTGAATAATTCATATTAGTCAAGGTAGGACGGTGAATAACATTCTCATATTGAGAATCCATCATGGCTACAACCAAAATCTTCTCTTAGTGTCATCAAGATGAGGCTCTAATACCAATTAAAAGTGCAATAGTAGCTAGGATTCCAAAGAAAACTGTCAATGCATCTTGTGATGTAGCTGCATCCAAAGGTGCATTGACCAGATAATCAAATAAGTAAACAACGGAAGTCTTTAATCTAATAAAGCAATAATAAACATAGAAGTTTATCAAACAATCTACAAGCTATACTTGTAGATCCAGCCCTATGGCCATAGATGATTTCACTAAAAGGATTATGAGTTTTACAAAAATTGTGAAACCTAGCCAAATATCAGAACCTCTAACAAGATATCAAGTCTGTAGAGGAAACCCACGAAAACACGAGTAACGTTAACGTGTGATTAAAAAATAAGTTTCCTATCAACTATGAACACAAACAACAAAACAATAAATGCAGCTGCCGATATCGCTACATACTACACTGCACAAAATACTCCAAGTAATGCTTTCACCTGCTCTCTATTTTAGCGTGTATATCTCTAAATCTCTGGAGCATCTCTCAAGGACTGTCAAGCTGTGTTGTCTCATCACGAGCCGCACTTGTATATATATCGAGCTGGTAGAGTCCTGAAACAATACAGAAAGCAAGAACTCCAAGGAAACACAAGATTAATAAATAAGAGTTTTTAGTTTCCAAATTTAGTATCCTTATTTACGACAAAGGTCTTACCAAAGATATTTTCAAAGTCAAACATGGACTCTTGAGAGCTTTTGAAAGTATTTAATTTTTGTAATTACTTACCATTGCTTTTGAACTAAGAAAGGGCACAACCATAAATATAATAAAGAAAAATAGGATGACCCTATTTTACCCTTACATTCTTCAACTTAGGCAGAAGGTTTACAACACTAACATTTTCCGAAACAAAAATTTTCTCATTTTTATCAAATATGTGTTTCCTAGAATTCAGATCTTTGAAATTTTTTTCCATAAGACGGAATATTTTTAATCACATTAAGGAAAGGCAGATTTATAATTACTTTGGAAAGCATGTTATAAATTTCTGCAAATTGTTCATCTATTTTATTTTTCATCAATCTACCAGGGAACAGAATAGGAAGAACATATACCTTAGGTGCAATATAAGGTTCTTCATCTGGAATTTCCTCCTTTTCTTTTTCACCTAAGTCCCGTGTCTCTTCTAATATCTTATTATCCTTTTCTATTTCTTTTTGAGAATTTTTCACTTGGGTAGATGAGGGAGCAGAGATACTTACCTCTTCACTGATTGTTCTACCACTACGCAATGTAGTAATAGATTTAGCTTGCTCATTTTGACTGGAAATTGCCCATAATTACGTCCCTTGAGCTCTTTTATTCAACCATTTGCCCGACTTGAGTTATTATCTTCTGTATGTTTGCATTCACAGAATTATAAACTCTTGTTGATTTCCTTGCACATTACCGAAAGTATTCTAATTTCCTTGACCATGAGCTTGCAATCAAGCTTGTGGTTGCAAAGGCTTGTTACCTCCCCACGAAAAGTTCGGATGATTTCTCCAACTCGGATTGTATGTGTTGGAGTATGGATCGTTCCTTTGTCTTGGTGGATAAGAATTCATTGAGTGTACCTGTTTAGAGTAAACTGGCATTTGTGCACTAGAAGGACATCCATTAGTAACATGAGAATTATCACCACAAATAGCAAACATCATAAAAATTATTTACATTTGCCTTGGCCATTAGTGCTTCAAAAGCTGTAATTTTAGCATTAGCAGCTGCTAGTGCACTTGATTCATTTGGATTAAAATTATTTTGAACTTCATATAAATTTTTTAGGTTTACCCCTATCACTCTTTTGTTGAAAATTAGAACCTAACATTTCAAAAAACTAATTTGCATGTGCTGGGGTCAATTCGTGAATTGACTCACCAAAAGACTATCTATCATGGTTTGGAGACGAGGAGGAGTGAGTCATAAAATTGAGTCATGATTTCACAATTAGTTTCCTAAATTCAGAGAGTTAAGAATGTTTATAAAATTTTGCTATGAATACATCATAAATTTGCGTCCAAGTGTGAATACTCCTAGGCGCTAGACTCATATACCATTTCTTTGTTGCGTCTCTTAGGGCACACTGAAAATAACACATTTGCAACTGATGTTCCGTCAATCCTCCTAAAGGAAAGTTTAGTGTCATGTGAATGTATTCTTGCATAAAGGACAAGGGGTTTTATGTAGCTAAACCATGAAAGGTCAGTAACATATTATAAAAATGTCCTTTCAACTTGAAATTTCTCACAGCATCAGGCAAGACTAGATAAGATGGAGTAAAGTATATCGTAGGACGTATGTAGTCTTTCATGATCCTTGGAGCTTCATTAGTGGACATGTCTGGAATTACTTGCTGGTCACCCATGTTTTGATTAAAAGAAGCCGGAGGATCTTCTACATTTCCTGTGTTACCCCGATTTGCAGGGTTAACATAATTTCTTCCTAGATTATTGATATTATCGTTAAGATTTGCCAGTTCAGGATTTAACAATCAATGACCATGCATAAAAATGCATAATCACCGAAACTAAATTAAAACGAATAAAATATTTTATTTTATTTTTGAAATAAATTACCAGCTAAACTATTCTAATTGCTAATTTCTTCCCGGGAACGGCGCCAAAAACTTGAAGTATGTTTATTTACCTCGCAAGTGATTGAGTCAACAGAAATAGTTGTGTGGAAGCAAGGGCCGAACAATAGAGAGAAAGAACAAATAGCAAAAGTTTAACAGGTAAAAGAACAATTAACCTAAGGGGGGTTTTGGGTCGTAAAAATAATTAAAACTACATATTGGAAAAATAAACTAATTTAGAAAATAATTAAATTGTTGCAAAGATCACAAAATTACTGAAAATTGATTATATGGGGGAAAGTCTAGGAATTATGATTCGCTTGTATCTACTCTTATGTTCATTTATCTTTTGTATCAATCAATTTCGCTCACTAATGTAAAGATTGGGACACATTGATCACGGATTGCAATGCTTAGTACCCCGCTATGGCTATGCTTTCTTGATCCATCCACATAGCAATTTAAGGTCCATTAAGCACACTAAGAACACACACGAACCTAGATCTATACCTTAGCTCGATCAAAAATTCAGAAAGATTTGTTTATTACTTAGGTTGGCCAATGTATAACTTATGGATATGAATCGTGTAGTTCATCATACCCAAGAGCCTACACTTCTACAAACGCAACAATTATGCGAGAGTTTCGGTAAAAGACCAGATATAATCTAAGTAATAAACGATAATTAATTGAATATAATTATGTACTTGAACATAAGATTCGATACATGCTACCTCCAATTCCTAGATTGATGGAGTTAGTTCATCACGATTGATGAACAAACAAAGGCGGATGTTGAACTCATAATCGATCTTCAATAAAACAAAGTAAAACTAAAACAATATGTGTTTTTAGCCTAAGAGAGGCTCAAAAACAGATGTCAAAACTGGCCCCCCCCTAACTTAAACAACTACGATTATATTTATACTAGGCTTAGACAATTGGAGAATTTACAAAACTGCCCATTACTGAAAACGGGGTTAGGCGGTCACTTGGCCTTTGGGACTAGGCGACTGCTTGACAACTTTTCTTCTTAGGTGCAGAACTGGAAAATACACGAGGGTCTAACCCTTGGAGTAGGTGAGCGCTTGAAGAATTGTCTCTAGAAACTCACTACTAGAAAATACGCGAGGGCCTGGTCTTGGCAGTAGGCGAGCACCTACTTATTTCCTTGCCTGGGTTGATGGAAGGCAGTCACTTGGCAGTCGGGGCTGGGTGACCACTTAACTCGTTCTTTGGCTATTTGACAGCTTCCATTACCAGATAATTGCACTTTGGTCCCTTTTGTTTCCAGATGCTTGAAAAAGGCCTTCAAGTCTTCCAAAATCTCCAATTAAACCTGAAACTTATAAAAGCACTACAAACCCATATTAGTAGTCTAAAACACATGGAAAAGCACAATCTAAGTAGGAATAAATACCAAATAGATGCGTATAAAACACATCTATTAGTGTCTGAAGATGGAGATCTGTTTTGTCCTTTGGCTTTCAAAATATTTTTAAACTTGGTTGTTAAAAGAGCCATAGAGTCTTCACCAAAGTCAGATTCTTCAATTCAAGTAAATCAGGAGAAACATCAACAACAGTAGGTAAGGCAATGCTTTTCAAAGGAGGTGTAAAGGATGATGCACCTTTGCCTTTTTGCTTAATTTTCTCATTGAGATTTAACTCAAAATTTTGGAGAATACTAGCTAGTTTATCAAAACCAATTTTATCAATGTCTGAGCTTCCTCAATAGCACAAATTTTGGCATTAAATCTTTCAGGTAGAGTACGCATCATCTTGCTAACAAGACGTTCATTAGTGACAGGATCACCTAAAGCAAGAGCAATATTCAATATATCAAGTAATCTATACCATAGTAAGACATAATATCCTCATTCTTATTCCTTCTAGTGTTTTCAAATTAAGTGGTAAGCATTATATGTTTGGAAGCATGAACACTAGTAGGTCCTTCACATAAGGTTTGTAGGGCCTCCCAAACATCCTTAGCAGAGTCATAATTAGCAATAACCCTAAGGTGCCGTTTGGTAGCCAGGATTAAGACCAGATAGGATTAATAAGCCGAGTTGTCTGATGTTTGGTACGCAATAGATGGTTGGGACTAATAGCATGAGTTATCCAGATAAAGTCATTATCCCCCTCGCTATTAAACTAAGGGGGAGGGTGGTATTATTAGCGCCCTCACTAAAAAAAATTGGGATTAACATTTTTAATCACAAAACTACCCCCAATATACAAGTGAGGATTAATAGCGAGGCCACTAATAATAATGGGATTAATAATACTGCTTATCCTTGTCCGACTACCAAACAAGCCCTAAAGGTGTTGGCATCTAAGGGTTGTATATGGCTGAAAGAGCCTTAGAATTAAAAGAGGTTGTAGTTCTAGCATCAGTGGTCCAATCTGCCTCACTGGTGATTTTAACATCACCATCATCATTAGTGGTCCTAGGTGGAGTCCAACCATTTAGAACAACAAGCCACACTCTCTCAACAATTGATTTGATGAAGATACGCATCTTAACTTTCCAAATTGAATAATTCACATTAATCAAGGTAGGAGGGCGAATAACATTCTCATACTAAGAATCCATCATGGCTACAACCAGAATCTTTTCTTAGTGTCGTCAAGAGAAGGCTCTGATACCAATTGAAAGTACAATAGTAGCTAGGATTCCAAGAATTCTGTTAATGCAGTTGCATGCAAAGGTGCATTGACCAGATAATAAAACGAGTAAATAACGAAAGTGTTTAATCTAATAAATTAGTAATAAACACATAAATTTATCAAACAATCTACAAGCTATTAGATCCAACCTGATGGCAAAAAAGGATTTCAAAACGTGAATTCTAACCAAATACCAAAATCTCTAACAAGACATCAAGTCTGTTGAGGAAACCCACAAAAACACAAGTAAAGCAAACGTGAGATTAAAAAATAAGTTTCCTATTAACTAGGAAAACAAACAACAAACCTAATGTTGATGCAGCTGCATCTAAAGGTGCAATGAAAAACTCTTAGCAAGCTCTCATATTTTCTCTTCTGAATTTTTCTCTCGAAGTCTCTATCTGCCTACATATCTTGTCTGTACAAAGTCTTCTTGTATTTATACTTGAGGTATATTACTACACAAACAAGAAAACAAACAATTCCAAGGAAACATAGAATATTAGAAAATAAAAGATTAGTTTCCAAAAAATAGTCTCCTAATTGAATTCAATGATCTTACCAAAGATTTTGTCCAAGATAAATATGGACTCTTGAGAGGTTTTGAAAGTATTTAATTATGGTAATACTTTACCCATGATTTAGGACCAAGAAATGATACAACAATATTAAAATAAAATATGATGTCCATATTTTACCCTTACAAATGCATATGACCATCTCTTATACACTTCATCAATCATTTATCAATATTGTTCATATATCTTGTAATCTTTTATTTCCATATATCAAAGTGATCTTCATAAAAAATAGGTACTTGAGTGACATTGTTTGATCAAAAAGCTTTTATGGATGTCATGATCGAACTTTCATGTTTTTAAACTTGGAAAATAATAATTTTCAAAAGGTCAAGCTCTGATACCAACTGTAAGTTCAGTTGGAAACAAAAATATGGCTAGAGGGGGGTGAATAGCATTTTAAAAACATTAGGGGGTGTTTTGAAAATTGCAGCGGAAATTACAAGTTATCAGTTGCTGAAAACTATTCAGCAGATAGCGGCTGATGAACGAAATTGGTTTTCTTTGATCACTAATATATAAGGATTGAATGGAATGACATAGTATAAGACAACTAAGTAAATGATTCAAGAATGAAACTGGCTGACACTTAAGTAGATATAAGTTGCTTAAGTGTTAGAACAGTTGTTTCAGCTGATATTTACTAACAAAGTATTTGGAGTGGTTCACAGTATAAACTTCTACGTCCACTACCAAGTTGGTCAAACTTGGATTTTGAAGTGCACTAATATTAAATATATTCTAAGTGATCTCTAACGGATCAGTGTACAACAAAAACCAGTGTTTAAAGAGTATGATTAATAAATAATCAAACTTATGAAACAATAAGTGGTTCTTTGAAGATTCGAAAGAATGAAGGAACAATCGAAACAATGACTATTTAAAGAAGAACTAGAAAGGAATAACATATGGAAGACTATGTAGTTGGTGTTTGAGAGAAGAAGCTCTTCAAAGAAAGATTGAAGTTCTATGTTTGAATGAAGGCTTCAACGCTTTTGTCTCTATCAGTTTGCTTTGAGGATTTGAGAGATTTTTGAATTCTGCACACGTAATTATGCAAAGGTACTTCTTCAACCCTTGTTTTAAACGTTTTATAGGGATCTTTAGGCTTGTAGTCGTTTGAGAAAGAAAAGTTGAATCTTGAATTTCTTGATGAAATGATGATGAAGATCTTTCATTGATTGCCTGAAAATCTTGCAGAGTGTAAGAGATAAAGATTATTTCCTAGCATGAAATAATAAAGAGAGTGGTTAGCTAGGATAAGATATATATGGAGAACATTTAATACATACATGAAAGTCTTCTATTGATAAGACAGATGAATAGTTCTTTGGGTTGAGAAAGATGACCAATTAATAATTTAATATTAGCGCGTGAAGGCCAAATATTTCAACAGAATACAATGTTCAGTAGATAGAAATATCGAGTGTATAAGCAGGCGTTGACATTGTTATCATCATCTTCTAGATGATTATGACAGTATGATTTAAGCAGATAGAATAAAACATGTAAGAAGGTTGTTTTAACAAATTCTAAAGGTGTAGCTGTTGTATAAACAATAGTGGGCATCTTATTTGCTGAAGGTTTCAGCAGATAGATTTAAACTTACTACAAAGTCTAAGTAAAACAGCTTAAGGATTTAAACAAAGTATAAACTAGCTGTTTAAATGGTTTTAAGAACATATTTTGATTTTTGTTATTATGGTTATGTATTACATAAATTATTTATACAGACTGTGTAAACAATAAGTATTGTTTAGCCTAAATGGTTTGACCATCCATACGATTGGCCTTATCTATACACCCATGTTGGAATCTAGGCAGTTTTAGAGTTTTTTTATGGTGTAATTTTATTTATAACCTTTTCAAACATACAAAATAAAAAACTAACCTAACTCTCAAAAAATGTTCTTTTATAGCCTCTTTTGTGATAAATTGTATAAAATACCCTTTTAGCTATCAAAACTAATATAGTGAGATTTAGGTCTATTAACTCAACCATTGGGTCAATGTTCTTCCAACAAGAAAATGGACTTTTGTCGATCAACTCAACCTTTGGGTCTATCAACTCGACATTTGGGTCAATGTTCGGGTCAAAGGCTATGAAAGATATTATTCAAGATTGTCCAAGAACAAGAAATAAGGCCCATTTACTTGTTGGAGTATCAACAAAAGTCCTGAAGTCCAAGCTACTACAAGTAAGAATTTTTGGTCAACTTCGATGGGCTGCTCAGGATGTTCTAGAGCTCGAAATTTGATATATAATATATGGATGGAAAGCCATGGAAATCTATTTTCTAGCCCACCAAATGGATCTCAATTATGAGTTTTCTAAAAGGAGCTACACCCAAAATACTACAGGCTGGTCAAGATAGACGAAAATGTATTGTCTTCTTATCCTTTTAGTCAAGCAAACTTTGTTTTCTCCACCACCCTTTGGAGTTTCCTAAAGCACAATTTTGCTACCTTATTGAAGTTATTTCATTCTCCATTGTGAGAGGATATTGGGGGTTTTGAGAGAAGGATACTCCAAACATTTGAACTTATCAAACTTGAAGAATGACGAGCTTGCGACATTTCCTAATGAGGGTCTTAGGCAATTGCGTCTATAGGGTTTCGCTTATACCCCAAGGTTCCAATTCTATCACGAATAGCGGGTCGGGGGAGGCTCACTATCCTTATTCCTTTCTTTTATTGTTACGTATCTATCTTCTTCATTCACGTTGGAACTTCTTCGAGTCGATCTTGGTCAAGTTCATGTCATTGTATTTGGGAAATTGGGAGGGGGGGTTGTTACTAAGTAATTTCCTATAATTATGTAGATATGATAACAACGTTATGGCCCAAGGGCCGACTTGTTTAAACTGAGAAAATTAATGATTATGGTTGGAAAAATTCAGGCCATATAACTGTAGGGCTAATAGGGTTGGACCGTTAGGGTCATGGTAGGACTAATCATGTAGGTTGTAGGGTTGGCCCGCTAGCCATATAATTAATTATTAATATTTATTAATTATTTACTTTTTTATAATTATGTCTTAAAGAGTAGAAAATTTTAAAGTTTAATTGTGATACGATAACTTGACAACTCTCCTTGTAGTTAATATAGTTAAATATCTACCATATGCCTTTGGATTGTCCCCCACAGACTTAAAGTGTTTGAAATGTTAAAGATATTTATGGCACTTTTTGTGTAAAAACCATGAAATCAAGACTTACATGTAACATTGTAACTCTTAAAAAAAACTCTAACAAGTAACGATCAGTAAGCATGTTATACGTGTGCATTAATATTTTTCAGAAACTCTTTACTAATTTTTTTTCATGTATGATAATAATAAGAATAGAATGTGATTTAAGATTAAAGATGATGTTCATTGACTTGTTTCCTTTTTTTTAATTTGTACTTTTTAGGCCAAAATATACTTACCACCCTAAACTATCCACCCAATCTCAAAATACACCCCAACCTAAGGTTTGTCCCATAGTAACATCCAATGTTACCTTTTGTCTCATTTTGCACCCTAACCATAACATCCGTTAGAAAGATAACGAAAAGTTACCTTTTAAACTTAATAATGATATAAAGGCATAATTTTCTCTAGTAGATGGTATAATTAACATAATTACTTTGTTTTGAATATTTTCTTAATATAACATAATTAACCAGCATTAAAATTTATAATTTATTAATAGCAAATATCACCAAATTATTTAAAAATAATGATTACAAAATAATATTAAATTTTAAAAGTAAAACCAACAATTTAATATCATTCCACGGTTCAAAAAAAATTATACATCAAAGAGAAAACATAGTAGATAGCATAATTAACATAATTACCATGTTCTGAATATTTTTCTTAATAAAACATAATTAACAAACATTAAAATTTCAAATTTATTAATAGCAAATATCACCAAATTATTTAAAAATAATGACTACAATATAACGTTAAATTTTAAAAGTAAAACCAACAATTTAATATCATTTCACGGTTCAAAAGAAATTATACGGCATGAAAAAAAATTAGTAGATAGCATAATTAACATAATTAACATGTTTTGAATATTTTTCTATATAAACCAGTTGGTCAACCAAGTGGTTTTACACTGGTTTATTAATAAACCAGTTGTCGACCAAGTGTTTATACTGATTTATCAAAAAAACCATTGTAAACCACTTGGTCAACCAAGTTGTCGGTCCGTCGACCACACTGTCGACCAGTGATTTCGGATGTTAAGGGGGTGCACTTTATTGATTTACCGATAAACCAGTCGTGGTTTATCAGTGATTTATCAATAAACCATGCCATAAAAGATTATTTTTTTAAGTGAGGCTACAAGTGACCAAGTCATCTTTGACTTGGCCATTTTTGTAAATACCCCATCACATTCATGTAGAGTTTGCCCTATACGATTAGAGTTGACCGATTAACAACTTTTAAATTATATTTCATTCGTTTTCACAATTATTGTCTATCTTTCCTTTTTTGTGTGTTCTGAAATAATCGTCCTTTTTCAAAACTTTTCTTTTTAAAAAAATACTTTTACCACTTTATCGTTACTTTTTCTATACATTTTTTAATTATAACCACATACTCAAGAACATTAAAGGAAATCACATATTTCACTAATATTTATAATCCAGTCAATTTATTTATTTTAAACAATATGACAAATCAACCAAAATAATATTTTGAAAACGAAAGGAGTATATGACCCTTGATTTATATTTAAATTTGTTTAGTCAAACAAGAAAAGTAAACTGTATATCGTACAAGAAATAAAGTCCCTTTAACACCCACAAACACTATTAAACACGATCCATGTACGATTGGAGGATATCAAAATGGTTTAAAATAATCCAAGAATCAGAACAAAGTTTTAGACGCAATCTAGATTGGATCCGGGAATCAGTTTTGTTTTAGAAGAGGTAATCATTTCAAAAGGCACAATTGAGTGGCATTAAGCGCCCTTTGAGAAGAATCAAACCTAACATTAATTGGTTAGTATGAACTCAAGTACTATCACTTTTATTAAACCAATGTCAAGCATCTCCCACTTGATCAAAAAAGGCACAGCAGAAATATGTTCAATTCAAAAAGTTTCAATTTGAAAAAGTCTAATTATTAAAATGATATACTCTCTCCCTCCTAAATAATCGTCTAATTGATCCGATGCATAATTTAAGAAAAAAACAATTAATTTGATTATTTATTTTGGTTTAATGTATAGTTTCTTTTAATGTTCATATGTATGTGGTCCATAATTAAAATAGAGTGAAAAAGTAATAGTAAAGTGGTAAAAGTGATGTTCTAAAAAGATAAGTTTCAAAGTGGACAATTATTTTGGGACGGACGAAAAAGGAAAGGAGGACGATAATTTAGGGACGGAAGGAGTATTAATTATATTAGAATTAGTTATAATTAAATAAATGTTATAAAAAATGTAAATATAAGAGCATCCATACTCTCATACACTTTTTAAAAAGTTTATCCAGCATGTCACGTTATCTGCTTATAAATATTTTTATTTTAAACATATTTTCTACATAAATCTTTAAAAAGCTTGATAACATGGACTCACAACTAATTATTTTATTCTTTCACAACATTCATTTAAAATTACATTTTTTCATAATATTTATTTAAAAGTAATAATTTTATTTTCAATAATAAATAAATATTTTAAGACATAAAAACTATTTAAAATATATATTATGTGAGCATAATAATGATTAGTATTTTGATACAATAATATAAATTTTATTAAACAAAATTGAATATAAAATCATACGAAACATAATTAAAAGTACATAAATATTGATAGGAAATATTCAATCGAAATAACTTAATCTTCATTGTTATTGTCTTCGAAGCGTTCCCAAATATGTTAAATCAAATTGGATCGAAGTTTTTGATGTAATTTACGATCACGAAGTTCTGCATGACTTTGAATTTATTGTTTAAAGTCTTGAACATGTCTCTAAGATACATATATTGGTGGCTCTATTTCTTCATTCGATCAGTTACTTATTACGTTACATTCATTCTCTACAATTATATTATGCAATATGATACATTCGGAGGAACGGGAAAATGTGGAAAACTTTCAAAATTAGGATATTAAAAATTTTGAGCTTGAAAATTTGGAGGAGCTTTAAGATTCGGAGGAGCTTGCAAGTTTTGAGAAGCTTGCAAATTCTGAGGAGTTTTTGTATTGACAGAATTATTATCATTTGAAAAGCTCAATAAATTCATAAAATAATTGTTATCTATAACAAAAAAAATAAAAATAAGAATTTTAGTTGGTTAAATGAGAAAGAATTTGAGATAAAATGTATGTTTGAATGTAATGAAAAAATTGTTTTGGAAAATTATTTATAGGAGAAATAAAAAAAAATGAAAAAAGTTACCGTTATGCAACCAATTGAAACACCAAATTAAAAAAAAAGAAGCAAAAGGGTACATAACGGTCAAAAAGATACAGAAATTGGCAATATTGAATTCCACCGATAGGTTGGTCTCCACCAACCGGTGGATACTTTAAACATATCATCTATTTTGAATTAATGGTATAAACCTTTTTGAAAAGGTGTATACAGACTTTTAAAAACCTTTTGGTACACTAGTAAAGATACTCTAAGTTTTGGAAGTGAATTTTTAAAGTGAAATATCTAAAAATAATATCGTGAACTTTTTGTCCAGAACTATGTAAGTATATTTCACGTATTGAGAACTTGAGATACCATATAGTGTTGCCCTTTACATGGACATGGGTCATTTATGAAATACGTGTCATATTAGTTGGTGGTAGAGGGGGGATATATGATATATGTGATACAAGAGATCTTAACTCGGATTTCATCAACATATATTAATTATAAGTTCATAGCAAGCTATAATATGTTGTATATTACAACTTGCTAAAGCATTAGTAGCAAATTTTTTTCTAAACTAAATTTGTTGAAACATTCTGTTAGTCTATCATTTTTATTATTGCAAAATATACTACACAAATGAATTAATCGACGGGATAAACATTTTATACTTGTCCATAAGAAGTATGTTAATAAAACATAAAATTACAAATAACCCACTAAATTATGGGTTGGGTTCAAATTGTCCTCTCAATTACGGATTGAAGTAATGTATCCATTAATTTGATCTGACCTTTTCTTAAGACACTGCTATTTGGGTTGACATAAATGTTCACTTCAAACATTTTTTTGGGCAACACAAGTAGTATAGTTAATTGTAACAACGGATTGAACTCATGTGACCATCTTTAAGCATTTTCTTGTATCATAATGCATTTTTGATATTGCAATTGACTATCTCGTGCATAGATACTACAAAGAGAGTCTTAGAGAACACAAGTAGTATAGTTAATTGAAACAACAAAGAACATTAATGTGTTAAAAATACCTAAACATACGCGAGTATTAGATTAGCATTTTTTGCGAACAAAGGAAGGTACACTAAAAGAAAATGTTAGTTATGGGTGAAAATTGCTCAAATCGGTAGTTGAGGGGAGCAATTCAAATCCAACACATAATTGAGAGCGTTAACTTTAATTTACCAAAATACTAATCATGACATGTAAACAATTTTTTGGATAATATTGTGATTAAATATTTGTATATTTGTGTATTTGTAGTCTCTACACCGATCCAAACATTGTTTTTCTTTTCTAAACGGCATGTAGGCTATTTTTTATTTTTATTTTTGCTACCAACAAAGATATTACTCCCTCCATTTTTAAATTAACATTCTCTTTGACTCGATACATTTTTTAATAAAAAATAATTGACTGTATTATAAATATTGGTGAAATGTGTGGTCTTTTTTAAAGCCCTTGAGCATGTGACAATAATTAAAATATGTGGAAAGAGTAAGGGTAAAATGGTAAAAATGTTTTCCTAAAAGAGAAAGTTTTGAAAAATAATAATTACTCCCTTTGTTTCGGATAAAATGTACTCGTTTGAAAATTAAGCTTTTTAAGAAAATGAAATTTGTAATAGCAAATTAGTAATAAAATGATATTTTTATATCTTAATTTTTGAAAGTTGATTCTTTAAATGAAACATCTCAAAATAAAATAGTGAACTTTTTATCCAGAACAAAAGAAGTATTTTAGGAGAGATAAAAAAAAGATTACAATAATTTAAAAATAATTAATATCATAAAGTTTTTTAGTGGATCACGATAAAGTGATATCAACCACCAACGGCCCCGATAAATATCTAGCTTTTGGAGAGGACATATTTTGCTCTTTCCATGGAAGTTCTCTTTGTTAATCAAGAATATCTCATTTTCAGCACGTTGGTAATCAAGAATCTATTTGGTTTATGGCCTATTAAAAAATGTCCTTTTTTTAATGATATTAGCCACTAGAAGATACTTCTCGGTTTCAGACAAATAATCCTTATTTAAAAGCCAATTTATTTTAGAAAATAATACTTTTAGTAATCTATTAGTAATACATTGATATTTTTATACATTAATTTTTAAAATTAACTATTTAAAAAAATATCCGTAAAAAAAATAGTGATCTTCTTACCCAGAACAAATAGAGTAATATATATACTTCAAGATAACATAACAACAACAATAATAATATGCTTGATGATAACATAACAATAATAGGAATAATAACAATATGCTTAAAGTAAAGATTTTGTGAGTTCAAAGCATATGTTCATTCACGGGTGGCTGAATGAACAAATGACCCACCTTTTTGTTACCGATGTTGCGGTGCCACGCCCACAACCGAGACCATGACCCATCGTTTTGTTCATTCACGGGTGGCTGTTCGCTTGTGGTCCACTTTCGCGGAGTGCTTTCGTTTAATCAATCAGTATACCAGCCTTGATCATCACTTCGTTATCTGGTCATCAGTGTTGTTGCGGTGTCATGTTGAGGTGACAATGTTTAGTATCTTTGCTCTTACGTGTTGGGAAATATGGAAGGCACGTTATGCCGTTATTTTTAGGATCGTATGATGCATGGGGAGCAGATCGCGACTCGAGTGCTAGAGGGTGTTAGAGGGGTTCACTTTTGCTTCACCCCAAAGTCATTTTGATTGTTGGTTAGGCGCGTTCATTCTAGGCGTGGAGACTAGGTGTGTTGGTGGCCTCCGGATTCTGGTTACAAGCTTAATATTAATGGTTCGTCTAAAAATGGGAGGTGTCCAGGTGGTGGGGTTATCCGGGATGCTCAGGGGGCTTTTGTTTGTGCCTTTTCTAGCGATTACGGACAAGGTACGAATATGAGGGTGAAAATTCTAGCCCTTAGAGAAGGGCTTCAGCTTTGCCATCCCCTTAGGCTTGATATTGTAGTGGTGGAGTCTGATTCGTTAACGGTGATTAATGTATTACTTAGAAGGCATCAAGAGTCGTGGAGGTATGTTTATGCTCTTCGAGACGGTCGGGGTCTTTTGGGCGGTTCTATTTTGCAACATGTTTTTCGAGAGCAGAATGTGTCATAGATCGGTTAGCTACTTTTGCGCATGATCATGAGAGTCAGATTATTTTTTTCTAAGTATTTACTTTTACCTGTCATTGTTAAAAAGGTCTTGGCCTTTGATGCTTCTGGTTTACATAGTATTAGAAAGTAGTTTCATTTCTATGTATTGTCTTTTCAAAGGTAAGGCTCCAATGCCCCCGTTCTTAGGGTAAGACTGGTTGTCCCCCTTTAGTTTGCATTCTTTCTTTATTTTAATATATATCGCAGGAGCCGCCCTACTTCTCCAAAAAAAAGGTTCTTAATAGTTTGTGTACACGTGGCATTGACACGACCTTTGAAGTATCGTAAAACCCTTTGGAAAGAGCATGTGTCGATTTGGTTTTGTATTGGGCCTATGGGTAATATAAAATATGAAAATTCGGACCCGTCTACTTTTCAATGTTTTTAGGGTGAAATTCAGGTCAGATCACCTTTTGAAGTTTCTAACCTCTCCAGTGCGGTATTTTTTTTCAAGAATAATTACCGATCAGTACACTTTTCTGAAATTATAACAACTCCGCTATCCTCTTTTTTAATTCAACCGCTAAAGTTTATTTTAATAATAGTTTTCCTAAAATACCCTCTTTTCAAAAAAAATTCAACCGCTCCATTGTCTTGAATGAGATAAAAAGATCGAGAAGCTTTTGGATTAACTATTGAATGTTTTGTTTAGCACCAATTTTAAAACGGAGCATCAACAACAACAACAATAATCGTAATTCATTTTCCAACAATCCATTTGCCAAGTTTTCATAATTCATTTACCTCCAATTCGAAAGAAACATCCTTACAACTTAGTTTCTTCCTTTCTCCTTCATTCAACATCAATCGGAAAATTAATTTCTATTTTAAAAACAAAAGGAATCCTTGCAACCTCCAACCTCGATATGCAACATAAACTCAATCACCAACAGACGAGCTTTTGATCGATTGTACATATTGGCTTGACAAATACATGCTGTTAGGGTTGTTTCCTAAATGCACGTTAGATATGTATTCATAAATCCAACGCGGTATACAATCGTTTGGTTTGTAACAATCACTTATTGAGAATATTTTGTTCATTTGGTGGCAAAGTTCAATTTTATCATTCTGACGACAAACGTTTCCTATTCCGACACCCAATTATGTGAAAATATGATGACAGACTTCAAATTATATTTTGTATCACAGTATATAAATGATTATGCATCAATGCTTTCGATCGTGCCTCTATGTTACTTAATTAGGCATTGTTCCTTACAATCATGCCTCACTCTTACTAATTAGATTTCATTTCTTTAATATGGTAGCAGACTTAAATTTATTTTTTCAATCCTGCCTCAGTGTTACATGATTTGGCACCATTCCTTCAAATCCTGCCTCAATGGTACTTAATAACAATCATGCCTCACTTTTACTAATTAGGCGTCGTTTCTTTAATATGGTGACCGACTTAAATTTATTTTTCCAATCCTGCCTCAGTGTTACTTGATTAGGCATCGTTCCTTCAAATCCTGCATCAGTGGTACTTAATTAGGCATCGTTCCATCAAATCCTAGTTGGTGTTACTTAATTAGACGTTGTTTCCAATCATGCCTTGATGTTGCTTAATTAGGCATCGTTCCTTCAAATCATGTCTTGTTGTTACTTAGTTAGGCGTCATTTCTTTAATATGATAGCAGACTTTAATTTCTTTTTTGTATTGCAGTATATAAATAATTAGGCATCTTTTTTAAAAATCAAGCATCGTTGTTAGTTAATTAGTCATCGTTTCTTAAAATTCTACCTCGGTGTTACTTAATTATGCGTCGTTTATTTAATATGATGATGAAGTTCAATTTATTTTTCCAATCCTTCCTCAGTGTTACTTGATTAGGCATTATTCCTTCAAATCATGCCTCATTGTTACTTAATTAGACATCATTCCATCAAATCCTGCCCCTTTGTGTTACTTAATTAGACGTTGTTACTTAATTAGGCGTCGTTTCTTTAATATGATACCAGACTTCAATTTTTTTGTATCACGATATATAAATAATTAGACATATTTTTTTAAAATCATGCCTCAGTGTTACTTGATTAGGCATCGTTCCTTCAAATCATGTCAAGGTGGTACTTAATTAAACATCGTTTCATCAAATCCTGCCTCGGTGTTACTTAATTAAATGTTGTTTCCAATCCTGTCTTAGTGTTACTCAATTAGGCATCGTTCCTTCAAATCTTGTCTCGTTGTTACTTAGTTAGGCGTTTTTATCCTATCATGCATCAATGTTATTTAATTAGGCATCGTTTCTTTAGTTATGGGATGCTAAAATTTGACAGCGAGCTTTTGTGCGCGCGTTCGTTGTTCATTAAGGGTATATTCATCATTTTATCATAAAAAATGTACTTTAGCAGTTGGAAACAAAAATGATGGACATTTTCGGTTATAATTTAATTCTATGGGACCGGCCCAGGTTATCACCAAATTTTCAATTGAAAAAGACCACTTTTGAACGAAAAAAAGACTACAATACCCTTAATTAGCAAGAAACGTGCTACGAATAAAGACGAGATGCACCGCGGTTCACATATTTTTATACCGTGGTGCAAAACTATCAACAACATGAAAATTATGTGAACCGCGGTATACAAATATGTGAATCGCGATATATAAATGACCATAATATCAACAGCCATCAACAAAAGAAGCAAACTACCCAACACTTATATCAACATCAAAAAATTAACAATAATAACCCTTATTCTTCCTTATTTCATCTAAATATCTAATGTCATTTCTTCTCAAACTTATCTACTGTTATTTAGTCTCACTCCATATGATTTATTTAAAATTCCAGTTGTTGTTTATCATCAAGTTTTTTCTCAAGCTTTATGATTCTCGGATGCATACAAATCTTAGATAAAAAAAGCATACCCTTCTTCCTTCATCTTTATGAACTTGATGATAAAACTTGAGAAGCAACCTGATGATAAACAACCACATGGAGCTGATTTAAAAAGATTTCTCACAATGAAGATTTATTTGGGGCATGCCCAGACTTCGATCTCTCCATGCAGCCTTTCACTGATCACAATGAAGATTTTTCATTTTGATGTATTTCTTGGCAGAGTGAAATTATTAATTTCGATATATTTGGATGTATTTTGATATATTTTGATGTATTTTAACACATAAATTGAAAGTAAAACATGTATTTTGTATCGAGGTTCAAATATTTATATATCACGATTCATCGGTGTCAACATTCATAATTTTAAATACAGAAATTGAAGTTAACATGTATTTTGTATCGCGATACATATATTTATATACCGCGGTTCACATAATTTTTGACTGTTGATACAGAAATTGAAGTTAACATGTATTTTGTATCGCGGTACATATATTTATATTCCGCGGTTCACATAATTTTCTGGCTGTTGATACAGAAATTGAAATAAACATGTATTTTGTATTGCGGTACATATATTTAGATACGACGATTCACATAATTTTATGGCTGTTGATAGAGAAATTGAAGTAAACATGTATTTTGTATCGCGGTACATATATTTATAAAGCGCGGTTCACATAATTTTTTGGCTGTTGATACAGAAATTGAAGTAAACATGTATTTTGTATCATGGTACATATATTTATTTACCATGTTTCACATAATTTTTAGTTGTTGATACATAATTGAAATAAACATGAATTTTGTATCACGGTACATATATTTATATACAGTGGTTCACATAATTTTATGGTTGTTGATAAAGAAATTGAAATTAACATGTATTTTGTATCGCGGTACATATATTTGTATATCACAGTACAAAAATAATATTTGAAGAATATGTTTTGCACTACGATATAAAAATCTATGCACCGCGATTAATAAGGATACACACGTCTCATGCTCATTAAGCTTAGTCTTTTCGTGTCTAAAAGCGACTTTTCATGGTTAAAAAAAACAACAAAGGGTACTTAAGAGATTAAATTCTTCAGAAAGTGGATCGGCTCGCAATTCTTTTAAGTTTCTAATCGCTAAAGTACCCTATTTTTTAACCAGAAAAAAAATACTTTTGAATGCAAAAAGACTACAATACCCTTAATGAGCAAGAGGTGTGCTATGAGCAAAGACGGGATGCACCAGATTGATATATTTATATATCCCGATGCAAAATTCTCAACAACCAAAAATTTATTTGAACCACGATATATAAATATGTAAACCGCAATATATAAATCAACAGAATATCAACAACAAGTATTAAAAGAAGTAAACTACCTAGAACATATATCAACAGCCTGAAATTAATGACAACAACCCCTCTTCCTTATTTCGTATTTGAATATATACTATCACTCATTTTCAAGCTTATCTACTGTTATTTCATCTCACTCGATATGATATTATTTAAAATTTAGCCAGTTGTTATTTATCATCAAGTTTTTTGGCAAGCTTTATGATTCTCGGATGCATACAAATCTTAGATAAAAAAAGTATCCCCTTTTTCCTTCATCTTTATGATCTTGATGATAAAGCTTGAGAAGCAACTTGATGACAAACAACCACATGGAACCAGTGTTCTAAAACTCCCCGCCTAGCTCCGCCTAGGCCCCGCTTAGGCGCTAGGCCCCTCTCTACCGCCGCGACTTTCTTAATTGCCGCCTAATCGACTAAGTCGGCGTCTATACCAAACCTTGCCGACCTTAATTTATTTTTGTATCTTTGATTTTGTGGCATGCGGTGACCGGAGAAGGAAGGGAGTGGGAACTGGAGAAGGAAGGGAGAGTGGTAATGGTGAGGCAGAGAGGGAGGTGATGGGGGGCGAACTGGAGTAATCTTTGGTATCAGAGCCATACTCTCGATAGCCTGGCAAACTCTCGATAGTCCCTAACTCCCGATTCCATATTATTGTTGCCATAGATCACCCCCCGCCTGTATGACAACAGGGCCACACTAGCTCAGGTCTGGCAAACCTGTTCGAAGTCCCTACCCCTGTTCCTCAGATCGGTTGCCGACAACCTTCTTTCTAGCCTTAAACATGTGTGCTTCTCCCTGAGTCCTCCCACCAAGTGTCGGTGTGGCAGACCAAACTTGTGTGTTTGTGCTTCTCCACCTACAGTGTATTCCCGCTAAGTTTTGGACCAGTAAGCGTTGCGTCTGCAGGACCGACTTCCTGATCTCTCACAGCCTGAAAACCAAATTTGTAGTTTTGGAACAAGTCTTCGGACCAGTAAGCGGTGTGTCTGCAGGACCGACTTCCTGATCTCTCACATCCTGAAAACCAAGACAGAAGCCAGAACTTGAGCCTTCCTGGATTAAAGCCTAATTAAGTCCTTGGTCAGTCGAGTCCTGGAGATTTTGGTAAGATGACAAGAGGTCGTGGTGTTATCTCGGAAAGTATTGACAAGGAAAGAATTAGTTATGCCTCCAGTTCTCAGTTCTCATCATGTCTTCTACCTCTTCTACCTCTACCTCCCTTCTATCTCCTTCTTCTAGCTTCCGACAATCTTCAGCCTCTAAGATAGATCAATTATATGAGATATCTTATGTTCCTGATGATTCGAAGATTCCTATCTCCCAACTACCCATAGTTAACCCTTACCATGTGTTTTCTAAACCCCATATTTCTTTCTCCAGAAAAGTAAAGAAAATCATAAGTTCTTCCTCCGAACAACAGGTAAAAGAGTATGTTCAAGCCTCCCGGTTTGATTCATACCAATTACCGGCAACTAGTTCAGAACACCTAGTTGCGTTATCCCTTCCTTCAGACCTACCCAGACACTGTCTCTCCCAAGGATACACCCATATCCACTTTGGAGCCGTCAGACTAGCCCTTACCTTCCATGGTCGAAAAGGACTCCCAGCGTTCTCAAGAATTGCTCTGATGGATACAAGATTTGTTGAATACCAACACACATGTATTGGTACGATACAAACAACCCTAAACGCCGGAACAGTGTTTGTGACGTTCTACCCCAACTTTAACATGCCTCTCAACGACCCTTCTTTGCTCACAGCCCTTAAAGCCCAAATCCAGATTGGTGGTACTGCCCAGGTGAATACGTTCCAGGCAACGTTTCATTATCAGATGGCGTAAAGAGTACAGAATCACTCTCTGGACCTCATGGTCCCCGGCCAAGACTTAGGAGATGTTATTCTCCTTGATATTGATTCTAGTGCTACACCAACGTGCACCTATGTCCCGAGACAGCTTTCACGAGCAGATCTACTCAAGCTCCTTCCTGAGCGCTGGGTAACCAACTACGAGCAAACTCATCAAGCCCCTCCGGCTCCTGTGCAAAGTAGTGCACCCCCAGAGTTTGTACGTCATGAAGATGGCCTCGTCGAAGTGAAGTTTTCATCTCCACAGCAAACAAACATCCCGTGCAAAGTCTTCCCCACAGAGATCAATATGGTCCAACCTATTGCTCACTGTCCATATGATGTTTGCGACTGTCCTGACTGTCTAGATGATGCTTCTAGAGTCTTGATGGACGATGATCTCAAAACGAAGAAAAACTCTTCTCAAAAGAGTTCACAAAAGAGATATGAAGAAGGTGACCCAGCCGTAGGAACCCTCGGTGAACCATTTGGTAAATTTGACTTTTATGTCCTTTACTCAGATAGAACACCGTCGAAGCCTAAACTACCCCCTGACCCTTGCAAGCCCCCTAAGCCTAATCCACCTCCTCAGCCTTGCAAGCCTTCCTTACCTTCCAACCTCTCTCCTTACTACCAAAAGGCCCTATCCATCATTCTTAAAAGCCCAATGCTCCATCCACCCGTCCATCCAGTCCCCTCGCTTGCCATATGCTTGCTTCACCCACAGATATGGAAAGGGATGACTATATGCTTGCTTCACCCTTGGATATAGAAAGAGAGTACCAAGCAAACTTCCGATCCCTTCGTCCGTTTGAATCTCCTGATCAAATAACAGAGCACGCTTGGAAAGTCAAGACTCCTATAGCCTTTAACTCAGCCCCTGTCAGTGAAGTAGAAGCTACCCTTAACTGGCAAAGCAAAGATGTTGTTGCCCAGAACAACGCACCCCAGCAGATCATATTCCAGCAGAGCCAGACTGTTCAGATCCAAGACAATCTCTCTTCAAGGGTACAATCTCTCGAAAGCATGACAGCCGAGATCCGTCTCAAGATCCAAGTCATCCACCAGCAAGCACTCCAGCTTGCCCGTACTCCGCCATCTCCCCAAGTATCTTCTTCCCTGACTAGAAAGGTACAAGAGATGGAAGGCCTCAAAGCTCAACTCGCAGATCTAGAGCGACAACATGAACAACAGAGAATGGTCGTACTTGAGGATGATCTTTGGAGACCACCCACAACTCCTTTTTCCAAACCGGCCTTTGCCACTCAACCAATCTTCCAGCCTGCCTTCAACGAGGTATCCCCTTCGCTCTCCCTTTGGGCCTCTAAACCTCCATCCACCGGCCAACCATTCCAACCACCTACACCAGCTATTCCAACCTCCCTGCCAGTCATAGCCTTCACACCTAACAACTCTGCACCAATCCAACAACCTACACCGGTTGTTCCAGCCTACCAGCCAGAAGATCCTGATCCTATTACAGGTGCTTCCTCCGTAGCCCCTGGTATCCTTCCAATTGCGGAAACAGACCCAGTTTCCCAATTTCTACTGGCTCTTTCCTCCCACCTTAACAAACCTTCCCCATCCTCCTTTGTTGGACCCGTAGTCGATTCATCCTCTTCACAAACGAAAGAAGAGTTTGATGCCACAGAAGCCTTTGAGAATCTGTTCATGCCCGAACCAGATCCAACAGTTGAGCCAACGGTCCAGAATGATCCAGAGGAATCTGCATCCCAGACCTCTATGCAGGAAAGTCAGAAAACTCTGTCACCTACTACCCAGGCTGATACTCAACAGAAGTTCACTTTCGACGATATTCCGCCTCACAAATGGCGAGAACGAAGTGTGGAAATGATTACCTGGTGTACAGCGGAGCTATAGTTCTATACCACATGCGTGGTCATCAAAAGTTTCCTTGCCCGGATCCATGGGCGCCTTAGAGACTGGTATCTCAACCTTGGAGAATACCGGCAGCTGCAGGATCAGCAAGCCACATCTCCAGACGAACTTATGAATATAGTCTATTCTGAGTTCATAGGCAGCCCCATAGAACACACTTTTCAGGCCAGAACATAATTTTTAGAAACGAAGTGTTGTTCTCTCCTAAAGAAGGACCTAGAGACGCATTACAATCGGATGTCCGAGCGTTTCTATTGTCTCGATGGTGTTGATGATGCCAAACTGAAACAGGTGTTTCTCAACTCCTTCCCAGAGTCTCTCAGAAACGAAACCTATCGATCTCTGGAATCCAGAAAAACGACGGTTGCTCAGACCTCTATTGGTGGCCTTTACCAGTTGATTCTAAATGCTCATGATAAACTCTGTAATTAGAAAAGATTCTTCAAAGAATTCGAGCAAACTGGTACGAAGCTGGGATCTGCGTGTGATAAAAGGCATTTCCAAATCAAGTGCAAGGATAAGGCCTCCTGTGACTGCACTCACATGAAAAAGAAGTCCCACTCAAGATCCTTTGACCTCTCTCAAAGGAAAAGCTTTTCGCGGCGTCCTTTCAGGAAAAAATGGAGATTCACGAAGAAGAAGCTCCTACGTGGCCGCACTTTTGATATTCATGATCGGTGCTCCATTTGCAAACAGGGACACCTCCAAAAGGACTGTCCAAATCCAAAGAAGTCCCAAGCACTGGTCCAAGCGCTCAATCAAAATGAGCCAGACGATCTCTCTGACCTCAACTCCTTCTACTCTCTTGAAGATGAACCAAAAGATTCAATAGGTTCTGACTCGTTAGAAGATGATCCCATACCCAAGGCCTTCATGCTAAATCCTCTTCCCAACGATCTACTTGTTCATCAGAAGGCCCATCCTATGCCCCTGGCCAAAGTCCACCTTCTCACCCCTCCATATGCTAAGCCTATCCAGGTTATAGCATTCCTCGATACAGGATCTGCAGTATCCATCCTCTTCTCAACAGCCCTCCTAGACAGACTGCTAGGCTCGAACTCATATGGAAAAGACCTCCTCTTTGGCTTTGATATCCTTCATAACTTGCCCGATTTACGTTGGATACATGCCGGTCTCTGTAACAAGGGCCTCTTCAACCCTTGGAGCCCAGTCCCATGGCTGCACACTGCTTCTATGGTTAATCCTATCAAGGCAAGCCATCCAGGGATAGATCCCGATCACCATTAACTTGCTCTCACAAAATGTACCCAGCCTGTTAACCAATCTCCATGGGCGTATGAGGTATTTGTTATCTACAGACAAAATGAGCAAGTTCTAAAGAAGCTACAATTGGTCATCAACCACCAGCCATCCTTGTTCCCGTCTGACGCAAAGGTACTTTCAAGGTTTGATCTCAAGTCGGGTTTCTGGCAACTAAGGATTCATCCTGCCTCAAGACCAAAGTCAGCATACTGCAGTCCTAACCACCCTTATCAGCGGTCCAATTCCCTGTTCTATCTCGGTGATAGTCTACTGTTCCCCCCTGATAAGGATTCCCAGCCCCAGCCCCACACTACTCAGGAACTGTGCAGACTCTTGGATGCTTTATCTTCCAAGATTCAGATGTTCCCCATACTGGAAAAGGGTCCCCCCCCTGGGCTACAAGACAATTCGAAGAGGTCACGTCAATCAAGCAGCTGACAAGTACTGTGCCTCTTTTAAAGATTCTAGCTGCACCAAAAAAGGGTCCCCTTCAGCCAGACGTAAGTAATGGTTATTGGGCAGCGGTCTATCTCGTCCAAAGTAAAGACAGAAGATTCCATTGCCATCCAATCAAGCACACCTTTCTAGATGGAATGGACTTGTCTTCTTCCTTCTCCTGCATGCTCCAGAACAAGCGAAGGGCTCCTCCCTGGGCACAGCTTTCAAGACGAGTAATATGGTGGAAATTCACTATCTGACATATCACAAGATCGGAAACAGTCCTTACAGATTCTCTCTTAGGACCAAATGGCTATAAAAAGGTTTGGACGATTTCCATAGAACCCAACCTTTTTAGTGCAGTATCATGGTGCCCCCAACCAGTCCAGTTCCCTTGCCTTCCTCCTCCAGCCATGGACCACCAAGTCTAGTCCCTGTCCTGTCTCTCCCGGGTGAAATCACAGAATCCATTGCAGACCTTACGCTCAAACAAAGGGCCACATCAAGCTACCAAAACCTCCTTACCATCCTTCTCCACCGTCATGGTCTTTTTATGAAAGGGCTCAAGTTCCATCCAGACTATCCCTTCATTAGTCTATTTCATATCTATGACCTATTCCGGTTCCCTAAGGAGGCACTATGTTTCTTTTGGTATCTGTTTGAAACATTTACCATAGGAATATCGTTTAACTCCGCCAAACTCCTCTCCTATTTCCTCTAGTGTCAGCTTGGTAATGTCCCACCTCACTCCCTTAACTTGTTCAAACTCTTCCAATGGTTTCTTCCAGCTCATCAATGGATACAGCAGCTCTCTCCGGGTTACAAACAGCTCGTTACCATTTTATTCCAGAGACCTTGCTTATATCTCCCTCCTTCACCCATCATAAATCAGGGACAATCATTTGTCTGTCATACTCCCATGGCATTCATATTGGATTGGACTGATATTATTCCAGCAGGGTACACCTGTGCAATACAAAATCCTGAGAGATTTTTTAACACAAGGAAAACCCTCGCCCTTGCCAACATTATTAATCCTCAGACCATCCCCTCTTAGGTCATGTTAGGAATACAGACCTGGACTGATTACCACCCCGTAGCATCCAAATGGAACGACGCTCTCAACCAATGGATCGAATCAGTGGATCTTGACAATCTGACATATGAAGACGATCCATCACATCCGGATTCCTGTTGGTAGTCATCGTCACCGGCATAGTTTTTGTTTTTATTGGTTTTTTCCTTTGCATCATTGCCTTTTCCTTTTGTTGGTTTGCAATCAGTGCCTTTTCATTCCTTTTTGCTTTTGTTTGTTAGCAATTAGTGCGCCTTTTCCTTTTGTTTGTTTGTAATAGGTAGGTTTGCTTTTTAGGGTTGCTTTTTAGGTTTGCTTTAATAGGTGGAATCTGCTTTTTAGGTTTGCTTTTTAGGTAGAATTATTGGTCCTTGACGTAAGCGCTTGGGTCATTGTTCAATAATTATTTTGTAATAGTTGCTTTCTGAGCCCTATATAATGGGCCTTAAGTTTTCATTTGTAATCAGAGGAAGGGAAGAAAGAAATAAATAGTAAAGTTTTATATACTCTCTCTCTCTCTCTTAAATACTCCCCGGTGTTCAGAGCCCGGTCTCCCCCTCCGTCTGTCCCTTCTGTAGGCTTGAGTCTTCTCACTCTCCCTCCAGTCTTGCAGGTCTTCTATAGATCGCCTTAACCCCCTCCAATCTTTTCGAAGGTTGTATCGTCACCAGCATCATTCCATTTGGGAGTGCCTTAAGGAATACACTTTACTATTTACCGGCAACTAGTTCAGAACACCTAGTTGCGTTATCCCTTCCTTCAGACCTACCCAGACACTGTCTCTCCCAAGGATACGCCCATATCCACTTTGGAGCAGTCAGACTAGCCCTTACCTTCCATGGTCGAAAAGGACTCCCAGCGTTCTCAAGAATTGCTCTGGTGGACACAAGATTTGTTGAATACCAACACGCATGTATTGGTACGATACAAACAACCCTAAACGCCGGAACAGTCTTTGTGACGTTCTACCCCAACTTTAACATGCCTCTCAACGACCCTTCCTTGCTCACAGCCTTAAAAGCCCAGATCCAGATTGGTGGTACTGCCCAGGTGAATACGTTCCAGGCAACGTTTCATTATCAGATGGCGTACAGAGTACAAAATCACTCTCTGGACCTCATGGTCCCCGGCCAAGACTCAGGAGATGCTATTCTCCTTGATATTGATTCGAGTGCTACACCAACATGCACCTATGTCCCGAGACAGCTTTCACGAGAAGATCTACTCAAGCTCCTTCCTGAGCGCTGGGTAACCAACTACGAGCAAACTCATCAAGCCCCTCCGGCTCCTGTGCAAAGTAGTGCACCCCCAGAGTTTGTACGTCAAAAAGATGGCCTCGTCGAAGTGAAGTTTTCATCTCCACAGCAAACAAACATCCCGTGCAAAGTCTTCCCCACAGAGATCAATATGGTCCAACCTATTGCTCACTGTCCGTATGATATTTGCGACTGTCCTGACTGTCTAGATGATGCTTCTAGAGTCTTGATGGACGATGATCTCAAAACGAAGAAAAACTTTTCTCAAAAGAGTTTACAAAAGAGATATGAAGAAGGTGACCTAGCCGTAGGAACCCTCGGTGAACCATCTGGTAAATTTGACTTTTATGTCCTTTACTCAGATAGAACACCATCGAAGCCTAAACTACCCCCTGACCCTTGCAAGCCCCCTAAGCCTAATCCACCTTCTCAGTCTTGCAAGCCTTCCCTACCCTCTAATCTCTCTCCTTATTACCAAAAGGCCCTGTCCATCATCCATAAAAGCCCAGTGCTCCATCCACCCGTCCATCCTGTCCCCTTGTCTTGCCATATGCTTGCTTCACCCACAGATATGGAAAGGGATGACTATATGCTTGCTTCACCCTCGGATATAGAAAAGGGAATACCAAGCAAACTTTCGATCCCTTCATCCGTTTGAACCTCCCGTTCAAAGAATAGAGCATGCTTGGAAAGCCAAGAATCCTCTAGCCTTTAACTCAGCCCCTGTCAGTACAGCAGAAGCTACCCTTAACTGGCAAAGAAAATATGATGTTGCCCAGAACAACGCGCTTCAGCAGATCATATCCCAGCAGAGCCAGACTGTTTAGATCCAAGACAATCTCTCTTCAAGGGTACAGTCTCTCGAAAGCATGACAGCTGAGATCCGTCTCAAGATCCAAGTCCTCCACCAGCAATCACTCCAGCTTGCCCGTACTCCACCATCTCCCCAGGTTTCCTTCTCTCTGACAAGAAAGGTACAAGAGATGGAACTCCTCAAAACTCAGCTCACAGATCTAGAGCGACAGTATAGGCCGCAAAGAATAATGGCTGTACTTGAGGATGATCTTTGGAGACTACCTTCGACACCTTTCCCTTTCGCCAAGCCAGCCTTTGAACCTCAGCCCATCTTCCAGTCTACCTACAACGAGGCATCCCCTTCTCTCTCCCTTTGGGCCTCTAAAACTCTATCCACCAGCCAATTATTCCAACCACCTACACCAGTTGTTCCAACCTCCCTGTCAGCCATAGCTTCCACACCCAACATCTCTGTACCAATCCAACAACCTACACCGTTGTTCGGCAAATTCTCCCAAGAAGAGAGCACGATCCTATTACGGGTGCTTCCTCTGTAGCCCCTATTATCCTTCCAATTGCGGAAACAAACCCAGTTTCCCAATTTCTACTGGCTCTTTCCTCCCACCTTGATAAACATTCCCCATCCTCCTTTGACGGACCCGTGGTCGATTCATCCTCTTCACAAAAAGATGAAGAGTTTGATGCCACAGAAGCCTTTGAACATCTGTTCATGACCGAACCAGAACCAACATTTGTGCCAACGGTCCAGAATGATCCAGAGGAATCTGCATCCCAGACCTCTCCGCAGGAAAATCAGAAAACTCCGTTACCTACTACCCAGACTGATACCCAATAGAGATTCACCTTCGACGATATTTCGCCTCACAAATGGCGAGAACGAAGCGTGAAATGCATTACAGTGTACAAATGGAGTCGGGCTAGCTCTATACACAGACGTGGTCATCAAAAGCTTCCTTGCTTGGATCCAAGGGCGCCTTAGAGACTGGTATCTCAGCCTTGGAGGATACCGGTAGCTGCAGATTCAGCAAGCCCCGTCTCCAGAAGAATTCTTGAATACAGTCTATTTTGAATTCATAGGCAGCCCCACAGAACACACTCTACACGCCAAAGCGGAATTTCTAGAGCTGAGGTGTTGTTCATTACTAAAGAAGGACCTAGAGACGCACTACAAACAGATGTCTGAGCGTTTCTATTATCTCAACGGTGTTGATGATGTCAACCTGAAATAGGTGTTCCTCAACTCCTTCCCAGAGTCTCTCAGCAACGAAACCTATCGATCTCTGGAATCCAGAAATATGACGGTTGCTCAGACCTCTATCGGTGGCCTTTACCAGTTGATTCTAAATGCTCACGACAAACTCTGCAATCAGAAAAGATTCTTCAAAGAATTCGAGCAAACTGGTACAAAACTGGGATCTGCGTGTGATGAAAGGCGTTTCCAAATCAAGTGCAAGGATAAGGCCTCCTGTGACTGCACTCACACGAAAAAGAAATCCCACTCAAGATCCTTTGACCTCTCTCAAAGGAAGAGTTTTTCGCGGCGTCCTTTCAGGAAAAAATGGAGATTCATAAAGAAGAAGCTCCAATGCGGCCGCATATCTGTTCAGTGCTCTAATAATCAGAGACATCTCCCAAAAGACTGTCCAGATTCAAGGGAGTCCCAAGCACTGACCTAAGCGCTCAATCAAATTGAGCCAATCGCTCTCTCTGACCGAGAGTCCCTCTGCTCTCCTGAAGATGAACCAGGAGATTCAACAGATTCTGACTTGTCAGAGGATAATCCCATACCCATGGCCTTCATGCTAAATCCTCTTCCCCACAATCTACCTGTTCATCAGAAGGCCCATCCTATGCCCCTGGCCAAAGTCCACCTTCTCACTTCTCCAGATGCTAAGCCTATCCAGGTTATAGTATTCTTCGACATAGGATCTGCAATACCCATCCCCAACTCAATGGTCCTCCTAGACAGACTGCTAGGCTCAAACTCACATGGAAAAGAAGTCCCATTTGCCTTTGATATCCTTCATAAGTTGCCCGATTTACGTTGGATACAGGCCGGTCTCTGTAACAAGGGCTTCTTCAACCCTTGGAGCCCAGTCCCATGGCTTCACACTGCTTCTATGATCAATCCTATCAAGGCAAGCCATCCAGGGATAGATCCCAATCACCACCAACTTGCTCTCACAAAATGTACCCAGCCTGCTGGCCAATCTTCATGGGTGTATGAGGTATTTGTTGACAACAGCGAAAATGAGCAAGTTCTAATGAAGCTGTGTTTGGTCATCATTCACCAGCCATCCTTGTACCCGTCCGACGCAAAGGTACTTTCAAAGCTTGATCTCAAGTCAGGCTTCTGGAAACTAAGGATTCATCCTGCCTCAAGACCAAAGTCAGCATACTGCAGTCCTAACCACCCTTATCAGCGGACCAATTCCCTGCTCTACCTCGGTGATAATATACTGTTCCCCCCTGATAAGGATTCCCAGCCCCAGTCCCACACTGCTCAGGAACTATGCAGATTCTTGGATGCTCTATCTTCCAAGATCAAGCTGTTCCCCATACTGAAAAAGGGTCCTCCCCCCTGGGCTACAAGACAATCTGAAGAGGTCACGTCAATCGGCAAGTGACAAATGCGTGCTTTCTTTAAAATTCCCTGCACCAAAAAGGGTACTGGCGACGCATAAGTAATGGTTATTAAGCGGCGGTCTATCCAAGTAAAGACAGAAGATTCCATTGCCATCCAATCAAGCACACCTTTCTAGATGGAATGGACTTGTCTTCTTCCTTCTCCCACATGCTCCAGAACAAGCGAAGGGCTCCTTCCTGGGCACAGCTTTCAAGATGGGTAATATGGTGGAAATTCACTATCTTACATATCACAAGATCGGCAACAGTCCTTACAGATTCTCTCTTAGGACCAAATGCATATAAAAAGGTTTGGATGATTTCCATAGAACCCAACCTTGTTAGTGCAGTATCATGGTGCCCCCCACCAGTCCAGTTCCCTTGCATTCCTCCTCCAGCCATGGACCACCAAGTCTAGTCCCTGTCCTGTCTCTCCCGGGTGAAATCACAGAATCCATTGCAGACCTTACACTCAAACAAAGGGCCACATCAAGCTACCAAAACCTCCTTACCATCCTTCTCCACGTCATGGTCTTTTTTTATGAAAGGGCTCAAGTTCCATCCGACTATTATCCCTTCATTAGTCTATTTCATATCTATGACCTATTCCGGTTCCCTAAGGAGGCACTATGTTTCTTTTGGTATCTGTTTGAAACATTTACCATAGGAATATCGTTTAACTCCGTCAAACTCCTCTCCTATTTCCTCTAGTGTCAGCTTGGTAATGTCCCACCTCACTCCCTTAACTTGTTCAAACTCTTCCAATGGTTTCTTCCAGCTCATCAATGGATACAGCAGCTCTCTCCGGGTTACAAACAGTTCGTTACCATTTTATTCCAGAGACCTTGCTTATATCTCCCTCCTTCACCCATCACAAATCAAGGACAGTCATTTGTCTGTCATACTCCCATGGCATTCATATTGATTGGGCGATATTATTCGGCAAGAGGTACACTGCGGCAATACTGTCTGAAATCTGAGAGATTTTGAACACAAGGAAAACCCTTGCCCTTGCCAACATGATTAATCCTCGGACCATCCTCCGGAGGATCATGTTAGAAATCGCACGGACACGATAACCACCCCATAGCATCGAAATGGAGCAGCGCTCTCAACCAATGGATCGAATCGGTGGATCTTGACAATCGACATATGAAGGCGATCCATCACATCCGGATTCTGTTGGTAGTCATCGTCACTTAGGCATAGTTTTTTGTTTTTATTGGTTTTTTCCTTTGCATTATTGCCTTTTCCTTTTGTTGGTTTGCAATCAGTGCCTTTTCATTCCTTTTTGCTTTTGTTTGTTGGCAATTAGTGCGCTTAGTGCGCCTTTTCCTTTTGTTTGTTTGTAATAGGTAGGTTTGCTTTTTAGGGTTGCTTTTTATGTTTGCTTTAATAGGTGGAATCTGCTTTTTAGGTTTGCTTTTTAGGTAGAATTATTGGTCCTTGACGTAAGCGCTTGCGTCATTGTTCAATAATTATTTTGTAATAGTTGCTTTCTGAGCCCTATATAATGGGCCTTAAGTTTTCATTTGTAATCAGAGGAAGTGAAGAAAGAAATAAATAGTAATAGTTAGTTTTTATACTCTCTCTCTCTCTCTTAAATACTCCCCGGTGTTCAGAGCCCGGTCTCTCCCTCCGTCTGTCCTTCTGTAGAGAGTCTCCTCTCTCTCCCCCTTTGTTTTTACTGGTCTTCTATAGATCTGCCTTAACCCCTCCAATCTTGTTTATTGCTTTGTGGTTGTTGAGAATTGAGATTAATGGTAGGTTTGTATATTTTTGTTCATTTTACAAATATAGACAAATGTTTGATAAAATGACAAATATAAAAAAAATTAAATCTATATTCAATGTGTTTGATCTTTGATGTAAATTATTAAAACAAATGGTAATCATGCCATAATTCTAGGCCCCGCCTAGGCCCCGATTACGCCCCGACTAGTGCCCTAGGCGCTAGGCGTTAGTGTGCCGCCTAGCGTGTAACGCCCCATAATCTTGCATGTGCATTCTATGCTTGTATTTATACTTTCTTGGTTGATTGTGAGCATGATTACTTGATATATATATGTCTTAGAATCATTCATAGATCATTTTAGAAGTCCATAACATGTTTAGAATCATATAAACTTGTTTGTGGAATCGCCGGTTTAATCGCGTTGAATTTAGCCTTAGCGATTCCTCTCGTTGCTCGTATTTGCTTCTATTTCGACGTACGAAGTGTTCGTTGAGTTCTTGGCTTTCTATTCAAGTCTTAATCATGTTGAAACAAACCTTTTTCATGCCCAAGATATCCTAGTTTGATTGGTGTTTGATTTGAGTTTAAACCGTTGTTCATTCGTCGCGTGGTTCGCGCCTTGTCCTAGCTTGTTCCGGGGGTTGTTCGGGTGCGTTTCCGACTTGTTTTGAGTAGGGTTAGACCTTAGAATGGTTGCCCAAAAGTTTGGAACCATTTAGATCAAGTTTGAATCAAGTTTTAGAGATTCTGGAGCCGAGGCGGCCGCATGGGAGCTGGTGAGGCGCCCGCCTCAAATGCTGAGAGTAATTTCTGATTGGTCTGAACTTGGGGGAGGCCCCAGATGTTGAGGCGGCCGCATGGCCCTGGGTGAGGCGCCCGCCTCACCTGTTTTGCTGTTACGGGATGATTTTCTCCTGTTCTGAAATTGGACGAATTGTACACTTCAAACCCATATCTAAACCTATCCTAAACCTCCCTAACCCTTCCTACTTAAGTCCTAACATCCCTAATTAGTTTTTAATGATAGATTAAGATCACATTAGTGACCAATTAACCCCCAAATCAGATTAAAAAAGGGACCACAAGTTGTTGACACTTGTCCCACTCAAAATCTAGACCTATATCAACCACATTTCAGATTTTTGACCCTCATTCTCACCCTCCCTCTTCCAAAAACGAATTTCATCCTCTCTCTAGTTCTTCCATGGGTTCTTGAGGTCTTCATCTTCATCCTTCATCATCCATTCATCATTTGCCCAAGGGTCCTTCATTAAAGTGGTAGAGCTCAAGAAGGGGAGCATTTCCATCCGATTGGTTTCTTCCATCTCTTTCTTTGGTGTGTATCAAGTAAGTTACTTTCTTCATCTTCTTCTTTTAAGTTCTCATTGACCCTAAGGAAGCAAAGCCTATGGTGGTTGAGGTCAATGAGGACACATGTATGCCTTTCATGCTATCTTCTTGTATGTTGAGATTTTGATCTTGTTAGGAGCATGTATAGGTTGAACTCTTGCTTATGAAAGCCTATGATATTCTTTCATCTTGCCTATTTAAAGTTTTAAACATGTTAGAGACATGTACATTATTTGTTGTTGGAAGTTTGTTCACATGAGAATGCCCTAATGGTGCCTACATTAAATGTTGTTATGTTGTATGTGTTCTACCCTATGAAATGAACTTTATGTTGAACATGAATCACTTTGCATTGCCTTGGTGAATTTAATACCTTGTTGAACCTAGAAATGACCTAGGTTGGATTATGAAGCATATAGCTTCAATTTCTCCAAATTTGGGAATTTAGAGCAAAGACTCAACGGAGTCGACTCTAGGGAATATTTGAACGTGTTGAACCCTAATTTCAATCCCTACGAAGTTTGAACACCGCTTGATTTGGTTTACTCAAGTATGAGATTGGTTTGATGGTTTATGCAAGTTTTATGAAAGGTTGGTTTGTGCAATTTATTTGCCTTGATATGACTTTATAGTAGAGATTTATACCCTACTTGGTTGGTCGAGTTCGCTCTTGTCGAATTCGGTCTTTGATTGGTTTAGTCAAGTAAATATCTACTTGTGCATCACATTGAGTCCAGCTGGCATTATTTGGTTTGTTTATCGGGTCAAGGTGGGACGATGCATCGCCTTCACGAATTATGGGATTCGTGCTCGCTATGGATCGCCGCACCTAGGACTTCACACACACCTCCATTGTTGGCGCAATGGGGAAGTAGCCCTTTGCCGTATCGGTTAAGTGCCGCATTGGCTTGCTATCTAGATCGAGTGGTACTTGATAAAAGTTGATGCATTCACGAGCATCAATGTTGCACGATAAAGTATAATAAAGTTTTATTGCAGGAACTACGAAGCGGCCGTGACTATCATATCCTACTTGTATGATTTACTTTACGCACTTATGTGAACAATATGCTAAGTGCCATATGATGATAATGTGTTAAGTGTAAATGATGATAACATGTCATAATTGTGATAAATGTCATGCTATACATGAACATGCATTGTAGTAACTTACTAAGTCTTTCGACTTACCCTATTTGTTTGCTTTGTCTTTCCTTAGATCCGAGCCGAGGAGACGTTCAGATAGACTTCGCTTGTGCTCGCTTTGGTTGTTGTGTTAGCAGGTTGCTCTTTTGGACATCTATTAATTAACCTTTTATTTTGGAAAGGACGTTGGGAAGCAAGTCATGTAGACTTGGCTTGGGGTTTATGTTGTTTTGTTGTTGTAATAGACTTAACTATTTGATACTTGTAATCTTTTGGTATGCCGACTTATGTCGAGCCTGTTTATATGTGTATGGTTCACTACGGTTTTCTTCCGCTAAAGCTCGCTTAATTATTGTTGTTGTTGTCTCCTGCATGTTGTGGCCGTTGAGGTTTTATAAGCATGTGTTAAATAATTGTAGGAGTAGTTGTTGGGTTCCTACCGTAACCGTAACGCCGATGACTTGTTTAATTTTAGGTTGCTTTTCCGGCCAAGTGTAGCCGAGTTGTTGTTTGTATGCGATGTTGCGCCACATGAATTTTATGATCCTGCTATGCATGCTTGTGTTATTGATTATTTGGACGGCACGAACTCTGATCTCGATTGGGTCCGGGTCGGGTCGCACAGCTTGGTATCGAGCTTAGGTACTGGCATTGCCAGATAGGTTCCATGGCCTAGTTGGGTTGGTTATTTGTGTGTTGATTTTAACGCCGAGTGAATTCTTGTAGGAGTCCGATGGTTAATCCAGGAGAGGTAGACCTGTGAGAGTTCCTGCTTGAACTCCAAGTAGAGGTACCGCCGAGGATCCTGTAGTTCCGATATGGCCGAACTACATCGCAGATTGTTAGCTTTTCTGGGGCGTGTGCCGTGAGGTCAGCAGAGGAGTAAAGCACCACCACCACCTCCACCACCGAGACCAAGGACTGACCCTACTACTCTCTAGAGAGGTTTCTTAAGCTAAAGCCTAGTTCGTTTCTTGGAGAACCGAAACCGAGAGAAGCCGAAGCATGGATGGAGGAAATGATCAAAGTGTTGTCTATGTTGGGGTGTTCTGACGAAGAAAGAGTGATGCTAGCAACCTTTAAGTTTAAGGGAGCCGCCGAGCATTGGTGGACTGTTTTGAAAGAGAGTTGGGAGATGCAACAAGTTCCCATTACATGGGCCAATTTCCAAAGAGAGTTTAAGAATGAGTATGTGCCGGATGTAGTGCGCAACCAAAGGGAGAAAGAATTCTATGATCTTGAGCAAGGTAGCATGACCGTGGCAGAGTATTCTGCAAAGTTCACAGAATTGAGTCGCTATTGTATACGTATCCGATTCCCACTTGGAGGCAAGGAGAACACACAAATTTGTGAAGGGGTTAAGAACCGAGTTTAGGAAGCAGATTCTAGCACTTAAGCTCACCGATTATCGGACCGCAGTTGATAGAGCTTATGAGATTGAGCAAGATATTGATGAGCACCGAGTCAAGAATAATGCTAGTAGTGCACGGCACTACTCGAAAGCAAGAATCGTGAAACGCAATTCGGGTAATAGAAGGGGTTATCAAGGGAACCGTGATCGGAGAAGTGGAGGCCAGGGTAGGCCACAGTCTGGGAAACAAGGTAACAACACTTCTGCTAAGGGGCAGCAAGGGTCGCGTAGTGAAGCTATGATTTGTTCGTTCTGCCAGAGGTCTGGGCACACAGCTGATAGGTGCTGGGGAAAGAATGGAAAGTGTTTCTATTGCGGAGATGGAACTCATTTGAAGAAGGACTGTCCAAAGTTTAAGGCTAGTCGGACGCCGCGTATAGCGGCCTGGGGGCTAAGAGAGATGGGGACGGTAAACCTAAGGTTCAAGGTCGTGTTTGCGCTTGATCGCAGCGAGGTTCAGGGGGTTCTCTACCGTGATAGGAGGTACTCTTTCTATATTCGATCATAAGGCTCGAGTTCTCATAGATCCAGGGTCTTCGCATTCTTATGTTGCTTCGCATTTTATTGAGAATCTTTGTAAGACCTCGAACCTTCATGTATTTGACTTTCTCGTGTTGCATGCTTTGTTGTTAATGCGTTGAGTGTTCGTCTTAGCATGTTAGCACTTAACTGGGTCTCATGGAGTCTTAGTACCTCGCATATAAGATTTACAATGTTTATATTAGTTGTTGTATGCTTGGTTGAGAGTTTAGAAGCATTGTTGCTTCGTTTGAACCTTAGGGCTTCTCGGGATTGTCTTCGTTGCTTGTATTGTTTGTGTTTTCAACTTGCGAGAAGTTCATTTGAGTTCTAAACCATGTGTACTAGTATTTCTCATGCTTGCATAATCATTGTTCATAGACTTGTTGCCTTTGGAAATAAGATGACCAACTTATTACTTCACAGATTCAGTCCTGTTTTTGGGCGAACTTCGGGAAAATTCTGGTACCAATCTACTAAAGAGAATTTTCTAAAACTTTACTATGTTTTACCTACATATGTTAGGATACTCCCTGTAAAATATGGTATTTTTCCAAGGTGTATAAGTACCTCATTTAGGTCTTGACTTACGGCTGTGCCAGAATTATGTTTTCAGGAAATCAGCTTCTGTACTTGAACTTGTAGTAGCCATATTTTGATGAATATAAGTCCAAATTGAGTAATTTAAAAGGCTAAACTATATTTTAAAGAGTCTAGTTTCATAAAAATCAATAATCACCTCATTTGGAGGTGTGAGCTATTTATGGTCGATTTTACAAGATTGACTATCTGTTTTCCAAATTCTGGTTTGTGACATTTTTTGAGTGTTTTGGCTATTGACCCTTGTGCCCTTGCCCTTGGCCGACCAAAGTGAGTCCAAGCCCTCATTGTTGACTCTTCTTCACCCCTTTTAGACCCTTAGATCATTCCTTATCAATGGCTATCCTTCCTTGGCCAATGAGAAGCCAAATAACCTCTTTCACATGGATTGGGGTGTTGTTGGCAAGTATATAAGCTATTTGTTCAACCAAATCAGCCATTGTTGATCAAGAACTCCAGAGAATCAGAGGCTCTTCCTCCATTTTCGTCCATGGAGGTCACTCCAACTTGAGAGACCATTTCCCGGAGATCCAGTGGTCCGATCGACGAACCGAGACCGCCAAATCGAAGACCTTGATCTCCTCTACAACAATCCTTGCTCTAATCAACCTTTCCTCCATTAATCTTAAGACTAAGGTACGTTGAGAAATCCCTGAGATTTTCATGTTCAATAAAGTAACATGACCCCTTCATTATAGTTGTACTATTGATGATTATGAACATATTTTGTGAAGACAAAACCTCCAATTCAACATATATAATATGTGTAGGATTTTATGAAATCTCTATAAAGTTGTGATTTTGACATTTTGTAAAGCATGAATGTTGTTTATAATGAGCTTAGGAATAACTCTTGTGAAAGAATAAGTTTACTCAAGGTTTAACAAAATCTCCGATTCTAGGGTTTGAAACTCCGATTGTGTTTAAGGCTAGTTTAAGATCATGAACATTCTAGTTTATTGAGTTCTAAATGAACAGAGGCTTAGGAAGAATGTGGCATATAGTATCAATGCTCTATTTGGTTGAATTTTAGTAAACTCACCGAAGTTGAGATTAGGGAGTTATTGAACAATACCGACTCCACATTCAATCCCTACGACGCTTGTAGTGCGTTGACTAATATATTAGCTTATTGACTTTGGGATGGATTGAAGGCATGTTTGATATGAGTGATTATAAGACTCAATCGAAGTTCTATTATTGGTTTATGTGATTGTGTGAAGCAAGCACAATTAGGGAGCATGTTGTAGAATGAGTATAGCGAGGCTGAATTCGCTCTTCTTACCGAATTCCTACTTGATTCTTTAATGAGTAAGAACACCTACTTGTTGAATAATGAATTTGAGGACTATTCTATGAGAAGATTTGGATTGGGGCTTTCTAAGTACTCTATACATGGAGTCTACTTGTATAAA